>CM031947.1:41982224-42154223 GCA_018749465.1 Paracanthobrama guichenoti
TAATCCATTATTTTGTTTCTTCAAGAACTGTATTATTTTATTATAAAATATTGTATTGCTGATTAAGACTACTTGCAATGCTGCTGCCACATAGAGTTGCTTGACTACTGCAACCTTTTATCATTTGTATGCCTGCACGTACACTATATGTAGCACACATTTGGTTTTGAACCATGGGAAAGTATTGCCTTAATTTGCAGAACTGAAGCTATTATTACAGACTGACTCGTGTGGTTAGGACTGTCATTGAGCTCATACACATAAGTGTACATGCATCAACCACGTGATGTTGTGACAGAGTCTGTCTTCCATCTCACATCCTCTGCGACGAGAGACGTGAGTGATCAGACGCTGTGATGTTTGATAAATTGCAGGCCATGACGGAGGAGTACAGCAGGAACCCTACACCTAAACTACTGAAGGAAAACCAGGATGCCAAGAAGCACATTCCACAGCACCAGGAGCAGCTCAGCAAGCCCACTGGGACTGGACAGGTACAGACTCATATGCATACACACTCACTCACTCACAGACTCCCAGTTCCTCTGATTCAGGGGAATTCTCGATTCTAAACCCTAAACATTTTTATTATTGTATTAAACAAAAATATGTGTAGATGTTAATTTAATATTAAAAATAACTGTGTTATAGATTTGCATTAATTAATTGGGTTAAATAATTACAATTTGGGGCTTCATTTTCTTTATTTCAAAACAAACATAATTTATTTTTATTTTATTTTTTTGAGGTAAAATATATCCACGACGTTTCTTCTTGAGATTCACACAATAATTTTGTGTGTATATAAGTAATGTGAAATTGTATTCATCAGTAAAACATGTGGAATGGATGACATCAAGTAGTATATTTCTCAAGTAGCAACACTTCTGTTTCATTCATTTTTGTTTAGTCTAAAGTCTGCATGAAACAGAAGTTGAGAGTCTTTTCTTCCCTATTGTGACGCATATCTGAGTGAAACTCAGGGAAAAATGTAGGGTGTGGCTTGATTTTGATCGTTGTGTTTTGCTATTGCTGTGATGTCATGTGACATCGGGACAAGAGGGACGGGAAGTTATTTTGATTCAAAATTATGAGGGAGCATGAATTTAAAAATAAATAATGATGTGCACAAATAAATAATTTATAATAAATACAGTATTTGATCAAAAAATAAGAATAGCCAATTTTGTTTTCATGGTGACTTTAAGTGAAGTACTAAAATAACTAAATAAACTAAAACGTAATAACTATATAAAAAAATAAAAAAATGATAAAAACATCCAACAAAATTACTAAAACTTTAACTAAAATTAAGTGTAATTCAAAATATTAACAAAAACTAGTGTATCAATATAAACATAGTATATGATCAATGATACTGAAATAACTGATGTAGTCTTGTCCTAACCAGATGCGATGTGATAAGATTACGACAAGCAATTTGTCTGTCCACGCCAGATGCGACAGCTATAAGATGAACTCTATTACAAATCACAGCCAATCAGAAGAGCATGTGGGCGAAGTCTCTCTCTGCAAGCACACTGCTGTCTCAGCAAAATTGAAAAGTACATAATAAAATTACTGAAAAATGAAACCTGTTTGATATTACCTCAAAGCTAATTATCAGTAACACGACATCACAGAAACCACTTCAAAAATAGAATCATTATTTTCCTGTTTATCACTGTAAAGCTGCTTTGAAAGAATCGGTATTGTATAAAACGCTATATAAATAACTATAATGACTATAATCCCATCTCTTGTTGCATGACAAAAACTCTGATTAACATGGAAAAGACCCATTTTATGTTATATGTGTGTATGATTTCTGCAAGATTGGTGAGACCAAATGAAATGCCATTGTTTTCAAACATACAGTGATTTTCTTGGTTGTTTTACTTATTGTTCTTGAGATCTGAATGTAAAACTATTTTGAGATGTTACACAAAATGTTACAACTTTTTACATGAAAACTGGCCTCTGAGGGCTTCAGTTACAGTCTTTATTTTGTTTGATTCTATTCAGTACTAGACTGGGTAAACCCAGCCCGATCTGCCGGGGATTTGATTTTGCCCTGCAGCTCAGTCTGGAAACCTGCACATATTTCTATCAAGATTTAAGATTCAAGAGTTTTATTTGTCACATACACAGTTATATACAGAATATACAACCGGCAGTGAAATGTAAACAGGTCCGCTCCATGGACAGTGCAAATTCACAGTAGGAATGGAATAGGATAAAAAAGTACTTTATATATATATATATATATATATATATATATATATATATATATATATATATATATATATATATATATATATATATATATATATATATATATATATATATATATATATATATATATATCTGTAGAATTATAATAAATAATCAAGTCAAGTAGAAGAAAAAAAAAGTAAAAAAATAAGAATAAAGTGGAATAAAATAATTGAAGTAGACTGTACAGTGAGTAAACTGTAGACTTATAAATATGTGGTTAACAAATGTATAAAGAGTATAATGCGCAAACAGGTTTATAACAGGTTGTTACACAGTAACAACGAGAACAGAAAGTGCAGTGCAATGTCAGTATGTTTATCCTGAAGTGAAGTCACATGGTGTTAAGTGACTGAGTTCAGGAGTCTGATGGCCTGGGGGAAGAAGCTCCTCCTGAGTCTCTCAGTTTTGGCCATCAGGTTTCGGAAGCGCTTACCAGATGGCAGCAGCGTGAAATGAGGGTTTGCAGGGTGATTAGAGTCCTTGATGATCTTAGTAGCTCTACCTTTGCAGCGTTTGGTGTAGACGTCCTGCAGAGACGGGAGAGCTGACCCTGAGATACGCTCGGATAAGCGCACAACTCTTTGCAGGGCTTTGCGGTCATGACTGGTGCTGTTCCCATACCACGCTGTGATACCATCCTGCTTCTGTTACAAATTTGCAGGGACCAATCACAAACTGGCTTATCCACCTGGCTTGCTATTGGCGGGTTTAACACAATGATGAATTGAGAAATGATGGATCATTGGTCTGATTGGTTGAAGGACAGAGTCATTTGAACTATGCCCGTTGATCACGCCTCTTGTGCAGTAGAAAATGCAGCGCAGACTCCCCAGACCAATGTTCAATCTTAAAAGATTGAGCTTGGTCTGGTGATAACCAGACAAATTCAGTACAACTATCGGTGTGGAAATTACACTTCACGTTCTAACAAGAAGTCATGATGTTACAATCATAATGAGAGTTTGTGTATGTTGTAGGATGGCTCCATATCTCCAAGGCCAGGTGAAGGAGATCAGGAGGATGGAGGGGGAGATTTGGATCGACCCCCTTCCTGGCAGGGTGATGCTGGAACGGAGCCATTGTGGACCAACAACACCACGACCCCTGTCAGTACACCTCACCTTCCACATTTCTTGAATGCAGATCTATGGTTCCTCTATATAATTGACATTTGCTATCAATTGCTCCATGCAGGTCACTCCTAGTCCTGTCCCAGAGAGCCCATGCCAAAGAGAGACCCCCTGCCACAGCCCAAAGATTACACCCCGAGACAGCCTCAACTCCTGTCCTTCACCGGATGCCGAAGACACACCTGAACTTGTGAGTGACCTCTTAACCTCATAGCTTCATTTGTGGTTTCTTAGAGCTGTTCAAAAATTGTGCGTTTCTCATTTAGGATTCTCAGTCGAGTATGGGGAGCCCCTCCTCTCGTCCGGTTGCACACATCATTGGTGCTGAGGACGAAGACTTTGACACAGAGCAGGAACAGGTAGGGGTGACCGTGGCTTGGTTGTAGTCTATGCTTTTATTTCTGCCCTTAGCTTAAAACTACCTTTTTGCCACACCTGCCAATGGCAGGCCATAAATATTTTTTACCGGCCATGAAAAATTTCAGCAAAATTTTAGATACCAGTGAAAATTTACAATTCTCCATTTCAATTTTGATGTGACAGATAAAATTACTAGCCTAACTAATATAAATTTAAAACAGTATTAAAGAAAAGTAAACAGTCAGTAATAAAATAAGAACAAATAATCAAATTACAAGCAAAAGCTCAAATAAATACAATATAACAAAGATACAAATGAAATGAACAGTGCTTTTCAGGTGTTCCCAGTAGGTGTAACAGTAGTTTTTAGGTATAGAAATTTTATAAAGTAAGCAAATGTAAAATAACACTGCATGGTCTTCACTGTATAAATTAAACATCCTTATTAATTAATCCGTAATAAAGTTACAAACATTATTTAGCCGAGCAGTGAGTGATTTCTTTTTTCTTTGTCTTTTGTTGTTTGATTAGCATTAAAACACAGACACCAGCAGGAATATTATGGCTGTTGTCACTTTAAGAGCAAATACAAGGGTCTATATACTGATACTGTACACGTTTACCTAATGGACATAACCGGCTGTGTTTACTACGATGCTCGCTATTTTTGGACAATTTTGTGTGAATTTGTCCACTCAATTGCAAGAAGACATGAAAGAGAGCTCAGTTTAGTATTCACGTGCTGTCTGATGTGGCTGTTTGGGCGAGTGCTTCAGATGTGTGAGCGCACAAAACTTTCCACACAGTGCGCAAGTAACAATGAGCTCCCTTTCACGGCGTCTTGTCAAGGTTTAAACTTTCATGACAATGCAGTGCTGGCCTATCAACTGTCTCAAGCGTCTTCATGTTTGTTCACGGTCATGCATTGTTAGAATTCATAAAAAATGTTACCGGCTACCTGGCAAATGACACTGTTTCATATACTCGGCAATGCCACTTTTTACTCTCATTTTGTTTCTTGACGAGTGTTAATTTTAGGCCCTGTTTCTGCTGCTTGTATTTTTGAACTCGTGGGCTTTCCTCCAAACACTAGTGAGCTGCCTAAATAAGGCCCCGATATACTCACGCCAAAGTTATTTGCTCTTCTTCGTTTAGGGGTAAAAAGAAGTTCTTTAATTTCCCTTGAAGTATATTGGGGCCACTAGGTAGTCTATGAAGTTTCCTTTTAGGAAGGATGTTACAATAGAAATTTGTAGAAATTTGATGATGAGGAAGCTCACTAGATTTCGGAACTGAGCCCAGCATTTATTGATGGGAAATCGCAAAAAACTTTTACATAATTACATTCACAATTCACATAAAGTTGAATAATATAAGAATTTGTGTTTGTACTGTAAATAACTCTCTCTGTCTCTAGATTAATGGCCAGTGTAGCTGTTTTCAGAACATAGACCTCCTGAAATCTCGGCCTGCTCACCTGGCAGCTTTTATCCATCATGTGGTCTCTCAGTTTGACCCTGCGCCGCTGGTGAGATCGATCACCCCTCTTACCCACAAACCCTCTCACACAAACCTGGAATTTCCAGGCATCTAACAAAATGTTTACAAAGGGCTTTCCATGTTCCATGAATCTCTTCTTACATGCTTACGGTTTGGTCTCAGATCAGATGAGTCACATCACTAAAGCGCCTCTCCTCTCCCTTCTCACTCTGCAGCTGTGCTACCTCTATGCTGAACTTTACAAACAGACCAGCTCCAAAGAGACACGACGAATCCTCATGGATACCTTCTTCATAGACAAAACAGCTGTGAGGGACAGCTTATAACTGTCTCAGATTGTTTAGCTTGTCATAGATGATGTGATCTGTGACTAAGAGCTGTATTTTGTTTTTTAACAGAGCTTGAAAGTAACAGTACCTGAATCCATCATCACTGACCTGGGTAAGTTCAAACCTCTAAAAACTCAAATGCTCCTTTCCTGCTCCAACTCCTTTTTTAACATCCATGGAAATGCTAGTTATGAAATGATAGACTGTTAAAAATGTTGTGCAAACCCCAAACCACGGCTTTCAACTTAAAATCTCATTGAGTTTCATAGAAATGTTTTAGGACCAAGAATGTTGATCCAGTAATATTTCCTACTTGGATAAATCACATTAAACATGGGGTCTGTCTGACTAAGTGGGGCATTACTAATTCAGATGTTATGTTGATGTCTGTTATGAATCTAGGATGTTACCAATAAATTCCTCTTTCATGGGGATGTACTGATGTTCTGCTTGATGCCGATAAGTCAATAATTGTATCCCTGTTATGACTGATAACCTATAAATGACCAATATTATATCGATAACACTTTACAATAAGCTTTCATTAGTTAACATAAGTTCAAGTAACATGAACTAAGAATGAACTGCACTTCTACAGCATTTATTCATAGTTCATGTTAATTTCAACATTTAGATTATTCAAATCAAAAGTTGTATTTGTTAACAATAGTTAATGCACTGTGAACTAACATGAACAATGAACAGCGGTATTTTTTTAAATTAATATTAACAAAGATTAATACATACTGCAACAAATGTATTGTTCATTGTTAGTTAATGTTAGTTAATACATTAATTAATGTTAACAAATGAGACGTTATTGTAAAGTGTTACCATTTGATCCTATATTTTTTAACAAACATAAAGCTACAAGTGAATTTATACACAATCTTTGTATAAATCTTTGTAAAAAGCTTTCTGCATAGGTTAGTGCTAGATGATGAAAGTAATTTAAATCATAAAATAGGCAGAATACATTAAATCCAGTATGTTCAATATGTATATAGTGACTCAGTCACTTAACATCACGTGACTTCACGTCAGGATAAACATCGATACACTGACATTGCACTGCACTTTCTGTTCTCGTTGTTACTGTGTAACAACCTGTCATAAACCTGTTTGCACATTATACTCTTTATACTTTTGTTAACCACATATTTATAAGTCTACAGTTTACTCACTGCAAAGTCTACTTCAATTATTTTATTCCACTTTATCCTTATTTGTTACCTTTTTTTTCTCTTGACTTGATTATTTATAATTCTACAGATATAGACATATATATATATATATATAGATAGTAGTACTTTTTTTATATCCTATTTCTATTATAATTTCTTCCTTGTGTTTTTAACTGTGAATTTGCACTGTCCATGGAGCGGACCTGTTTACATTTCACTGCCGGTTGTATATTCTGTATATAACTGTGTATGTGACAAATAAAACTCTTGAATCTTGAATCTTGAATATGCACCATATTGTTTAGTTTATCAGCTGGTATCCGTCGAGTTTCTTTGTTTGTTTGATTGTTTTTTCATCAGTGTCGGCCGATATCCGATATTTATTGACTGATATTGGATGGTTTATTGATAAATGAAAAAATCATCAGATTACTAATATGATGCTGCTGATATATTGTGTTTCTTTTATTCTTTTAAAAGACACCCATCTCATCAATTACATTATCGTGTGACTTTGCATGACTTTTGTTTGTGTTTACGTGAATGTAGAGCGGACTGCACACTCAATTAATGCAGAACGGAAGAGGCCGGAGCCGATCTCAGAGGATGTCCACCGACAGTACGTGCAGCAGCTGCAGGACACACTTCTACCTGACATCCAGAAGAACCTAGAAGACTTCAGGTGAGATGCTCTCATCTAATCCACACACACTCTACGACTCCAATGTAGCACAAGTGTCAGTGGAAACCTTGTCCTCCAGTATGTTCTCTCATGTAGTAATTGTTTGTTTCAGGCAAAAGCGCAGTATGGGTCTGACGCTGGCTGAAGCGGAGTTAGCCCGCCTGGATACGGAGAGAATGAGAGACCGTGTGGCTCCGGAAAAAGAGCGATCCTGTGCAGAGCACATCATCTCTAAGATAGAGGATGTACTGTAAGTGCACATGTCCGGGCTGACATATGTATGTGATACACACTACAGATCACTATCATTTACATGCCTCTTTTCTCATAAGTTTACATACCCCCTTGCAGAATCCTTAAGATGTTTAGCATTATTACAAAGCTCAGAAGAAGCTATCGAAAGTATATTGTCATATTGCTTTATCAGTCAGTACTATTGAAGAAAAAAAAAAAGTAAGTGTGTGTGCATATATATATATATATATATATATATATATCTCTCCTATTCAATAAATATTTGTACTTATTTCTCATCTTTCAGCTGCAGGCGTATTGGGTACTGCTCTTTCATAGCTTATATCTCACTAGACAATTCATTGTTGTCCATGACTTTGACTAAATCTTCCACTACTCCACTCACTCACTTGTTACCCCATGTTCATATAATCTGCTGTCATAGTAGTCTCAGCTACCATTGTTATGCCGATGACCTTCAATTCAGCATATTTGCTTATTCTGACACAGCTCTTCCTCTTATTTATTTATATATTACACAGTCAAACCAAAAATGTATTCAGACACCTTCAACATTTTCTCACATTATCACAGTTTTTTTGCTATAGTTTAGAAAATTGTAATAAAATATGACAAGTCAGAACAAATTCATCTGGATAGTGTCAGATAACTTTGATCGAGAGGTATGTAATGGATTGCAATCAACCAATCTGAAAGTACTTAGTTACATTTAAGTACACAATTAGGTAATACCGATTTAGGTCAACCAATTACCAAGCAATGCTTAATTTTGTTCAGTCTGTGGTGTAAAAGGTCTCATTAGCAATTAAAGAAAAAACACTTAAGCAAAACATGGTCAGGTCAAAGTGTCTTTTTATCAGTTTTACTGATAGTCCACTGTTTGAAGAATTTTTGGGTATAATATGTCAGGTTACTTTATTTTGCTATCGTCACTTAAATAAATAAACTAAATAAACTATAGTGTCCTGCATCCACTAGTAAAACATATCTGGTGTATGAATAATTTTTGGTTTGACTGTATATAAATGGTCTTTTAACCATTTTAATCACAAATTAATCACAAATATATATTTAATCACAAATCACTGGTCAGGAAAGTCGCTTCCCCTTTGTTTTCTTTAAATGTTTAAGCCGTGTGGGTAAACTTGCAGAAAGCTTTTTACAGGAAGAAGAGTCAGTGGTGTTTCTCTTAATGTTCAAACTGTTCATGAGTGGTAGAAAAATATCTACCAGTTCAAATGAGTTTAATGTGAGACCAAATATACACTATAGTGTTCAAATCTGGACTCTGACCAGGCCAAACATGAGGGTTTTTTTTTTTTTTTGCAGTTTGGGCAGGAGCATTGTCTTGTTGAAAAATGACATCTGATCATTCTTCTTTAAATAACAACGTTTTAATTGTGGAAAGCAAGCCATTCTGTAATATTCTCCTGTACTTCAAAGCATTAAATCACTTTTCACAGTGAAGTAGCTCACCAATACCGGCAGCTAAAAAGGCTCCCCACACAATGACACACCTCCATGCTTCACTGTGGTAGAGATGAATTTATTATTATATTTCTCACCAGATGTTAAAAGACACTGCTCTGGAGCATCACCATGCAACTCATGTTTCATTGTGATTAATCACTCCACACAACTCTGCTGAACCACTCTGAATCAAACTTCTCATATCCTGCTAAAACTTTTTTTTTTTTTAAACAGCAATTACTTTTTAAGTAGTGCATTTGCTTAAATTTAGCTAATATCCTGATCAGTAAGTTGTGGTTAAGACAATTAAATTCTTAGTGTTTAGCCATTTTGGCCTGTTAGAAAAAGATTATATTAAAACAAATTAAATTAATTCTGATATTATGCTGGTTTTGGCATTGTTTACAATCATTGCAACTGGGTTGACATTTTAAGATTGTTCCTTACTGATAAATATATCAAAAATGATGATAAAAGAAAAAAAAAAAAAAAATCTGTTCACTTCCTAAACGAATAGTGATGTCATTTTGACCAAATTCTTGGAATGGTACATTATTTTAAGAAGGGTTCATGTTTGGTCTTTATTTACACATATGTGGGACACATCAGGATCACATTTGACCAAAAGTCTGACTAAGATTAAACCTAGAGTAATATAACGAATTGTTTAATTACACTGCAGCCGTGGCCTAACGGTTAGAGCGTCAGAACCCGAAAAGAAAAGGTAATTGCACATTTTTATCTCACTATTCTGACTTTCTCACAATTGTGAGTTTACATAATTATCATATAAACTTTGCAATTGCGAGTTACCTTCGGGTTTGATTCTCAGTACCGGCAGGAAATGACTAAGGTGCCCTTGTGTACACAGTTTGCAGTGTGTGTGTGTGTGTGTGTGTGTGTGTGTGTGTGTGTGTGTGTGTTCACTACTCACTACCTCTAATGTGTGTGCAGTAACTTGGATGGGTTAAATGCAGTGGACAAATTCCGAGTATGGGTTACCATACTTGGCCTTCACATGTCTCTTTCACTTTCTTTCAAATATCTTTAGATTTAAACCAAACTGGGTAAATACTTTTTATACATGACACTATTCAAATGAGAAGTAAAACTCACACTTCAGTAAATTGCAACTTATGTTTCGTTTCAGATTGACGTCGCAGGCCACAGAGGAAGATAAGTGGTAAGGGGAATTCTCATGTCCTCTCTCTTCCATGAACGTTATATTACATCACCCCAAATTAACCCCTGAAACACTGTCCAGCCTCATAGATGATCTCTAAATCCAACATTGCACTAAAAGCATGAGTATTTAGTAAAACAGTATGGTTTTACATTATTTCATAAAGCAGTTAACTGACAACTTCAAGTATTAATACACTTTTAAAGGCAAAACCAGCTACAAATCACACTAGCGCTCTAGTTTCCTTCCCACCAGTTTTAGCTGCAGTCTTGTGAGTGGTGTGTAGTTGCAGCATATGATCGGACAGGAGCCCATATGGGTGGCAGCAGCAGGGACTGAGGCGTTGTGTGTCCGCCCAGATGGCACTCAAGAGACTGGAGCCCTATGAAGCCTCTGACAGGAGCTTGTGAGAGCTATTTCTGCTCTGGCACTGACTGCAGTTGCGCATTGTACAAGTCATCTGTTTGGCTTGTAAGTGTTTGTGAGAACAGCTTTGCAAGTTCTTCGGCTGGGGTCCTAGCTGTCAGAATAATTTTCTGCGCACTGTAAAGTATTTCAACATGGACTGAACCAAGCTTTTGCTCCCCCTGCTGGAAGTGTGTCGGTTTTAAACTACAACGTTTAAGTCAAAAGCTTGATTAGCTAGCAGGTTTTGGCTGAATGATCATCACCTGGGTATTTATACAGATATAATAACGCAACATGAATGCAATACTATTCTTTATTAAGTAAGTGATTTCAAGAAATTCCAAGTATTAAAGTTCACCCAAAAATGAAATGAAAATCTGTCTTCATTTACTCACCCTCATGTTGTTCCAAACCCATAAGACTTTTGTTCATCTTCGGAACATTACGTTTTTAATTTGTAAACATTAAGTTTTTAATTACTGTCCCTCTATTGACAGCTACGCAACTACCACTTTGACGCTTTAAAAAGCTCATAAAGAGATCCATATGAATCGAGCGGTTTAGCCCAAATTTTCAGAGACATGATCACTTTATGTGATGATCAGATTGAATTTAGGCTTTAGGTGAATGGACAGAAATATCTCAGATTTCATAAAAAATATCTTTGTTTGTGTTCCGAAGATGAACAAAAGTCTTATGGGTTTGTAATGACATGTAATGATGACAGAATTTTCATTGTTAGGTGAAGTAACCCTTTAAATTTCTCTCATTCTGTCATTCTCTCTCACAGTACCACCATGCAGTTTGTCATACTGTCATATATGAAGCAGCTCGGTGTAAAAGGGAAGGAGTCACTTGGGCACAAGCCCAAGCTAATGAATCTTTTCCCGAAGATAAAGGTACAAACTCTCAACAAACATCACTTGATCTCCAAATGACTCCATGAAACCAAAGAAACTAAACCGGTCTCTCTTTGCTCCCTAAACAGAAAAGTATAAAGCCTGAGAAAGATGGAAGTGAGGAGAAATCAAAGAAAACACGGTTTCCTAGTGTCTTTCCTCAGAGACGGCCGAGCAGGATTGATGCTTCATCACGTAAGTTGATGATTCATTTAATGAATGGTTACACCATTGGTTCTCAACCTTTTTGACTCAAAAAGTCCACCATTGTCCAACACAATTATTTGCAGGCCCTCCCATATTATAAAAATGAAACCATATTATCCCCCATAGTATAAAAATCAAAAGGAAAATTGTCATTTCCCAGGAACAAAATGCTCATCTTTGTTTTGTTTCTGTTATGGTGAATTTCTTTTTTTTTTTTTTTTTTTTGGTATAATGTAGTTCCTTGTAAAGTGATTGTGGGTTTTTAACTTCCCTATTTGTGACAATTTTTTAAATGCAACCAGCTATTTGAAAGAGACTTTTTTTTGGAAGAGACATACCATTCAGGACAGGATTTTTTTTTTACTGCTATATATTTTCGAGACGGATTTCAATCTGATCACTCAACCCACTTCAGGAGGTGATCTGAGACGCAAAACTGGACAAGTGTAAATGCGTCTAATGCGTAAATGCGTGTTGAAACCACATGAAAATTTGACTCCTCCCAAAATGTAAAAAAATAAACGTGTGAGAGCTTGTTATAGGTTATATGATGTTATAGCCAGATATGACAGCTCTACTATAACCTGCATTGCCTCTCTTCAGCAAGCCAATGCACAAACTGCCACAAATGAAACTGAAAGTAAATCGCAGATGCTCAAAACACAACCATTTTCATTAAAAGTGGTGAGACTAAGTGATGTTATCAGTGCTGATGCCACTCTGATGATTTAATAAAATGCAGCTCATATCTGTTGCTTTGCATATAGAACGGGAAATGAAGATCGGATTTATATTCATTTTGCGGAGACACATTTATGTGGCCAAGTGTTAATGGAACCCTTTTAACAAATCGGATGGCTATCCGATCAGTAAAAACACATGTAGTGACCAGGTGTAAACAGGCCCTTTGATGTCTGTGAAATTTCACAATTTTCGATTCCATTTTCGATGGCATAGCAAAAACTACTATCGCAACCATTATAAAGCTTAAACATTATTAAAGACAAGTAAAGTCAGTAATAAAATAAGAACAAATAAACAAGCAATAGATCAGGTATAAATACTATACAAATGGAATAAACAGCGATTTAAGTTTTTCAGGTAGGACTAACTGTAGTATTCAGGTATACATATTCTTCACTGAATTATATTTTTATATATATATATATATATATATATATATATATATAATATAATATAATATAATATAATATAATATAATATAATATAATATAATATAATAAAAAAAAAAATTTTCCACATCCCCTTAAGGCAATTGTCAACTGTCCTTATTGTTGAGCCCTGACACTGATTTTATTCTCTCTCTCTCTCCGTCTCTCGTCCTGCAGTCAGCAAGGCTCTAGAGCCGAGGCAGCGTCTGACAAAGCCTCAGCTGCCGTTGAGCACTGGAGAGCAGGCAGACGGGTCATCTCTTCCTATACGGGGCAGTCAGTCCAGTGAGGGCTCAGATGGCACCGCTGCCCTGGTCACGTCACCTCCTCATAGCGCTCCAGCAGCACAGGGCACAGACACCATCAGCCGAGAGTCTGAAACTGGTGAGAAACGCTTCTCAAATCATTGCTGTCTAGTGTCTTTGGTCCGCTGTCAGATTTGAATCAGAGATGATTTGAATTCAATTAATTACATAAAATGTTTTATTAATAACCAAGCTGATCATGTAAATGTGAGTATTGGCTGAGAAAAGCTGTAGATTAACCATAATTGAATTTAGATGGAGATAGTCATTAGAAGTTTGCCATGTTTCAGTGAACATTTAGGGTTAGGGTTGTGTTAGAGTTTGGGTAAGTAGAATAAGTTGACATCAAGTTACAAAGATTGCAGATAAATGTGGCTCAAATTGGGTTTTTTTTTGCTCACGTGACTCAGATCTGTTTTTATCATGACAGTGTGAACAGCACAAATCACTTTAAATCTGATCTTTTCAGTTCCGATTTGTCCCTCTTCCATATGTGGTACTAAATCTGATACAGGTCAGATGTTTTGCGATGCAACCTCAGTTTGGACAGTCATAACTGAATTGATGTAACATCACTCTAGAGCAATATTCTTCACAATTCTGCGCTCATGGATTCAAAGATTTTACATTCCCGACGTTATCAAGACATTTGCGAAAGGTAGTCAGTGAAGGACAGTGATGTGTCAGAGCTTACAAGTATTACAGTGACAGCTCTATATACAAGCAAAACACTGTGCTCTCTTTTTTCACATCCTCATCTTGTTTTTTTTATATTGTGCATAAATTTGCTGGCTTTTACATTTAAAACAAAAATGTAAACAGCTATACAAAAAAATCGGATCTGAGCGTGCACATCACACAGACAGTCTACTAATACTCTAATGACTGGTAGTTGACATGGAATTGCAAAGTTACTTATAATTAGTAGAATCTCTAAAGTTGACCATCAAAATAAAGTGTTAATGATTTCAAGAGCTTTTCTTTTTCTGACACATTATACGTCTCTCTGACTGTGGATTAGGTGGACTTCCCTCTTCTGCACTGGTCAGACTGGGAGAGGGTTCCATCCCAGGAGATTCGCAGGACTCCTCTTCAAACACTCACTTTGACTTCAGCCCCTGTACACTGGAGCATCTACAGGAGGAGGAAGGCGAGACAGACAAGTGAGTCAAGCGATCACCATCCAGACTTATTTTAATAAAATCACTTTTCCAAACTGCACACAATTAAATTGGTCCCACTTTATATTAGGTGGCCTTAACTACTATGTACTTACATCAAAAAATAAGTATAATGTACTTATTGTGCTCATGTTGTATTGCAAAACACTTTTGCTGATATTGAGGTGGGATACGGGACGGGTGTGGTGGTATGAGTACGTTTAAGGGTAGGGTTAGGTGTAAGGGAAGTGTCAACAGTGTAATTATAAATGTAATTACAGAAATTAATTACATATGTAATTACATGCAGGTATTTTTTTTAAATGTAAGTACAATGCAAAACATGTATGTACATAAGTGTAAATCCTGATAAGTGTAAATCCAAATCCTGACTGTTTTCAAAAATCTAATTTTATTCAGATAAAACCACATTTAAATACTTTTTCCTGTTCAGACCTCAAAAACTGAAACTGGTTTGATTCTGAAGAACACTACCGTTCAAAACCTTGGGTCAGGAAGCTTTATTTATTTAATTTATTTTTATTTTTTATTTTTAAGAAATTATTACTTTTCATTCAGCAAGGACACATTAAATTGATCAAAAGTGTCTGTAAAGACATTTATAATGTTACAAAAGATTTATATTTTAAATTAACTTTCTATTCATCAAATAATCCTCAAAAATCAAGGTTTCCACAAAAATATTAAGCAGCACAACTGTTTTCAACACTGTTAATAACAAGAAATGTTTTTTGAGCAGCAAATCAGCATATTAAAATGATTTCTGAAGGATCATGTGACACTGAAGCCTGGAGTAATGATGCTGAAAATCCAGATTTGACATCACCGGAATGAATGACCTTTTAAAATGTATTAAAACAGAAATTAATTAATTAATTGTAATTATATTTTATGAAATGACTGTTTTGATTTTTGATCAAATAAATGTAGCCTTGGTGAACATAAGAGACTTTGTTCAAAACATCTTACAGACCACAAACTTTTGAATAGTAGTGTATATAACAGCCCTGTGCTTGACAGAACTATCGCAATTATCAAATATTATTAACATTAATTTGCATTCAAATCGATTTGCGTTAAAAGTTGAGCAGCCGTTGTTTCATAATCAGGCTGTTTAGTGTAAAAGCAGTCTTGGCTGTCTCAGTAGCCACAATACAGGCCTCACAGCTATTTTTGTTCCTTATGTCTCCGTTGTGATGATGCACATGCAACGTTTGAAACAAAGCATTGCTCTGTGGCGCTCTCCTCAGTAAATTATCTTATTGGGACAGAGACAGAGAATTAAGCTTGTGCCTCATGACTAGGGCTCTTGAGGAGAGAGCGGGAATGCTGACGACATGTGGCTTTTGGGATGTTGGGATTGTTACTATTGTAGGATAATTGTAATGTGATTTACGTTACAGGACGCAGGACACCGGCACCCCCAGGCCTGACCGGAGGTGAGTGCTCTTTGCTTTTGTGGTCGACCAGTGGGTGTTTCAGTGTTCGATGCTGATATTATCTCTTGGCCATTAACAACAATAACATGACCAATATGAGCAATAAATTGACTATTCACATATATAATGGCCTGGTTTCACAGACAGGGCTTAGATTAAGACAAAACAATGGCACTGACTTAATTTAAGATATGTCAGTGCAAGTTGTTTTCAGTCAAAACTGCTCAATAATACATTTTAGTCTGGGACTAGCTTAGCCTTGTCTGTGAAACCGGACACAAATGTAATAATAAAAAAGAATAAAATTCTCTAGTGGTCTCAGAATAGTAGTAGTCTCAGTAGGTCTCAGTAGTAATTCAGCATTTGCGCCCATTTCATTAGAATGAAATAAAATAATGTGAATTTAAGTGATCATACATAACTGTAACAAAGTTCAAGTTCAGGGAAGGCGAACATCAAACATAACTTTAATCATAAAATAAACAAACAAAAAAACAAAAGGAGTGGCAGCGGCCGACTGTGGCATATAAGCATAATAAACAGCAACAAAAAATGTCCCAGGCTCTCGGCCCAAGCCCGGTTTCATACCAGCTTCAAAAACGTTTTCATTTAGTAAAATGAAACTTAGTTTTACAATATTTTTTTTTTTGTTTTTTTGAGAAAAGCAATTGTTATATTTTCATTTGATTACATTTTAAAAGATTGATTAAATTGTTAAAGTTTTATAAATTCATTTGATTACCACTGTTTTTGATGATAAATTAATCAATAAATCATAAAACACAGAATCCAGTAAAATTACATCAGACGACAACAGGATTTGGGAAAAAATGTAATTGTTTATTATTGTTAACATTAATCAATTTTTAAAGCTGTAGTCTGTAACTTTTTTTTCTTTGGTTAAAAATGATCCAAAATAATTTGAGCAAGTACACAACAAGCCAGTATTCAAAACCATTTCCTTACCTTAGCCCGATTCACAATGGTAAGATATTAATAATGTGTTATAATTAGAGTGGTACTGGTAGCTTTCCGCGGGATATTCAAGCATGTTTTGCATCTGTATACATAAAGAAAGAGTCCGGCTAGTAGTATGGCATGTGAGGAGCATAGCGCATGTTCTTCAGCGGATCATTTATAGCCTTTTCTCACAGCAGATGGAGTAATTAAACATTGTGATGGCGGATTGTAATCCAGAAAGGCCCAAATTACATCATCAGTGACAAATGGAGATTCACCCGTAGTCAAAAGCAAAAGATTAGACTGTACAGCAATTGAAATCTACAGGAACACTAAATACACATAATCACGCAATGCTGTTGCTGTTAATATTAACATTTGGAAGCGCAATTTATTGTGATGTTTTGTGACTGACAGCCACACATATACTCCTCAAAACATTAGATTCATCCACTAAGGAGCCGCGCTGACTCATAACGATATCACGTACAGATGATAACTCCGCAAATAACTGCAATTGCAGATTTCAAACAGAGATGGCGAGACAAAGGCAAAATTTACAGACTGCAGCTTTAATTCGTTAAAGTTTTATTAATTGAATTGATTAGACATGCATTTGATGATCATGTTTTCTCATTGTGTTTGTACAGCAGGATGGATCCGCTGGGCTCTGGAGAAGTACAGAGTGAGGATGATCAGTGTGCTGAGGTGGAACTAGAGCCTTCTAACTGGCAGACGCTGGTGAGCCGAGACGTCCTGTCCACACTTACCCCTCAGGAAATCAAGAGACAGGAAGTCATCAACGGTGAGTGACGTGTGGTTTACTGTATGAGCAGCGTTGGGAAGTTGCTCTCTAAAGTAATCACAGATTTTTTTCTTCTTCTAATTTTTTATTACTTTTCATAAATTGAAATCAAGCTATATGATATGGATGAATGATGAACACTTTGTTCTTTATTAAATATCAGATAAATTCTTATACAAATCAAGACATAAGTCACCTTCTGTTGTGCTCCATTAATCTCTTGCCTTTAGTTTCATGTTATTATTACATTTTAGTTTTGATTGAAACACTATTCCTTATTGGACGTTAATGTTTCTATGATTATAAAAGAGATCGTTCACCCAAAAATTACTTGTAAGATTTTGCTCATCTTCAGAACACAAATGAAGATCTTTTTGATTAAATCGTGAGAGATTTCTGTACTCTCCATTTACAGGCACGGAACTACCGCTTTGAAAAAGTTCATAAAGATTGTGAAACTAATCCATATGAATCGAGTGGTTTAGTTCAGATTTTCTGAAGCGGCATGATCGTTTTATATGAACGGATTTAATTTAGGCTTTTATCGAAGGGACAGAAAGCTCTCAAATTTCATCAAAAGATCTTCATTTGTGTTCGAAGATGAACAAAAGTAATTAATGACAGAATTTTCATTTTTGGGTGAATTATTCATTTGATTAAAACTGTATTTGTAACACAAGTGGCGTTATGTATATATTTTACGTATTTTATTTTAATGTTACATTACTATTTTCAATTTTTTTTTTTTTTTAGATCAACTAAAAATTTATGGTGGCACCTATTTGTGATGTGATATATGTTATTTACACTAAGTGAAATAGTAAATAGTAGTTAGATGCATATAACAACGTATTCAGTGTATATGATTATATTTATTAAAATCATAAATGGATACTGCCTTATTGGGACATTTATTTGTCCCTATCCCTAAAGCCCTCATCTACACCTACCCCAACCCTACCTAATTTTTTTTTTGTTTAAAATAAACTATGGGAAAAGCTAACGCTACATGCCTAACTCTCGACACCACTGTTGTAATTTTGTCTGGCTCAATCAGACAAGCTGGGCGGAGTTAGTGTAAATAGCCTCTGCCAACAAGATGGGCTATTTGCACTTGGTGTGAATAGACACCGCTACATTATCCCAGGAAAAAGTATTCTGATTGCTCCCAACAGTGTATAAGCATACATTCAGTTTGAGAAGATTGTTCTCTTGCTCAGGGGCAATGTACCAGTGCAAGCCATTCTGTGTGACCGCTTCTCTCCTCCACTTCATTGCTTTTCACAGAGTTGTTCTACACTGAGAGAGCGCACGTTCGAATGATGAAGGTTCTGGAGAATTTGTTTTACCAGCCGCTGATCAGAGACACCATCCTGCCTCCTGCAGACATCAAAAGCATCTTCAGCAACCTTGAGGAGATCGTTCAGCTGCACAGTAAATCTCACAACTTCATAGACCCCCTAAATCCTTGAACACTTCTGAAATAAGCATGCCTTCTAAATACTGTCTTCCTTGTCTTCTCACTTCAGTGTCTTTAACGGAACAAATGGCTGCTGTTCGGAAGAAGAATGAGACAGCGCTCATTGACTTATTAGGAGACGATCTGCTTTCCTGGGTAAGGAAGGAAGAAATACAGGGGCAAATATGTATTTGGGTGCTTTCACACTGGCAGTTAAGTTCAAAACAGGGCCTGATTTGCATGAAATTTTTTAAATTGTGTGCTGTCATGCGGACTCGGGTGTGCAACGGGGTACTGAACCTGAGACTACCTGAACCAGAGCGGTAAATGAATGGCTGTCTCCTCAAAAGAGTTTATTTGCAAGCAGCAGAAAGCCATCTTCATGCGACTCACATAAAGTAGATGCAAGCGTTGTTCATGCTGCTGCACATAATTACACCAAATTATTAAAAAACACAATATATTGACCCGCATTCTGTTTTCTATCATGCACCGTGCACATTTGTGGTGACGTAAGATGAATGCAAATGCAACAGGGTTCAATAGAATCAAGTTGTGTGTGAAACCAGACCAACGCTGTGGAGGGCGTCGAGAACAATCACACTCCGACCGCAGCAAATGTGCCCAGTATGAAAGCCCCCTTAAAGAGAGTTCCTTGCTGGAAAAACCAGGTTGTACTAGTCTGCAGTAGTCAAGTTTTTTTTTTGTTTTTTTTTTATGGTAGCTAGTTTGTTGCTGATCTACCAACTAAACCAACTTAACGACTATGAATGACTAGCTTTGGCCAGCTAGGAACCATCTTAAACCAGTTACCATATTTTCCAGCTCAAGTAAGTTTCACACTAGCTTGCGTCTTTACCCACAGTTCAGTGGGGAAGAAGAGGCGAAGATCAAGAGAGCTGCAGGCACGTACTGCAGTAATCAGCCTTTCGCCCTGGAACTCATCAAGAGCAAACAGAAGAAAGACCAGCGCTTCAACTCCTTCATTCAGGTCAATAGCTTAATAGTCCAGTGGTTGCTTTCATAATCGTTTGTAACTGTACTTGGTCATGTTTGTGTGTTTCATTATCAATCTGGCTGTTGCCAGATGGTTAATGTTATTTTGATGTAGAAGTGTTTGTATTGCAGGAGGCGGAGAGTAACCGTAATTGTCGCAGGCTGCAGTTAAAGGACATTATTCCTGTGGAGACTCAGAGACTCACAAAGTATCCCCTTTTGCTAGAGAACATCGCCAAATACACAGGTAGAACAGCCTCTTCTTTATTTAGCACATTTGCTGTCACAGCTGATCACAAAAAATGTGATATCAAGCTTGTTGTGTATTGTTAATACAGAATACATGCATAGTACATAATATTATAATAAATATGTTAAATATTAAAATATATGCAAATCTGATAAATATTCTTTACCATGTTATGTTCTTTTCATGAGCAAAACTATAATATTAAAAATACTACTAATATCTTAAATATTAAGATCTCTGCAAATATGACAAATAATCGCTATCATGTTATGTTCTTTTCATTTAGCAAAAATACATCATATCATAATTGCTATCTTAAATATTAAGATATCTGCAAATATGACATGCTCTTTACCCCGGTATGCCCTTTTCATTAGCAAAAATACATATTATAATTAATATCTTAAATATTAAGATATCTGCAAATATGACAAATATTCTTTACCATATGTTTTATCGTGATCAAAAATGCATAATTAGGGGCCACCTATTGAAATCGTTAGATTTCTTATTATTATTCCACCATTGGAGTCTATGGCAGCCCATAGAACCGCTTGCTCAATAGTAACCACACCAAATTTGGAGTCTCTAACTCATTCCCTCTAGCCCCACCACCTGTCCAAAGTTTAACTCATATTTATGCCAATAACTTTTGAACAGTAATGGCTAGAAACAAAAAATGTTTTCTTTGATTCCTTGGCTCAAGCCAATTAGATTGATGTAAATTTTCCCGCCATTTTGAATTTTCCGAAAAACCTACTTTTTCTAACTCCTCCTTTGTTCTGACTTTCACGAAAATTGAAACGGAACATCATCAGACCATGCTGACAAAACATTATGGAATTCAAGTTGATCTTATTTACGTATTGCTGTTTGCTGCTATATTATTATAATTAATATTAATATCTTAAATATTAAGATGTCTGCAAATCTGACAAAAATCATTTACATTTTTATGTCCGCTTCATTAGCAAAAATACATATTTGCTATTTTGTCACTGTGTTTGATACTAAAACTAATCTCTTGAGATTACAGATGTAGCGAGGTATGTTTCTTTAGAGCATTCACATATGAGCCAGAATTAGCATGAACCACTCTGAGGCCTGTTCCACACATCCTGCATCTGTGTAACGTCAGCAGCAGAGTAATGTAGTGCTTTCACATTAAATTAATTTCTGCTGCGGCTCAATACAGGAAATGATGACATAAAGTAACAGGCAGAAATTATAAAATGGCCATTTGAAGTTGGCCAGTGATAATTATTACAAACTAAATTGTCATAAAATGTAAGTTTTGGATGGGGTAGAGCAAATCACACATTGTAATACATGTCAAATTCTCACATACAACAGAGGACCCTGAGGAGAGAAGTAAAGTGAAAAGAGCCGGCGAATGCTGTCGAAAGATTCTCACTCACGTCAATCAGGAAGTGAAAGAAGCAGAGAACAAACAGGTGAGAATAACACAATGGGTGCTTGACCTCAGAACAGACAACATTAAACTGATCCTGGATCATCTGTTGCCCCTAGAGGTTGGAGGACTACCAGAGACGACTGGACCTGTCCTCACTGAAACAGAGCGAGAACCCCATGATAGCGGAGTTTAAGGTGAGACCTCATATTTATCTCATTGAAATCATTTTATCAACATATAACTGAGAACATTAAAAGAAATTAGATTACAAAAAGTTGCATAACACATTATCACTTGCTATCAACAAAATTATGATTTTACTCTCTATCTAGAACTTGGACTTGACTAAGAGGAAGATGGTGCATGAGGGCCCGCTATCCTGGAAGGTCAACAAAGATAAAACTATTGGTGGGTGTGGCTTGGTCATTTACATAAAGATCTCTTAAAGGTGCAGTACCGAAAATAGCCTATTTAATTCTGTTGAGGAGAATGGTCATAAAAACCTAAATTATGACTTGTGTTTTGTGCAAGACAGCTTGACTAGCATAAGTGGACAGCAGGGCAAAAATGTAATGCTGCAAAAGTGTATAATATGGCATTTTTAAAGTTCCCCTATTATGCTTTTTTAAAAGGAGCTTTTGCACCAGAGGAACATTTTCATAGTTCCTATAACTATTGGCGGAAGTACTCGCTTTTTTAGTGTCTTTGCACCACAGGAACTGGGAATGATTTTAGTTATAGAAGCGCCTCTTGGGGCGTTTTTTTAAAATGAGCTCCTACTTCAGAGTAGGGTCTAACCCGGCACAATAGGAACTACCAGTGATGTAAGTTGATTAGCCGAACGCATGCCATATGAAAAACCGGCATCCACCATTTTTAAAGAGCCATGTAAACATTTTTACATATACTTCAGGAAGTAATTCCACTAACATGGAAAACAGTGATTAAATGGCATTAACCTGTCGCAGCATGTTCTTTTCTCAGCCTTAATGATATGTAGCACTGCATGTTGTTGTAGATTTCGTCTCTCAGCCCTCCTTAACATACATTCCATCTACGTTATAACGAATCGCATGACACGCAACAAAAAGAAAGCTCCGATCACAGCACCGTCCATCCTCCAGTTGTTGTCGTTGTTAAATGCCCATTACGTCGCTGTCAGCCGGCTTACGTCATTTCAGAATTTCTACTGACTGAGTCTGAATGTAACCAGAAAAATGGCCTTAGGGGAAAATTTTGTTCTTGGAGGACCGCCCTGATGGCTAATCCCTATAACTGTGTTCCTATAACTACCTGGTGCGAAAGCCCCTAAAGGTTCCCAGTTTTATTTTGGATGTCTTCTACAACAGATTCATGTGCATCCAAGGTCAAAAACATTTTAATGTTCTCATAATATGCACCGTAGCATCACCTCTTTTCTCAGTGTCTGAAATGGTTCGGTAAAGGATTCAGTTTCTCTAAACACCTCCTTTCCGAGAGCCTACTCTGCTCTGATTGGTCAGATGGCTGAATTTAAGCTCCGAGGCTTCCTCAGCACTTGTATACACAGTGATATGAACAGTAGCAATGTTTTTTTTTTTTTTGTCAGTTTTACCATATCATGTCGAGTCCTCGTCATTTGGAATTGCATGCAAAGTGGATTTTCTTTCGCAGCACAGAATACAGCGTCTTCTCAAGTCATCAACATGAACCAAATTATTCAAGGCCTCAGCTACAACTACAGTAGTTGAGGGTGAAAGTAGACATTGTTCGCAGGTAACCAATGAAGACCATAGGCTGGCATTTTGTAAATTTGTTACAAACCTACATAGGTTCGTGCAGGAAGTAAGACTGGAATTATGACGGCTCGCTTTGGCAGTTCAGAATCGTTTTTTCTTTTGGGAGACAATAACTCCATTATCATGCACTTTGATCTTTGAAAATTTGCAGACCGTTCACAAACATTTATATAACACTACATGAAAGTTGTCTGAAAAAGCATAATAAGGGGCACTTTAATGTAATATTATTGTGAAATGATTACAAATGGTATGTGTGTGTGCAGAGCTGTACACATTGCTGCTGGAAGATATATTGGTGCTACTTCAAAGGCAAGATGAGAAGCTGATCTTAAAATGCCACAGTAAGAATCTGGCGGGCACTGCTGAGACCAAACACATCTTCAGCCCCATCATCAAACTCAGCACTGTGATGGTACGCTCGGTCGCCACTGGTAAGGAGCACTGCTATCAGATCATACTTTTGAAAAAAACCCTCAAAATTAATTTCTTCCCAAATCAAATTAACTATAAAAGGTGTTTAATGACTTCTTGGTTAAAAAAAAGCATATTCAAGGGTAGGTCGAAATAACATTTTTGTCTGAATGTATTACAGACAACAGGTCATTCTTTGTGCTGTCTATGTCTGATAATGGAGCCCAGATCTATGAGCTGATGGCCCAGACTGTCTCTGAGCAGAAGACGTGAGTACTGATCTTTTTACCCATAATTCCTTTTAATCTGCCCTTTTAGTGTCCATAAAGTATCTGTTAGTCTGTTTAAGTGTACAAAATTCACCTCAGTTTGTTTAACCTCTGAAAGAGTGGACGAATGTTTGTGTCATTTACAATTCACAAATGTACCATTATAGTTAAGTCACCTTTATTTATATAGCGCTTTTTACAAGTCCAATTTCAAAGCAGCTTCACAGTGTTAACAAGAAAATAATGCAACACAATTTAATTCGGCTGTTCAGCCGCTCTGGAGAAAACAGTGATGTCATCCAGCTCATTTCAATTATCATATAGTGGCAGATCAGTAATATAGTTGAATATTTAGTGTCCCCAACTGAGCAAGCCAAAAGCCAAAGGTGACAGTGGCAAGGAACCAAAACTCCTTCAGGGTCAGAATGGAGAAAAAAACCTTGGGAGAAACCAGGCTCAGTCGGGGTGCCAGTTCTCCTCTGGCCGACGAACAAACAGTGTATGATTATAATTCTGGCAACATTACAGATCAGAAGTCATATTAGATCGAAAGATTGGAGTCATCACACCGGAGACAGGTTTAATGAGGATGTTGTGTCGATAGGGCATTTACAGAGGGGAGTTTTAATTGACACGCTCTCTGCAGACATTTCAGGGATGCGTTGGTCGTGTCCAGATGCAGGTCCACCATCTGGTCTGGATATGGCCCGGATCCGGCTGACTGCAGTAAACCTCGGGATAAACAGAGAGACTAACATTAGCGTAGATGCCATTCTTCTTATGATGTAACGAGTACATCAGGGGTTATGGGAAGTGTTCCCAGTTCCGGCTGACCTAGTTAATAGACCTATTATTTGAATAATAGAGATTGATAAGGTTCTATGTGTATGCCATAGTGTTTATTAATATTTTTCTGCCAAAGGCAGCATCTCTAATTTAAGTTTTTCCATCTGATTTTTTTATTTAGCCTTATATAGCCTTATTTCAGTTTTCAGATTTTTAAACATTTTAGTTAACATTAAATGGGTCAGGAATTGAGAAATCTATCCCTAGGTCATTGTACTATAAAAACTCAAAATGTACTCATTCCATCCAGTCATTTTTATTGAAACCAAGCTCAGAAAACGTCTCATTTTGGATTTTTAACATTATTGCGTCATAGTGCGACGAAAGAGCGCCTCTGCAGAAGATGATCAATGCCTACTTCTCCATCATTGCCTCTTTAGCCCCACCTACTGATTTGCATATATCATGTAATAGTAAATACAAGAGACGCAAACACAGGATTACTCCAGCAACAAAATGATAACGATGCCTCTGAGGATTACAGGGCGTTTTGAAGTGCCAAGTTGTGGAAAAACACAGTCTATGTATTGCCATCCTTGTGATCCTAACATTAAGAAAGCGTGGATGAACTTTTATTTTTCACAAAGTTCCAGTCAGATCGCGTCAGTAAGACACTGTTCGTTTGTTCACTTCATTCTACAGCGGATTCATTCTTAAACAAGACACAATTCAATGTAGGCTTTTCAGAGAGAGAAAATAAAAGATGATGCTGTGCCAAATATATTGGACCCAATAATGTCGCAGCACACAAGTTTGAATAACAATTTTTTCACCATGTGTCATTATTGCTGTCTGATGCAGATCGTTTGACATGTTCTAGGTATTTATACTGTAGCGCTGAGGTCAAACTGAATAGTTGTGATTTGCTGTTCTTTGCTTTTATGGGGTTAATGTGTTGGATTATTGGCTACAGAAGAAAGCACGTAGAGAACGCTACTTTTGTTGTTGTTTTGATCGAAGCCATTCGCTGCAGTGCCGAGTAAAAGTTTCAGTGAGCAACATCATCTATTTTGTCATCAGTAAAACATTACAACGTATTTTATTTAAAACACAACACTTGTATACGTTTTTCATTTTATCGAAAAAGATTGAATGAGGAATAGTCTATAAAAACAATAGTGTTACAAACAGATGGTACATTCATTCATAATTCCATTTACACAAAACACCATAAGTCATCCTTTGCTTTGGCAATTATTACTGTGGTAACTCCAAGTACTTATTTTAATATGCAAAGAGAGGTTCAAAAACATGATAGAAAATAGCTTATTACTTCTAAATTAGGATTTTGTTTTTTGTTTACCACTTAAGCCCTGGGGCCATTTTGGGGATTTCCGCCTGAATTTGGCCTACCAAAATTGAAAAGCTTTTTTTTTAATATAAATTCAGTTTTGAAAGTGTGCAACTCAGGCCCTGTGTGCTCTAGCACCCTGCAGACAGTTTTGGCTGTTTCCACTAGATGGCAGCAAACACTGAAATAAATAATTTTGTCTGTATCATGTTGTATGCAAGATTTATTCAAATGGATCTGAAGGGAGGACTCCGTACAGGGTCCGCAGAGTTTAAGAGGTTAATGTAAAAAATCTTAATAATGTTATAAGTAGACCTCAGAGAACATACAATTTAAAAAAATGCAGTTCATGACCCCTTTAACTACCCGTTTTTTTGATTTTCCAAACACTAGGTGGCAGTGTCTGATCACACAAAGAGCAGACTGCATGAAGACCAAACTACACAACATCATTCCATTACCTCAGACTGAGTGAGTTTAAGGTTTCTACATCATTTATATAGTTTTATAGGCAGTAAGTTAATGTGATAACATGACATGTCTTGCAGTGGAGAACGTGAAGAGGTCGAGTTGATGAACTCTGGTGTTCAAAAACTAAACAAAGACGCTGAGCCCATTTCTTTAGGGAACATTCATGTGGAACAACACCAGTCTCCAGGTAAACATTTTTTGTTTGTATGTTTGTTTGATCCAGGGGGTTAATAAACCCATTGATTTGTTTCAGAAGGCCTTTATGTAAAAAAAAAAAAAAAAAAATCATCCATAACACGTTATAAAGTAAAATATCTAGCTTCCGGTCAGACGGCCTTCTGTATTCAACTTACAAAAAAAATGTAACTGACGATGGCGTTTGAACAGCAAGTCTTCTTAAGTTGAATACGGAAGGCGGTCTGCCGGAAGCTAGATATTTTACTTTATAAAGGATATTTTACTTACACAAACCCATTGATTCGCTTCAGAAGACCTTTATTAACCCCTGGAGCCATGTGGATTACTTTTATAATGGATGGATGCACTTTTTTGCCATTCACTGTCATTATAATGCTTGGATTAGCCAGGGCATTTTTCTGATTGTATTCGTCTGAAAAAAGAATGTCATATACAGCTAGGATGGCTTGAGGGCGAGTAAATTAAGGGATAATTTTTGGAACTATCCCTTTAATCAGGAAGAGACCATCTGACTGTGTACAGCAACCAGTCACAGCTTTTTTTTTTTTTTTTTTATTTGGATAGGAGCCTCATGATTATGTTTCAGAATAGTTTTAATCAATTTTGTTCTATATTTTCCTTAGAAAAAGATGACACTGAGGTCATGTCAACCCCGCCATCTAGCACCAACCCATTTGAGACCAAATCTGATGAGGAGGATGAAGAGGAAGAAAACTCACTACAGGATCAGGCTGAAGATGATGAAACGTTCGTGGTGGCTGATCTGACTGATCGACTGACGTTACTAAAGCAGCGCTCAAGGCTGGGCATCGCCATAGATGAGGACGAGGCCGAGGCCTTTGAGCTCCAGCCACTCAGAGCTGATGAAGCTCTCAGAACACGTGAGTAGAAGATAAACTTCTACGAGCTATCCCTCTCCCGTAACTGAAAATTTAATTCAGATAGGGACAACTAAAATCCAGCAAAACAACTTCTGGGATTAAAGCCACAATATGTAATATTTCGCCACTAGAGGTCGCTTATTCAAAATAAAGGCTTGGTTTGATGATGCCTTGATTTCGCTTTTATTATGCCACAGGCGAGCGCTTCCACTGCTTTTGCTCATGCGTATTTGGAGTAACACAGCGCTGTTTTATCACAGACACATTTGAGTGTTGAAAGTTATGTTATAATGCTACTCTGTGACTACTATGAGACACTTGTTGCACACTGCAGTGAGCTAGATTGATATAGGCATGGTAAAACATGGTACTCGCGGTAAATCAAGAAAACGAGATTTAAACAGTAAGACTAACTGTGTTGAGCTGTATACCAATGATTCGTTTTCTGTTGATTTAATGTATTCAAACAGTTGCTCACCTGTCTAATAAAACACATAATATTTTAAAGTGTCTTTGGTGTTTTCACGGTTTCTACAAAACAAAGCCAGAAATCAAGGCTAACGCGGGTATGTCATTGATAGGCGTGGTTAAAATTGCTTATTTCTCTGGATCTAAACATTCTTGGAAACATTTGGGATAATGTAAGTACACAAGTCAACAAAATATATAACATTGCTCTAGCGGTTTTTGGATATTTTAATCCAAAAATCTTACATATTGTGCCTTTAACCCTATATAACCGTAGGGCTGTAACGACACGTCAACTAACCGCCCTGGACAACAAGTTGTCTGCCACGTCATGTAATGTGAGAGCCGCACAAAACTGTATAATTAGATGGATTAGTTGACAGCCACTGCCAGCATTTTTGATCATTTTCAGAAAACTCAGAATATTTTGTTATATGAATATCTCAACATGCAATATATCAAAATAAAGAACAGGAGCCTCTGCTTTAAAAAAATTAAAAAATCTAGCTTCTTGCATTCTTTTTTTATCAACTCTTGAAGGTGGGTAAGTTTCATGAAACAACAATATTTTAAACAAAAAGCTGAGCAAATCACGTTTTTTTGTCAAAAATTACATCTGGATTCGATTCAGAATCATGTTTAAAACTTGAAGGGAGTAGGTTGAGTCCATCAACATCCCCAAAGCTTCACAGTCATTTACCTTCTATCGCTTGGTAACTTAACTTTTTCCCCGCCAGCATTTTTGATAATTTTCAGAAAAAGTTTCATGGCATATGCATCTGCTTACATATGTTTCTGCTTCTTCTTCCCCTGTGTTTTGATCGAGATTCTGTGCTCTTTCAGAAGATGCGTAATAGTGTTCCCTAAAGTATAACAGTAAAAACACAAAAAGCCCAAAAAATTGTCAGTGGTGGGGAAGCGTTTTCTCATAAATGGCGGAAAATTACATTAATGGATTAATAGACTAATCTGAAAATAATCAATAGATTAATTCATTTTTAAAATAATTGTTAGTTGCAGCCCTAAGAATCTGTCTATTTCTCATTTCTTTGTTCTTTAGTGGCGACACTGAGGCAGCTCCTGATTAACCACATGTCCAGTCAGGAAGACACAGACAGAGACCCCGAGAGAGGAGAGCAACGGGAACACGTAGCGAGGACACGTTCTCAGCAGGGGCCGGAGGACAGCGCTGCGATCGGGTCCACTGTTGAGAACGGATCAGAGAGGGGCGAGAACAGAGGGGAGAACGCACAGGAACTGCCCTCCGGAGACACAGGCTTCTTTGAGACATCTGAGGATTGTGGTGTGTGTTTGTCCTGTTTTTTCAAAGTCATATGGAGTGGCCTTTATTTTATGATAATATGATAATGTGCACTTTATTACATGACTACCTAACACATTAATAAGTAAATGGACAAGACTACAGAGTAGCACAGCTTTGTAGGATATTGATTGTGTGGGACAACCATCAATTATAAAGTTTAACGGTCATAGAAAAAAAAATTCTGCAAGAATTAAGACTAAACCTGTTCAGTGTTAACAATTATTAAAGCTGCAGTACGTAACTTTTTTTTTTTTGGTTAAAAATTATCAAAAATCTATTTTTGAGCAAGTACATAACCAGCCAGTGTTCAAAAATGATCTCTTTACCTTGGCCGATTCACAACGGTAATCTTGTAACAATGTTATAATTTGAGTGGTACTGGTAGCTTTCTGTGGAAAACTCGAGCTTCCGTGTTCGTCTTTGTGTCATTACATCACGTCTGTATACATAAAGGAGGTGTCCTCTAGTAGGCTATCGCATGTGAGGATGCTGCAGGTTTCAGATCATTTATGGCCTCTTCTTACAGCAGCTGGAATGTAATTAAACTTGTCATTTTGATGGCAGCTTGTAATACAGACAAAAATGACAATCATCGTTGACAACTGATGCATTGATAGACAACCCACACATACACCTCAAAACATTAGATTCTTCTGCGCTGAGGAGCCGTGCCGATGCACAACCCACGTAAAGATAACTCCGCAAATATCTGCAATTTCAGGGTTCAAACAGAGATGGCAACAAAGAGGTAAAACTTACGGACTGCAGCTTTAACTGGTCACAAATAGTAATGTTTCATCCACACCAGTAGGTGCCAGTATAAAGACCAAGACAAGTGCTATATTGATCAGTGAAACAAGTGCTCAAAATTGTAAGTGGTACCGTTGTTGATATTTTAAATCACCAAAACAAACACGCCCCTATTTTGATAGCTCCGCCCCATATTTACATAACACAATGACACAACGACAACGACTATGGCAGAATCTGTGTTACTATGGTAATCCAGGTCGAATGTTCAATGAAAAAGTCATCCCTTCCATGCCAAAAACACAAACAGTTCTCATGAACAACCCGATGGCACGAGCACGACAGTCCAACTAACGAATATATTAGAGGGATATTGATCACGAAAAGAAGAAACAAACATATATTAGGAGTATATTATCGTACTTTTCGGACACACTTTGAGAGCTGACGCTTGGTTTAGACACTCCAGGCTTATCGGGTGTGGAAATGAATGGGTCTTTATCATCGCTGAAGTGAACGACGATACGATCGCAAATGAACAAACAAGCGAACACGACACACGTGCATCTTCAAGCAAAAGCCAGCATATATTTGTTCTGTTGAACAAAACAAAATCAATGTTAACGTTACTCGCCTATCGAGAAGAAATAAAGCAACCTCTGCGTCCGATTGTACACCTTCCCACTCCTCGAGTTCTCTCCAGCGCTGGAAAGCTGATACTTCTTGCCTGATCGTAAGCCTTCTTTTGTTCCACAGACATTTTCCCCTTTTTTTTCTTTTATCTGCCATCGCTCTCTTTCTGACGTGCACTGAGCGCTCTCTTCTTACCACCATTAGTAGACACGCCCCTTACTGCAAGTTTGTTTAGGTACTCGGCCCGATTTGTAAAGCAGTTTTGAAATAACACTTACCCCACCTTTAAATAAGTTGTTACTTTACAACTGTTAAAACAGTTCAATATAGTACGAAAGTGTGTAGTATGAATGTAATCTGGGCGTACTACATTATCATTATCCCCTCTCCTGTGGCCTCATGGGATTGAAAAGTATCTGTTGTATGCACACTTCAGAATCTCAGCAGAAGTAATTATTAATGCTTTGAATTCAATACTTTGAAATGCTTCTCTTTACACCAACATATACAAACCCGATTCCAAAAAAGTTGGGACACTGTACAAATTGTGAATAAAAACAGAATGCAATGATGTGGAAGTTTCAAATGTCAATATTTTATTCAGAATACAACATAGATGACATATCAAATGTTTAAACTGAGAAAATGTATAATTTTAAAGGAAAAATAAGTTGATTTTAAATTTCATGGCATCAACACATCTCAATAAAGTTGGGACAAGGCCATGTTTCCCACTGTGTGGCATCCCCTCTTCTTTTTAGAACAGTCTGCAAACGTCTGGGGACTGAGGAGACAAGTTGCTCAAGTTTAGGGATAGGAATGTTGTCCCATTCTTGTCTAATACAGGCTTCTAGTTGCTCAACTGTCTTAGGTCTTCTTTGTCGCATCTTCCTCTTTATGATGCGCCAAATGTTTTCTATGGGTGAAAGATCTGGACTGCAGGCTGGCCATTTCAGTACCCGGATCCTTCTTCTACACAGCCATGATGTTGTAATTGATGCAGTAGGTGGTCTGGCATTGTCATGTTGGAAAATGCAAGGTCTTCCCTGAAAGAGACGACGTCTGGATGGGAGCATATGTTGTTCTAGAACTTGGATATACCTTTCAGCATTGATGGTGCCTTTCCAGATGTGTAAGCTGCCCATGCCACACGCACTCATGCAACCCCATACCATCAGAGATACAGGCTTCTGAACTGAGTGCTGAAAACAACTTGGGTTGTCCTTGTCCTCTTCAGTCCGGACGACATGGCATCCCAGTTTTCCAAAAAGAACTTCAAATTTTGATTGGTCTGACCACAGAACAGTTTTCCACTTTGCCACAGTCCATTTTAAATGAGCCTTGGTCCAGAGAAAACGCCTGCGCTTCTGGATCGTGTTTAGATATGGCTTCTTTTTTGACCTATAGAGTTTTAGCCGGCAACGGTGAATGGCACGGTGGATTGTGTTCACCAACAATGTTTTCTGGAAGTATTCCTGAGCCCATGTTGTGATTTCCATTACAGTAGCATTCCTGTATGTGATGCAGTGCCGTCTAAGGGTCCGAAGATCACGGGCATCCAGTATGGTTTTCCGGCCTTGACCCTTACGCACAGAGATTGTTCCAGATTCTCTGAATCTTTGGATGATATTATGCACTGTAGATGATGATAACTTCAAACTCTTTGCAGTTTTTCTCTGAGAAACTCCTTTCTGATATTGCTCCACTATTTTTGGCCGCAGCATTGGGGGAATTGGTGATCCTCTGCCCATCTTGACACTCTGAGAGGCTGTTTTTATACCCAATCATGTTGCCAATTGACCTAATAAGTTGAAATTTGGTCCTCCAGCTGTTCCTTATATGTACATTTAACTTTTTTGGCCTCTTATTGCTACCTGTCCCAACTTTTTTGGAATGTGTAGCTCTCATGAAATCCAAAATGAGCCAATATTTGGCGTGACATTTCAAAATGCCTCACTTTCAACATTTGATATGTTATATATGTTATCTATATTCTATTGTGAATCAAATATAAGTTCATGAGATTTGTAAATTATTGCATTCATTTTTATTCACAATTTGTAGTGTCCCAACTTTTTTGTAATCGGGCTTGTTTTCAGAAAATAAGTTGCACCGGGTCAAAATTACATTTACATTATTTCTGAATCAACATGTTTATTTGCTCTCAATTTATAATGTAAAATACCAGTAAATAAAAAAAAATGTTTATAGATATTATAAAGATGCATTTTAGTTAATACTAAACTGTATTTTAGTTTAGCTTATACATTATAAACAGCCAATCCTAAACAAATGTATTTAAAGTGAAACTGAAACTACCGGCTTGTGGGAAATGTGCAGCTATATAAATAATCTTGGGCTCTTCCAAATCCCAAATCCAAAAGTGTGCACTTTGCATATGTTTTGCATGCTTGATTTAGTTTTTGGAAAATACTGTGCTGTTTACACTAACTCTATAGTAGGCAAGTATGCACCTTTGGATGCAGCCTACTTTTTGCACTACATTTACATTTTCTGTTGGCCGTATCCTGTAACACTTCCTCTCGTTTTCCGTCAGTCTCTGCAGGCAGTTACATGGTGCTGGAGGTGTATGGAGGCTCAGGTGAGAGCAGCACAGATGATGACGTGCAGGGCAACAGCGGGGAGCCTGTGGCCGGGGGGGACTCAGGCATCGACTTGAAGAAGCTTCTCTCTTCCTCCTCTCAGAGCAGCGGGGGACCAAACCTCAACAGACAGATCATGACCCATATACGTCTACTACAGGCCAACCTGCAGCACCTGAAGGTGACATACTGTCCTCCAAGAAAACCAGTCCCGGATATACAAATATAAAATGAGCGAAAAGTATATAAAAGTAATAAGCTTACCATAGTGAATCAGGGAAAGACAAAAACACATTTCAGAGGATAGATAATATATTGACTCGTTATTTAATTTTTTTTTCATTTTGAACAAAAAAAAAAGTTACATTGTGTCTTTAATCAACTGGTGTTTGGATGGTTTTAGTGGATGTATGAAGTCGGTTCTCCTCAAGTTCACACAGAGTAACCACAAGTCACATTAACTGTAAACATGATGTTTGACAACCAGGAAGTGTCACAATACTATGGAAGCTTGTTTCCACCATGGAATAAAAAAAGTAATTGCGACTTTTTAGACTCACAATTCAGATTTGTTTTCCTCAGAATTGCGAGTTTATATCTCAGTTCTGAGAGGGAAAGCAATTCAGATTTTAAGTTATAAACGTGGCACTTTTTGATATTTTATCTAATTCAGGGGTTTTCAAAGCACAGGGGAGATTCTAGAGGGTCCCTGGAGAATTTGAGAGAATATATTTTACAAAACACATTTTAACAGTAATTAAAAACAAATGAGAAATATTTTTGTTTACTTTTGTTTATGAATATTTTTAAATTCTGGTTCTGTTTAAATCTCTCCTTACAATTTTGCAAGCTTACTGGTTCTATGGCTGTTTAGAATTATATCTACTGAACAGTGCTAAACAAATACATTTGAATTGAATTTAAAATGTTTTTATATTTAAAAAAAAAACTGTAGAGAAAACTAATATTCTGTTAAAGGGTAACTAAACCCTAGAACAACTCTTTTTAGTTAATGATCTGCAAGACTGGGGCTTTATTAGTGTTGTTCATTGATTTGAGTAAATGCTTTGACATTTGGGTATAAAGTGTTTTAGTTCTACAATATATGGTGTAAAAACGTCTCAGTGCTGCCCTCTTAAGGTTGAACGGTGGCTACTGCAGTTGAATTTTCTTATTGAATGTTGTTTGCCATCATGACACATGTTGGCTCTTCCAACGGCTCACTACCACGCCCCTGGCATCGGGAGTTAACGCAGTTTGAGCCAGCGGCTGGAATTGATAAGGCTCTGGCCCTGTGTCTACAGACAATTCACCCTCTTCCACTTCAGGTGAAGGTGGGGGAGAAAAGTCCTCCTATTTCAAAAGATCGCTCTGTTGCAAAGCTACTGCCGTCACTCCAGTCATTCTCCATCTTTGCGAGTCTGACAGCTGTCAATCAATCCGTCACTGCGGGTCTCAGGTGCTCAGCCCCGCCCTCGGTTCGTCCCCTCTGTCTCCGCTGGGCTCGGCCCACTTTTCCAGCATTTTTTAAATATTGCCAGTGGGTGGAGTTAGGCTGTGAACAGGAGTTGTTACCCTTTAAGAAATGTTGTAATTTCTGTAAATGTCTGGATAATGTCCAAAAGTTAAATTTTTGATATAAAATCACACATACTATTTTTCTTGCACTATATAATTTGGTCTGTATTCCTAAGATAAATGGCTGTCTTTATATTTTATGACAGGGGGCCCTTGAAATGAAAACCCCTGATTTAATGCAAGGAGATTCATACATTTTAATGTCAAACTGACCAAATATTTTTTGGGGCCACTGCATGTTGGCAAATGATTTTTAGTATTTAAAGAAACTAAAAAAAAATATTAATAATAAAATGGGTACATGCCTGTTTGGCTCAAGTCACAAATTTGAAGTAATACTTGATTCTGTTTTTTGTTTTCAGGATACAGAAATCAAGTATAACCAGCTACGCCAAAGGCTATCAGAGGAAACAGCTACTGACACAGAGGAAAACAAAGGTAGTGCGGTACTGCCATTATATATACACCCTAAGAGATTTCACTTCATTGTTCTCTTATTTTATTTTTATTTTTTATCCTTCTTTCAGATAAAAGTTAGTGAAGTGGAGCTCTTTCTGTTTATTGAGACAGGAGGAGACACAGAGACACTGGGCTGCTCCAGCCCTGCTCCTCCTAAAACAACGCTCATGCACGGGACAGAATGAACAGGAGATCTGGAGATTCTGCTCACACTCACTCACGCAACAGGACCCCAATCACTCGCTCCAAATCTCTGCACACCCGCAGAGACAAGCGCACGTCATGGTACTTTGAGAACTGCCATGCAAGGAAGTTTCATCGCCTCTCACTCGACCATCTGTAATGAGGACAGAAGACATTTGTCTCCGCCGTTGCCAAAACCACGCTGTCCTGATGAACCATGTTGGATGGAAAAAAAAACACAAGATTTGAGGGTAAATGTAAGCGTGGATCTGCAAAATGCCCCCAGGTTGCATGAATTTTTTTTCATGAAGTTTCATTGGCTAATATTGACTCACCCAATCAAAGTACAGCTTGAGTGGTCACATGATCTTTTACTTGGGTAGCTCCACAGATCTTTGACCTCACTAGCATACGTGCTTAATAATGATGAGAGTGATTAGTTATTCACGACAGATATTCACGTAAACCGAATGTGATGTCACAATCAGCATTGAGAACTTCTGATTGAAGTCCTGTAACACTAGAGCACGTTATTAGATGTGCGGAGAATACGATCACGTGAGACGTCTCCAAAGGGGAACTGGCAATGTTTGCTGACTGACAATGAAGGCAAATGATACTAGTATGGAAATGAGGCTGACGATTGTGGTGGTGTCTCTCATTCCTCCTCTCTTAATAAACCACATACTATTTAATGAAGCTACTGAAAGCGTTTTCTCTGGCTCACGGCCATGGGAAAACCGGACCTTTCGCAATGTCGTCGGGTCGGGCTGACGCGATGTATTTCCGGCAGCTCGGCCCGACCCATCTTTCAGATTTTCTTGGTTTTGAGAATGAAGTTAAATAGAAAGAAGCTTCAATGCAGGAACTTGATGAAGACCCGTAACGGTCCATTTTAAATGTAATGTATTGTACAATTATGACCAACACTGCATCTCTTACAGAGACTCGTTTTTTTTTTCTTCTTCTTTTGCATTCTAAAGCGTTCAGTCATGTATTATTTTAACAGAAACTACTAAAAAAAGAAGAAAAATAAAAGACTGCAAGGTATCCTTTAATATTAATGTAATCTGTATTTTTATTATTCTGTCTAGACGTTTGAGGTATTTTATTATATTATTGAACATTAATATGGTCTTGGCTTTCCGTTGAGAACATGAAATAGCTCTAATAGATGAGATTCTATTAAATTTGACTGAACTGATGTATTGTTCCAAATGGAAAGAAGATATTGCACATTGTGTCTTCATTTTATCACATTTACCTTGAGGAGAGTGGGAAGGATATTTTTGTTTTGGATTTATGACCAAAAAAAGGAAATTACACAACATCTGTAGCAAAAAAATGTATTCAATAAACTGGAAACACAAACGGTGCTGTTCATTTCTCGTACAAATTCATCATAATGACTGTTTCACATATTCACAAGCTGAAACGAACATAATGGCTGTGATTTGTGTCAAACTGAAGCATGTTACTGCCTTTACATAGTTATTCCCAATGTGAGAAAAGCAATATATACGCCATACTGTCCTCCTGCAGCCAGTGCAATTGGTGTATCCCTTTCATAAGTCTCCATTACTGAGGCCTTTTTGCTTCTTTGTTGCTTTCCCATCATCTCCCCACTTCCTCTTCCCTCTGGTTTTTGCCTCCTCTTCCCTGAACTGATTCCTGGGGGGGGGAAGTGTCAGTAAGAATGAGAAGAATTAAATGAGCCTGCTATTTGTGCAGAATTAGCACTCACCTAGACTGCCAGCGCCTGCCGCTATTCCACACGCGTCCAAAAGATGGCAGCCAGTTGGCGTCAGTGTGTGAGCTGTGGTCAAAGTTTGCACCCACACGGTTGGGCGGAAGCTTCTTGAGCTTCTCTTGCTCCTCTGGGATTCAACATTCAAGATTCTTTATTCGTAACACAGTTACAGTACATACAAGAATACAACTTGCAGTTGAACGTAAACCTGGGTAACTTAGACTGTGCTTAAATATATAAAGTAAGATATACCTAATAAAAATAAACCAAAAAATAAGGATAACCATATAATGAAAATGATGTCTGGAAGATTGTTAAAAAAAAAAGTTCTTTAACCCCTTAACTGTCACTCTTTTGGCATTATTTTGGTTTATTTCCCTTTTTCATAATCATCATAAATTAGGTATCATTCGAACGCTTATGAACTCAAAATTCATCCTGTGAAAACTTTGAAATTGGACACTGTGTTACCGTGCAAAGGTACTTTTAAATTATTTTAGCGGGCTCCTGCCCTAGTGGGGATTTTTCATATTACAACATTTATTTCAACTACTTTATAAATCAAAAACTTCTCTAATCTTGACAAAACTCATATGGTCAGAAAGGTCTGATATTTAGGAGTGACATTTGGACAGAATTATTTGTTACAGGAGAATGCATCAGAATGTGGGTGACGCCCGGTGGCTATTGTTGGGACAGCACCTAAAAAAAATCTCATAGGAACTTCAAATTTAGAACACAACTTGGGCTTTGATTTTATAGTAATTTTAGACTAAAAATATTTTGTAAAATATATATTATATAAAATAAATGTTTAGTACAGTACATTTGATTTACAGTAAGTTTAAACTTCTATAACTTTTTCATACTTTAATTTTTCATTTCAGAGTGTCTTTAAAACAAGACCAAACAGGTCTATACTCCAAAGCATTCTTGAATTACAACCATTTAAGTTTGGATTGTGCATTCATCCATTCTCAAAAAGGGTAGTGACCGTTACAGGGATAGTTCACCCAAAAATGAAAATTCTGTCATGAATTACTCACCCTCATGTCATTCCATACCCATAAGACCTTCGTTCATCTTCAGAACACAAATGAAGATATTTCTGATGAAATCTGAGAGCTTTCTGACACCTCCATAGACAGCTATTTAATGAACACTTTCAAGGCCCAGAAAGGTAGGAAAGACATTGTTAAAATAGTCCATGTGACGCCAGTGGTTCAACCTTAAATGTTATGAAGCGACGAGAATACTTCATGTGCACGAAAACAAACAATTATTTCGGTCTATCCTGAGCCAGTCTCCTACGCAGTTCACGTTGTAAATACAGTGCAGCACTCTCGAGATCTACGGCAGCTGATGCTGCAACGTGAACTGCGTAGGAGACTGGCACAGACCAGAACAAAAATGTTGAATAAAGTCGTTTGTTTTTGACACAAAAAGTATTCTCGTCGCTTCATAAACTTAAGGTTGAACCACTGGAGTCACATGGACTATTTTTTAACCTGGACCTTGAAAGTGTTAAAGGGATAGTTCACCCAAAAATGAAAATTAGCCCATGATTTGCTCCCCCTCAAGTCATCCTAGCTGTATATGACATTCTTCTTTCAGACGAATACAGTCGGAGTTATATTAAAAAAGTCCTGGCTCTTCCAAGCGTTATAATGGCAGTGAATGGCTGTTTCTGTTTTGACGTCCATAAAAGTGCATCTATCATAAACCCCCCGGGGGTTAATAAAGGCCTTCTGAAGCCAAGTGATGCGTTTGTGTAAGAAAAATATCCATATTTAAGACTAAAATAACTAACTTCTGACGGACAGCCGTACGCAAGTCGACTTTACAGCAAAAGAGTAACCCCTGACGCGATATACAGAAGCATCGCAAGCTTTGACGCCTCTCGCGGATGGGGCTGCGCAACAAACTCAAACCCCTCTTCTCTTACATCGAAATCCTCCGGCATTTCTCTGTAAAAATTCTCGTTTTAGACCGGTGTTTTGTTTTCCTCTATCCTCTGCGCTTCCGCGTTCGTCAATACGTCACTCTTTTGCTGTAAATCAATGCATACGGCAGTTTTATACAGTTTTAAATATTGAAATTTTTCTTACACAAACACATCGCTTCGCTTCAGAAGGCCTTTATTAACTCCCTGGAGCTGTGTGGAGCACTTTTATGATGGACAGATGCACTTTTATGATAGACGGATGCACTTTTATGATGGACGGATGCACTTTTATGATGGACAGATGCACTTTTATGATGGACAGATGCACTTTTATGGACTTTTTTATGGAGTAGCCATTCACTGCCATTATAAACCTTGGAAGAGCCAGGACATTTTTTAATATAACTCTGAAAGAAGAATGTCATCTACAATTAGGATTGCTTGAGGGTGAGTAAATTATGGGCTAATTTTCATTTTTTGAATACTATCCCTTTAATTAAATAGCTGTCTATGGATGGGCCTGAGAGCTCTCGGAGTTCATCAGAAATATCTTCATTTGTGCTCTGAAGATGAATGAAGGTCTTACGGGTTTGGAATGACATGAGGGCGAGGAATTAATGACAGAATTTTCATTTTTGGGTGAACTATCCCTTTAAGGGGTTAAAATCTCTTCTGTGTTCTGTTTGGAACAACATGAGAGAGTGCAAATTAAGACATGGGGGTGAGCTATCCCTTTAAGTATTACATCAGTGAAAGAAAGAAGTACAGAGTACAGAGAAACCCAGCCAAAAACAAAGTCACCATGAAAGTGAAGTACATACTGTGTTTGAGAAACTCCTGAAGTGAGGGGCCCATTTCCTGCTGTCCGCTGCCTGAGCTGTCATCAGGCTCCTCCAATAGCCACGGAGGTACAGCCCCTACAGTTCAACACAGCATGGACAGTATTACACCTTTGCAGATTCGCACGGGACCAATATTATCACAGGACCTCTGTGTTCTGCGAAATATGGTAGGTCATTTGAGGGGGAATTTTCACTTTACAAATTACAGACATGACCGATTCACACGGGATTAAGATCACAGACAACCTCTGCAATTATTACAAATTACAGATCATGCGAACAGGGCTTAGGTGATATATTGTCCACGGGTTGTTTTATTGACATCTGCAGTTGAAGCACAGCGATTATGAGAGCACTGTATCTTTCATGTTTATTTTGTACTGTAACTAGTAGTAAAGCTAAAGTGATGATCAGTTCACATGTGCTCTGCGCTGCCGCTTTACTTACCAGTATGAACATTTCCACTGCTGGATGCATCCTGCAAATACAGACAGCAAACCAAAATGATGCCTGACCTCCTTTATTAATCGAATCAATAATAGCTGCATGTATATAGTGTAAGAGAATATACCTGGTAACCAATGAAGGTTAAGCCAAATCCTGGCTCATTCCACCGACTGTGAGAGGCGAGATCCTCGTGGCTCGGCCCGGGCTGTGCCTCCGTTTCATAAGAGCGACTGTGGGAACTTCTTAGCAAACATCAGAACTCATGCTTTAGACATTACAAACTGATTCTGATCATCAAATGACACTAAAACAGCCATTTCTGTTTGTCAATGCTGAGAAATACATATTACACAAACTTTTGACTAGTGTTAGAACCAGTCAAAAGTTTGGACATACCTACTCATTTATTATTATTTTCCACATTTTATAATAACAGTAGTCATCAAAACTATAAATAAATTGAAATATGGGTATTACAATGAAAATTAAATCCATTAAAAACTAAAGAAATCCATATATAGGTTTAATGTATATTTTGTATATCTATGTATATCTACAAAACCAGCTTCACGTGTCCAAACTTTTGACTAGTACTTACATATATATATATATATATATATGTGTGTGTGTGTGTGTGTGTGTGTTGTATGTATAAAGATCAGGGATGCACCAATCAATTTGCACCAGTATTTCTAGTAATGCTGCAATTTAATGACAGCATAGTATTTTCCTCATCTAGAACAGGGTTTTCAAACTTTGATGCCAAGGACTCCCAAATATGATGAACGTTTTATGAGGGAGCCCCTTCCTAAAATCCATCAATATATTTTTATGTATATGAAATAAAAACATTTAAACCGTTAGATAAATAGTAAGTGTCACATTATAAATACAACTTATTTCCAAACTTAATGTTGGCTGTATAAACCTGAAGAACATTTTCAAATCAAAAATTATTTGTATAAGCAACTAATGTAAGCATCTTACGTACAGTGTTAAAAATACTGCTTTACATTCCCAGTGAGCGAGATAAATGGGACTATAGTGAAAAAAACGTACTAGAAAGAGACGAAGCAAACATATACAGCTCTGGAAAGTATGTATATGACAGGAAAGGAGAGTTTAGACCTGAAACAGACTGTTCGGTAGACGATCTATTTTTGCTTTGTCTTTTTATCCTCTGATTAATTTTCAGGGGACCCCTTAGAACCTTCTGGAGGACCCCTGGGGCTCCCAGACCCTAGTTTGAAAACCCCTGATCTAGAACACAGCAGATAGAGAAAAATAATCCTAAACACTAAATCATCATTAGTGCCTTTTTAACAATTTTCTTTGTACTCTACTCTGCACAATTACAATAAAGTTGGGAAAAAGAATGTTTTGACTGGTGTTTATGCTTATCTGTCTCTGCCATCCGTTATACTCCCCTTCCCTTGAGTTATCCGTTTCACTATTCTTGTTTATCAATCTCTTCATAAACTGCATGGTACATATATACATATAAATCACACCTAACATATACAATACCTATCAGAAGTTTGGGGTCGTACTGTATGATTTTTAAATGTTTTTGAAAGAAGTCTCTTCTGCTCACCAATATGGAATCTTGTTTCCACCACAGAATAAAAAAATTAAAAATTAAAAGATAATTGCGACTTTTTCTCACAATTTTATATCATACAAGTTTATATCATACAATTCTGAGAAAAAAAGTCACAATTACCTTTTAATTTAGTGCCAGAAACAGGCTTCAATATGCCAAGATAGCTTTTTTTATGCATCAAAAACACTGTCAAATAATTTAGTTTTGTGAAATATTATTACAATGTAAAATAACTGTTCTATTTGAACATATTTTAAAAAGTCATTTATTCAGCATCATTGCTCCAGTCTTCAGTGTTGCATGATCCTTCAGAAATCAGACTATTATAATGAGTTGCTGCTCAAGTAGTATTTCTTTATTAATGATGAAAACAGTTAATGATTTAATTATTAATGATTTCAAAAGAAATATTTTGTAACATTATAAATGCCTTTACTGTCACTTTTGATCGATTTAACGCATCCTTGCTGAATAAAAGTATTAAACGCAAGTGTATTGTATTTGAAAGGATATTGGAGGCATTGGTGCATCCCTGACATTTCAGGATAACACTGGTCATAATATTTACATCTCTTTTACCTGGCTGTTTGTTTATTGCTGTACTGGTCCAGTTCAGCAGGTCGTAGCAGTTCTGGATCAGGCTAAGTTTGATTCAGGAAAAGTCAACAGTAATGGTCCATGTCTCTTTAACATCATTATCCCACCAAAGGAATTACTTTGACAAATGCATGCTGTTTTTAAAAATGCTCATTAACGCTGGGGTTTGATAGTCACATTTTCAGTTAATATTTTACATCAAACAAACAGAAGACAAGTACTGAGATATGGATACGCTTGGAGCATCCCAGGAAAACAAACCTCTGATAATGACTGAAGGACCTCCAGTCTGTGCTGCTCCTGAGATCGGATCGCTGCTGCTTGCTGAGGACGAAGAAAGAGTAGAAACCATCAGATATGGTTGAACCAACAACCATTACCATGAAAAGAACCTGTAAAATGTCTTTACCTCTTTAATAAACACGTCCTCTTTTTCCTCAAACTGTTCAAGAGCCTTGGAAACCTCAGACTTGAATCTACAAAAAAGCATTCTTCATGTTCTACAGAGAAATAAATCTGCAACTTTTACAGTGTCAGTACTTGTGTACTAAATGCTATTATGAACACAGCCATTTCTCTAAACACAAATAAGCAAGCAAACTACCTCTCAGTTTCCTCCTCAGTTATGATAAACTTGTCCCGTAGTTTGGGATCTGCTTTATTGTCCCACCAGAACTTGTGTGTGTGTTTCCTGTGCTCTGGGCTGAAATGAAGAGCGCTCTGTGAATTCCCTGAAAGCTCTGCACGCGTTTCTCAAATGTGTGATCTGATCTTACGTGCTCATGTGCTCCAGCAGTCCTCCATACAGCACAGTGACGTTACTGTCGCTCACGTGTTTCTGCACCTCCAGTGCGCAGCAGTAACACCAGAACTTCTCGTCATGATAGGGACTGTATTTCTCCACCTGAGGATTTTTAATGGTCCGCCGCGCTTCTTTGACCTGTAATAACACCTGGGAATGTTATATATGTACAGATGCAGAGCTGATCTCGTTTATTTCAGGTAGTGGCTCCAAATAGGACTTTGACAATCAAGTCGTACTTAACGGTTCACCCAAAAATTCTGTCATTAATTACTCACCCTCATGTTGTTCCAAACCCGTAACACTTATTTTCGGAACACAAATGAAGATCTTTTTGATTCAGCTACACAACTACCACTTTGACACTTCAAAAACTTCATAAAGAGATCGTAAAACTAATCCATATGAATTGAGCGGTTTAGTCCAGATTTTATGAAGAGACACGACCACTTTATATGATGAACAGATGTCCGCTTGATGTGTGAGAACCAATGAGGTTCCTTCTCGTGTTACGCAGCATGTTTGAGCCAGAACCCCATTTATTTCAGTGCATCTCAAGCAACTGAAAATTTATGAAATTACTGCATTATTTTGAGATTTTATGGCAATAGTTGACCTCTCAGGAATATTTATATAAGTGGTATTTGAAGCATGTTGTAGTTAAAGCTGCAGTCCGTAACTTTTTGCGCTCTAGCGGTTAATAAACAGAAATGCAGCCGGATCTACTTCTCTCTGTTTATGTCTATGGTGAGTCACGCAGGGACTGTGCTCCTCCGCAGCGGTTCCTACCAGACCGGTCTTAAATAGTCCCAATATAAACACTTATTATAAGTGTACCATAATGATTCAGGGTAAGACAAAAACATGGTTTGGAAAATGGATTCATGTTGTACATTCTCATATCATTTTTGTAAATCTTGAACACAAAAAAAGTTACGGACAGCAGCTTTAATGTTTATTGTTATACAATAGATCGTTAGACTCTAACTGCAGTTAGATAACGTGAGCAGCACTGCAACAGCTACTATATCCAGACGCTATCGGTCATATTTCAACGTTTTCTTTCTGCCGAATGAGTTTCTATGAAGTTTTCTAAGAAGGTTAAATTCTGTATATGCTAGAAGAATCATTCATTTATATTCACATGGTGTATGCTTATGTGAGTATCATAAAATAACATTCGGACGTTAACAACATTGAAATGATAAAAAAGAAATTACCGCTATAACCAGTAGATGGCGGAAGAGGAACACTTATTGGCTCATTAGCCATTTTTTTCTCTTTTTTAAATACATTTTTATAGATGATCAAATCACTATTATAACATTAAAACATCTATTTTTGTTTATTTATTTGTACTGAAGTGTTAAATATATAGGCTAATCACAAAGTCTCATGAAAAACAAGAGCTTACATGACCCAACTAAAATAACCAGATATCACTCAAGAAAAACATTAACGTTGTCTCTTCTTTATCTCTCCCTAGAATAAAATGCTACTGTAAAGCCTAGTCGAAGTCAATGTACATATTGTGTTAATATTTACCAGAAATTGCTGCAAATATAGTGAAACTGCTGTCTGTCCTGCTTAATCCTATTCAAACAGATTGAAAGCGCGGAGTTGTTTGGAACTATTGAGAGCTCTATGAACCACGTGGCGGCGAGATCAAGGGGTGTCGCAACTCTTTTTCTATGGCTCTTGTTTGAGCGTCAGCAAGAACCAATGAGGTTTGTTCTTGTGTTACGCAGCACGTTTGCGCTTCAGCAAGAACCAATGAGGATTGTTCTCGTGTTACGCAGCACATTTGCGCTTCAGCAAGAACTAATAAGGATCATTCTCGTGTTACACATCACGTTTGAGCTTCAGCAAGAACCAATGAGGTTTGTTCTTGTGTTACGCAGCACGTTTGCGCTTCAGCAAGAACCAATGAGGTTTGTTCTTGTGTTACGCAGCACGTTTGAGCTTCAGCAAGAACCAATGAGGTTTGTTCTTGTGTTACGCAGCACATTTGAGCTTCAGCAAGAACCAATGAGGTTTATGCTCATGTTACGCAGCACGTTTGAGCTTCAGCAAGAACCAATGAGGTTCATTCTCGTGTTACGCAGCACGTTTGCGCTTCAGCAAAGACCAATGAGGTTTGTTCTTGTGTTACGCAGCACGTTTGCGCTTCAGCAAAGACCAATGAGGTTTGTTCTTGTGTTACGCAGCACGTTTGCGCTTCAGCAAAGACCAATGAGGTTTGTTCTTGTGTTACGCAGCACGTTTGCGCTTCAGCAAGAACTAATAAGGATCATTCTCGTGTTACACATCACGTTTGAGCTTCAGCAAGAACCAATGAGGTTTGTTCTCATGTTACGCAGCACGTTTGCGCTTCAGCAAGAACTAATAAGGATCATTCTCGTGTTACACATCACGTTTGAGCTTCAGCAAGAACCAATGAGGTTCATGCTCGTGTTACGCAGCACGTTTGCGCTTCAGCAAGAACCAATGAGGTTTGTTCTTGTGTTACGCAACACGTTTGAGCTTCAGCAAGAACCAATGAGGTTTGTTCTTGTGTTACGCAGCACGTTTGCGCTTCAGCAAGAACTAATAAGGATCATTCTCGTGTTACAGATCACGTTTGAGATTCAGCAAGAACCAATGAGGTTCATGCTCGTGTTACGCAGCACGTTTGCGCTTCAGCAAGAACCAATGAGGTTCCTTCTCGTGTTACACAGCACGTTTGCGCTTCAGCAAGAACCAATGAGGTTCATTCTCGTGTTACACAGCACGTTTGAGCTTCAGCAAGAACCAATGAGGTTCGTTCTCGCGTGCGCTTCAGCAAGCAGCACGCGTTTGCGCTTCAGCAAGAACCAATGATGAGGTTCATGCTCGTGTTACGCAGCACGTTTGCGCTTCAGCAAGAACCAATGAGGTTCATTCTCGTGTTACGCAGCACGTTTGCGCTTCAGCAAGAACCAATGAGGTTTGTTCTTGTGTTACGCAGCACGTTTGCGCTTCAGCAAGAACCAATGAGGTTCGTTCTTGTGTTACGCAACACGTTTGCGCTTCAGCAAGAACCAATGAGGTTTGTTCTTGTGTTACGCAACACATTTGAGCTTCAGCAAGAACCAATGAGGTTCATGCTCGTGTTACGCAGCACGTTTGCGCTTCAGCAAGAACCAATGAGGTTCATGCTCGTGTTACGCAGCACGTTTGCGCTTCAGCAAGAACCAATGAGGTTTGTTCTTGTGTTACGCAGCACGTTTGCGCTTCAGCAAGAACTAATAAGGATCATTCTCGTGTTACACATCACGTTTGAGATTCAGCAAGAACCAATGAGGTTAATGCTCGTGTTACGCAGCACGTTTGCGCTTCAGCAAGAACCAATGATGAGGTTCATGCTCGTGTTACGCAGCACGTTTGCGCTTCAGCAAGAACCAATGAGGTTTGTTCTTGTGTTACGCAGCACGTTTGAGCTTCAGCAAGAACCAATGAGGTTTGTTCTTGTGTTACGCAGCACGTTTGCGCTTCAGCAAGAACTAATAAGGATCATTCTCGTGTTACACATCACGTTTGAGCTTCAGCAAGAACCAATGAGGTTTGTTCTTGTGTTACGCAGCACGTATGCGCTTCAGCAAGAACCAATGAGGTTTGTTCTTGTGTTACGCAGCACGTTTGAGCTTCAGCAAGAACCAATGAGGTTTGTTCTTGTGTTACGCAGCACGTTTGCGCTTCAGCAAGAACCAATGCGGTTCATGCTCGTGTTACGCAGCACGTTTGCGCTTCAGCAAGAACCAGTGAGGTTTGTTCTTGTGTTACGCAACACGTTTGAGCTTCAGCAAGAACCAATGAGGTTCATTCTCGTGTTACACAGCACGTTTGAGCTTCAGCAAGAACCAATGAGGTTCATTCTCGTGTTACGCAGCACGTTTGCGCTTCAGCAAGAACTAATAAGGATCATTCTCGTGTTACACATCACGTTTGAGCTTCAGCAAGAACCAATGAGGTTTGTTCTTGTGTTACGCAGCACGTTTGAGCTTCAGCAAGAACCAATGAGGTTTGTTCTTGTGTTACGCAGCACGTTTGCGCTTCAGCAAGAACCAATGAGGTTCATGCTCGTATTTACGCAGCACGTTTGCGCTTCAGCAAGAACCAATGAGGTTTGTTCTTGTGTTACGCAGCACGTTTGTGCTTCAGCAAGAACCAATGAGGTTCATGCTCGTGTTACGCAGCACTTTGCGCTTCAGCAAGAACCAATGAGGTTCATTCTCGTGTTACACAGCACGTTTGAGCTTCAGCAAGAACCAATGAGGTTTGTTCTCGTGTTACGCAGCACTTTGCGCTTCAGCAAGAACCAATGATGAGGTTCATGCTCAGCAAGAACCAATGAGGTACGCAGCACGCGTTTGCGCTTCAGCAAGAACCAATGATGAGGTTCATGCTCGTGTTACCAATTGCACGCTTCAGCAAAGAACCAATGAGGTTTGTTCTGGTGTTACGCGAGCACTTGGCGCTTCAGCAAGAACCAATGAGGTTTGTTCTTGTGTTACGCAGCACGTTTGAGCTTCAGCAAGAACCAATGAGGTTTGTTCTTGTGTTACGCAGCACGTTTGCGCTTCAGCAAGAACCAATGAGGTTTGTTCTTGTGTTACGCAGCACGTTTGCGCTTCAGCAAGAACCAATGAGGTTTGTTCTTGTGTTACGCAGCACGTTTGAGCTTCAGCAAGAACCAATGAGGTTTGTTCTTGTGTTACGCAGCACGTTTGCGCTTCAGCAAGAACCAATGAGGTTTGTTCTTGTGTTACGCAGCACGTTTGAGCTTCAGCAAGAACCAATGAGGTTTGTTCTTGTGTTACGCAGCACGTTAGCGCTTCAGCAAGAACCAATGAGGTTCGTTCTCGTATTACGCAGCACGTTTGCGCTTCAGCAAGAACCAATGAGGTTTGTTCTGGTGTTACACAGCACGTTTGCGCTTCAGCAAGAACCAATGATGAGGTTCATGCTCGTGTTACGCAGCACGTTTGCGCTTCAGCAAGAACCAATGATGAGGTTCATGCTCGTGTTACGCAGCACGTTTGCGCTTCAGCAAGAACCAATGAGGTTTGTTCTTGTGTTACGCAGCACGTTTGAGCTTCAGCAAGAACCAATGAGGTTTGTTCTTGTGTTACGCAGCACGTTTGCGCTTCAGCAAGAACCAATGAGGTTTGTTCTTGTGTTACGCAGCACGTTTGCGCTTCAGCAAGAACCAATGAGGTTTGTTCTTGTGTTACGCAGCACGTTTGAGCTTCAGCAAGAACCAATGAGGTTTGTTCTTGTGTTACGCAGCACAGCTTCCAGCACTGCACAGCACTGCTTGTTCTTGCGTGTCAAGCAGGTTCAGTTAAACTTCTGTTTAGGTTCGCAGATCAATGTTTAAATGTGAATAAAAGCCTAAATTCAATCTGTTATCCAGCAAAGTGGTGATTGCGTAGCTTTCAATCGGAGGGACCAAAAGCTCTCAGATTTCATCAAAAGGATCAATTTGTGTTCCGAAGATGAACAAAAGTCTTGCAGGAACAACATGAGGGCGAGTAAATAATGACAGTATTTAAATTTTTGGGTTAACTAACCCTTTAATGTCATCGCTATGAAGCTTGTTTCCTCCACATAATTACATTTAAAAAAGGTGTCTTTTTTCTCTCACAATTCTGACTTATATATATAGTAGCAATTCGGCCTTTATAACACGGAATTGCGAGTGTGAGTTTACAAAATAGTTCTCTGTCAAAATTCTGAGAATTGTGAAAAATAAGGTCGCAAAATCAGACTTTTTTTTTTCTCTCAAATGCAGAGAATTTAGAAACAAGTTCACAAAAACAGTAACTGCGACTCTCATTTATTTTAAAAATAAATGTTAGAAATTACAGTCTGTAACTTTCGCAATTCAGAGTTTATAACTAATTCTGACTTTAGTTGTCGTTTTCTCAGAATTATGAGATTAAAAATTAGCAATTGCCTTTTTAATTCATTGTCAGAAATAAGCGTCCATACATTGCAAAAGGAAAATATTTCTTTTTAAGACATTATGTGGTGGTCAACCATCTGAAGCGCCCCGCCCCTGAACTGACTTCATACAGCCACTAACATCGCTTTGATACCACTTTATTAAAAGGAACTGCAAAAATGTCTCACTCCTTTGGATGTTTTGTCATTTAATAAAGTAAATGTCAAACATTATCTGTAACTTAAGCGCCCAAATCGTATTTGGAGCCACTGTAGCAGCATCTTCAACTAGTTGTTCAGTTAGCACACTTACCTTCTCCATGAATTTGACAAGAGTCACTTTAAGTTTACTCTGGTGGCTTTTCCCATGAATGTGTCCTTTTCCAGAAAAATCTGTTTTTTTGCAGATCGAGCAATAAAATGCACCCATCTGACTACGTTGGGTTTGTATCTTTAGCCACTGCAAGCAAGAGCTAGCATTCACTTGAGGGTTTCCCAAACAGCGTCATTTTGTGTGGTTAAATATGCAGCATCGCCCTCTTGTGGTTGGGGTGTATTGATAAACTTTTTTTTAAACCTTTATTAAAAGGATAGTTCACCCAAAAATGACAATTACCCCATGATTTACTCACCCTCAAACCAGCCCAGGTGGATATGACTTTCTTCTTTCAGACTGAATAGAATCGGAGATATATTAAATAATGGCCTGGCTCTTCCAAGCTTGATAAATGGCAGTGAATAGAGGATTTGATTTTGAAGCCCCCCCATCCATCCATCATAAAAGATATCGACCCGGCTCCAGGGGGTTAATAAAAGGTATGTGTGCACACACTGAATAAGCAAGTAATTTAGAGTTAAGGCATTTCTTTTTTCAGCTGCTTTAAGGAAATAAAGAAACCAACATGCATTTCTTTATTTAATAAGGCACAATGAGTACAGAGAGAAAAAAAAACTGAAACAGGCATATGAAAAGAAAACAATTACATAAGTAACTCAATTAAATTAAAGGCGATAACATTCATAAGTTCATAAAGAAAAATAAATCATGGCAGGTCCTGCTGTCCAGCCTGATGATCTGATTTTTCAGGGGTCAAAGTTGGATTACAGCTCTAACAACGCTTGAATCATATCTGTGATACAGACAATATCGAGAGTGAAATCAAATCAAAATCATTGACGTTAAACATAACTCTGCTTATTTCACCACTCAACCCTCACCTGGATAGTTCATGCTCCTCTTCAGCATTCTGAAGGAATCTCCAGTAAGTGTATGAATTTCATCTCTCAGTCTCTGTCGGCCGTCCAGAGTGAGATGCCACAGACATGACTTCCTCTTGCCATCTCCAGATACCTGTTGTGGGGTCTTCTTAAAGCTGTTGCTGAAACACAGATTATGTCGGATTGTGTTTTTCCACCCATCTGGAGCTGTAAGGAAAAAGGGGAAGTGCTCTCTAGGAAGACAGAAAAGAAAACGGGATGAGAAACACTGCAAAAAGTAAATAAAATTCTATAAAATGAAGGGGTCTGTCTGGATGAGAAAAATCAAATCACAAAAATAAAACAAGGCAAATATTACAAAATTTGACATTAAAAACTGTAAAAGTCACTTGTTTTTTATTTAATAAAAATATTATTATATTTTATTTATATAAAATAACAGTGCCCAACAGCGACACCCAGCAGGTGAAGTTAAAGCGGGAGGCTTGCCTCCCCTGAGCCCATTGATTTTTAACAAACCCCCTAAAGAGTGGGTCAAAATCAAACATGACAGTGGGGGTTTTAGTGAGCAATCAGCTTGGGGAAGTAAAAGGTACACCTTTGTGTCTGAGCAGTGTGTACAAGTTTGATGACTGCTGAAAAGTAGTAGACTATTAAAAATAAAAGCTGAACATTAGTTCACAAATAATATTATATTGTTTAAATAGTTACTGCCTTTAGTTATTATTTTGGAATACATGTAAAAGTGCATAAAAACACTAAGGTCCTGTCCACATGAACACGGGTTCTGCAGCTTTTTCTATGCGGTTTGGCCATTCGTTCACACGCAAACGCAGTATCCAGTCACTGAAACCAAACTTTTTTTAAAACTCTAGTAACACTATTTTACAGTGTCCTTGTTACATACATTACATGTACTTACCATAATAAGTACAGTAAATTATGCATAATTACATGCAACTAACCCTCAACCTAACCCTATAGTAAGTACATTAAGGTCACTGAAAACCTAGTTATGTAGATTATATTGCTTTTCTGTTAATAGAAAGACAATACAAAATAGAGTTGCATTTGGTCCTTTTTATATAATGCTTATTTAACCAGGAAAATAAAGTGTAACAGAAGACAGTTTGTTATATATATATATATATATATATATAAAAAAATCAAAATGTAAATTTGTCCCTAGTTTAATACATTTTAAAATGTAATTTACTCCTGTGTCATATGATCCTTCAGAAAGCATATGCAGATTTGCTGCTCTAGAAAGCGTTTCTGACCATTAATGTTGAGAACGGTTTTTGCTACGCAACATTTGTGAAAATGGTGACCCTGTTTCCAGGATTCCTTGCTGAATAGAAAGTTCAAGGAACAGCATTCATGAAATAAAAATCTTTTGTAACTTTATAAATGTCTTCACTGTCACTTTTGATCAATTTAATGCTTCCTTGATAAAAGTTAATTTCCCTCTTTTAATCTTACCATGTTTGAATGGTATCATTGCTTCCACAAATGTTAAGCAGTAAAAACCTTCAACATTGATGACAACGACGACAAAATCAGCATATTGAAGGATTTCTGAAGGATCATGCAAAGACTGGAGTAATGATGCTGAAAATGTAATCGTGTTTGAAATAACTAACTTTTGTGATGTGACGTGCGTCATGTCACAGAATGAGGCAGAAATTATATTATTTTACAATATTCTGTACAGTGATAAAGGCTGTCAATTAGCATTGCATTAGAAATATACTTTCATGTTTCATCAATCAAAACGTCTCTCTGTTACAGCGATAGCTGGATGCCTTTGTCCACATAACAGATTTCATAAGACTTATTACTCCTATGAGCCTCACTTGTGGACTTTCTGTGCTAGGGCGCTCTCTGGCTATGAGCATGAATGAAATAGACATTGTATTCAATGCTCTAAACACCTTATTTAGGGTAAAAATAAAATAAAAATAGGAGAGGTTTTTTTTTCTCCTTTTCTAGAGAGGTGTATAGCATTTTTTTTTTTTTTTCTCAGTGGATGCATTTTCCCTAACTAATTTAATTATAGCATAATTTATTTTATAATAAAACCTCCTTTCTGATGACTTATGGTATACGCTCAGGGTCGTTCGGACCTGGTGAAGTTATAGATCTGCTGGACGTTCAGACTGCCGTTGCGGCTGCTGCTGAGGGCCATGGCGATGAGGATGCAGTAGTTAACAGGGGGCCGAGGCCATCCGCTGCTCTTCAGGTTCATACTGTCCTGCAGTGCTCTCTGAAGCCTTCTGTTCTGCGTCAGACCCAGTTTGCGAGTGGACGGTTTGGGCGTCCTCCCCTTCCGAGCACCCTTCACCTTACGACAAACAGGCACGTCTACAGAGGAAGTGTCATCTTCATCTGTGAACTGGGACAAGGTGGAGATATCAAATCATATGTCACAGACAAATAATCTCTCAGGTTTGCATTCCAGTATATCAACATGGCAAACAAAGCATGTAATGCTCTTTTACTCATACCTGATACTCGCTGGAGAGGGAGGTGTCGTGCATTGCCTCATTTAGGCAGGTCTCATCAGGCAGTATCACTGGGCGTGCACTTTGTACCAGAACAGGTGCGGTGGTTCTTGGCATTGTTGGCAACGGTGTCGGTTTTGGAGGTGTTGGGGCTTTGGGGTAATTACTAGGGTATTTTATGGGGCAGGCTAAACTGGGATTCACCATCAACCACAGATTAGGTTGTATTTCAGGCTCTTTAAAACACAGAAACAACTACGTTTGAAGTGCACAGTGACAACTTTTGAAGAAACTTCAAAAGAAAGTTTTTCTAAGAAAAAAAAAAAAAAAAAAAAATTATATATAAACTTGAAATGTAGGTTTAAGAAATACATTTGAAATTATATTTTAAATAAACTTGACTTTTGATAAATTTTAAAATTAACAAATAAACTTTTTCACTAAATAAATATGAAATATTTGAAAAACTTGAAATTAAACTTGAAACACACACATATATCATTTCTTTTATTTTTTTCATTTTTTTATAAACTTTAGATGTATAAACTTTAAATGAAGTTAAACAAGATTAACCTGAAATTAAATAAAAATAAATAAAGCTTTAAAATAAAATAAATAATAATAATAATAATAATAATAATAATAATAATAATAAAAAAAAAAAATAAAATAAAAACCACACACACACACAAACAAATAAATGGGGTGGGGTTGGCAAGTTTCGAAACCTCTAGAAAAACGCGTGTCATAGACTAGGAGATCTAGTTTGTGTTTTGTTCCTATAAATGCTGTATGATAAAGATCCATTAGTTATGACTGGTGATGTGACGGACGGAACACACCTCTGGCGCTGAGCGGGAGCTGCAAACTCCTGTGCGCTGCCGGTAATGATCTTCTGGAGATTCGTGCGTAGTGCCACTGCGCCAGGTACTGGTCAGTCCGCTTGTCATCTGCCAAACCACGACACTTCAGTGACACGAAATAAACGGCCCTGTCTCACATTCTCGAGTGAATTACTCACTGAAGTTATTTTACCGTGGTAAAACTGATCAGTCGTCGTCGTCAGTTTTATTTCTTCGTTCATGTCCCAGTCATGTAAGCCGCTGGTTAAATGAAGGTCGCTAAATCTGCTTTTGGATTGAAGCTGTAAATACATTTTGCCGACTATGTTAGAATAAGTAGCAAAACGTGTGTAAATAAAGCCACGTATCTTCTTTATTCAAAGAAATGTTGTCGTTGTAATTAAGACTTAAACTGGCGATATCGTCCATTATAACAGGTGGGAATCATTAAGCTTATTAGGAATCAAGAGTGTGGAAGTTTTCAGTGATCACTGGGGCTAAAGGTGCTTTCACGCCATGTCGTAGGCTAATTACCGCAAATACATGATTTCAGCTGATAAAAAGCGTTCATGTCCTTGTAGAGCACGTAATTACAGTTTTAAAAGATTTCCTATGGTTCATACAGCTTAACACACGTTCGCGTTTTGTGACAACATGCCCCAATAGATTTATTGACATTGATTTGAGTAGACATACAACATAAGTATAAACGTAAAAACATATAAACCGTGGCAACTTGCCCCAACCTGACATTTATGGAAAAATATGTATTTTTTTATTTTATTTTTTTATTAAAATATCCAAAACCCACTAGAGCAGTGTTATATATTTTGTTGAGTTGTGTACTTAGATTATCCCAAATGTTTCCAAGAATGTTTAAATGCAGAGAAATTTTAACCAGGACAGGACCGTGTCCGTGCGTCACCTGTCAATGACATCATACCCACCCTCAATTTCCTGTTTTATTTTGTAGAAACCATGGAAACAACAAAGACGCTTTAATATAGCCTATTATGTTTTATTAGACAAGGGAACAACTGTTTGGATACATTTATAAACAGAAAACTATTATTGTACAGTAAGCATTTTCTCCGTCATACAATGTTTTCAGATGGCGACTATGTTAGAATATGCCATTTAGCAACACAAGCCATCCAGCATTTATTAATATGATATTCTAATATCAATCTAGCTTACTGCAGTGTGCAGAGTAGTCTCACGTAGCCAGACCTATGTTTATGGGTGTGAAAATGTAAAGTGAATGTCCCTGAAATGACAGACCGCCGTGAATCTATAAATTATTAAAGGGGTACTTCAGCGCTGGGAAGATGAATGTGTATTTAAACTGGGTCATTTATGTAGTAGAAATGTGAAATTATTTTTGAATTTGGTGCCTTCTAGACTGAGAAAAGACAGAAAATGTATTTTTGGCTCATTTTGATAAAAGACAACAACTCCCAGAATGCACTTGCTTCACTGCTCTATGAGGCCACTCCCAAAGTCACTGCTACAGGTTCACTGGATCACTTGCCCACCGTGGCACCGCCCCTACCGTTGTTTTATAATAATAAAATCATTTAGTTCAGTTAGAGAACACACTACAATTAAAAACTGAACGTGTCTATTCAATATAATGTGAGTGAGCCGAGCGAGTGTCACAGCACAAACGCAGCAGGAGTCAGATTACATTCATCCATTCATACATTCACTGTGCGTGTTCAGTCTGGCGCGTTTTCAGATCATGCCTATGGAAGCTTAACTTTCATAGGAATTCATTTGAAAAGTTGAAACCCTCACTTTGCTCCGCACCGCTCTGTTTACATGAATGCCCGAGCCGAGCGCTGTGAGTGAGATCCCACCCCCCATGGACGGGTTGAAAACATGCGGAACTAGCTCCAACTATTGGCTGTAGTCTTTAGCCTCTGGGGGATCACTGTATCCCTTTAATTCAAGAAAGTTTACTGCAACAATGGAGCCGCGAACTTCACATACTTTTGAAAATCCAGCGTTTAGTTGATCCTGCTAAGTGCTCATTGTCACAGTTGTAGTTCTTCCAAGAGAGAGTTTGGAGTCACGGCATTTGTTTTCCGGGGGACCATTAAAGAATGCGACACACACGTCTCGCGGACATCTTGTAGAATTCAACCAATCAGATGATGACTTCGAAACTCCTAAATTGTTTCCAGATAAGTGTCCCATATGTATCAGACGTTCAGCCAACGGACTGTGGGTGTGACGTCTGAGGCTGAGACTAACTGCAGAGTAATGTTATAACATCATTTTCAACACACTCAAATGTATTTAATATGATCAACAGCGTTGCGTTACCCCACATACGCTTGACTGGAAGAAGCGGAAATGGCGTCGATGGTATAATAAAGGTTCTGCTGCTGTCGCTGTGTGTCACACTCGTCTCATTAGGAATCCCACAACACTCACCCTGCTCTGCTTAACTACAGTACTACAGTAACGTTAAAAATCTCATCCATGAACATGATTTCTGCCCGAGTCCCATCCTAATTCTTTTCTACTGAGATGACAACTCCCATTCCATGCTCATCTGCATCATCAAGCCATGCGACCTCTAGCGGCGAAAACTACATAGTGTGCCTTTAAAATCTGCTTGTCAGTTACGGTAAAGAAACTCATTTATGTCTAAAAACGAACAAACAAACAAAAAAACTCTACAAACATAAAACCATGTATTTAAGGAACAAGATTTATTTGAAATGCACTACACCATTCAGTTTGAAATTAGTCATAATTATATAGGCCTACATTTGTGCAATTATCTTTTACATCCAACACAATATAGACTGAAAGAAAGAAATATCTATCTGAAAGGTATCTGAAATGCTTTTGAATGATTTTTGAAGTTAAATAGATTTCATGTAGTGTTACTGAAGTGTTGAGCTCAGCCTAAAAAGAATATGCTGATAATGAGGCCAGCCACGAGCATCACCATAGCCAGAGACAGAATGACGGTGATGACCACCATAGCTCCACTGCGCGCTGGAAGACCACTGTCTATCTGCTTATAATCAAGGGCTGGGGAAAAAGACAAGAGAAACCAACCTGATTACAATAACCTAATCCTTAATGTTACATCTTTTACAAGCTGGGGATTCATTCTTTATATTTTTGTGACATGAGAAAAGATATATCAGGATACAATTGGTATGTGTTTCATTTATTACAAGCAACTAATATTAAATTACTGTAAAAAAAAAAAAAAAAAAAAAAAAATGAAGTGTAAGTCTATTACCGGGGGTGGTAGTCTTATCAGTCAAGACTGTGCTGTTATCATTCCCAATTGTGTACATCATGCTGAAAGACAAAGGCATATATAATGAGATTTGATTTGCTGAGTAATGGTCTCTCTCACACACACACACACACACACACACACACACACACACACACACACACACACACACACACACACATACATACATACATACTTGTAAGTTGTTTCACTTTTTAGGCCTTGCAGAAAGTACCCCTTCTTATTGGCTGGACAATCTGGAACCAGGAAAGTCGTTGTGTCTGCAAGACACATAAGTCATAACGCTAACTCTCTAGATAATGTCATGTGAACCAAATTCAGAATGAAAGCGATCCATACTGGTTTCATTTCTGCCATCTTCTGTGTATAGCAGATTAACAAACTGGTTTCCATAAGTAGAGCAGTTAGGCAGTGTCAGGAGAAAAGCGTTTGGGAATCTGCCCGCCAGCACCCCATCTGTCTCTTGACTCAGCAATCTAATCGGGATTTCTAAAAAGCAAATAATAATCAAAACCTTTGAATAAAACACTTACTAAATGTATTTAAATACTTACTGGCAACAAATATTAAGCAACAGTAGTTTGTAGTAGTAATGTAAGACCATTAGTTATTATTTTTACCTGCAAAGTTTAGGGGACACAACACCCCCAGGATGAAGAGCACAGCCAGCATTTTGTCCTGTATTAAGTCCGGATGTGTGCACAAGTCACAATGCTCTGGATAAAGCTGTGGGATGGCAAATAACAGAATAACAGTATATGGCTGAAACTAGACAAGCAGGACTGAACGATATGATTGAGCCAATCAGTGAGCACAGAGAACAGGTCTGTCCAGGTGTGTGTGAAATAACAGCCGTTCCCTTTCGATACACCTTAGGGAGGCCTTCAATCTGGAATGCATGTTTTAACTGACGCAGTAAATCCTTTATTATATTATCTGAAGGACAATGACTAAGGCAACTAATATCCATAATACTCATGCTTTTCCAAACCCATATGGCTTTCTTTCTTATGAGGAACACAAAATGAGAATATCAAGCTTCGAAAGTATCATAAAAGTGTTTCATACAAATAATGCACTATATTCCACATCGTACTCTGAAGTCATATGATAGCTTTGTGGAACAAATAGACCAAAATATTAAGTTTCTTGTGAAATCAATATTGATTTTTAAGAACATTTAATCTCTCTCGCCGTTAAGCTTATAAGTCTAAAGTTATACTTTATCGTCTGTCAATCTGTCATTTAAAGTCACCACGAAATTAAAGTTATTTCAGAATTTACAGATGATGTTTTATTAACAAAGTTTGGGAGGAGCATATTCAAATGATCTATCAAAACAACTCGTCAACAGCAATTATCAAGTCAAAGTCAAAGTCAGCTTTATTGTCAATTCTGCCATACATACAGTACATACATACAGAGAATTGAAATTCTATGACTCTCAGACCCTAGGTGCCTAACAACAACAAAACAATAACAACAAAAGTTTAACAGTAACAACAACAGAAGAAAGATAAAAAATAAAAATAAAAAAAGATGGATAAGGTGAATTATGGAGGTAAAGTGGCAATGGCAAATAGTGCAAACAATAATAACAATAGTGCAATTTCAGATTTAAGTCAGTGCAGGTATAAAATGATAAGAAATGCAAAAAGAGTCTGTAAGAGAGGAGACCAATTCCTCAGAGAGACAACATAATGAGGTAGATGAAGGGAGGAGAACTGGGGTGATTCCCAGATCAGGTGCGTGGGGCAGAAGAGGGGAGAGTCTGCAGAGTCGGGAGGGAGTTCAATGCCCTGACAGCTTGGGGAATGAAGCTGTCCTTCAGTCTGCTGGTCCTTGCTTGGAGACTGCGAAGCCTCCTCTCTGATGGCAGCAGACTGAAGAGGCTGTGCGATGGGTGGGTGGGGTCTCTCGCAATGATGAGGGCTTTGCGGGAGAGGCGGGAGTTATAAATGTCCTGGAGGGGTGGGAGAGAGACACCAACGATCTTCTCAGCTGCTCTCACTATGCGCTGAAGTGCTTTACGGCAGGATGCGTTGCAGGCGCCGTACCACACAGTGATGCAGCTGGTCAGAATGCTCTCGATGGTGCCTCTGTAGAAGGTGCGCATGATGGGGGCTGGGGCTCCGGCTCTTCTCAGCTTACGGAGAAAGTAGAGTCGCTGCTGTGCTTTCTTGGTCAGTGCTGTGGAGTTGGCGGTCCAGGAGAGGTCCTCTGTGATATGTACACCCAGAAATTTGGTGCTCCTCACCCTTTCCACGGTCGCACCGTTGATGGTCAGAGGAGCGTGCTGGGTGTGCATCCTCCTGAAGTCAACAACAATCTCCTTCGTCTTCACGTTCAGAGAGAGATTGTTGTCCTCACACCACCTGGCCAGGCGGCTCACCTCACTCCTGAAGTTAGTCTCATCATCGTTGCCAATGAGACCAACCACAGTCGTGTCGTCCGCAAACTTGATGAAGAGATTGCTGTTGTGTATGGGTGTGCAGTCATGTGTCAGCAGAGTGAAAAGGAGGGGGCTCAACACACATCCCTGAGGGGCTCCAGTGTTCATGATGATGGAGCTGGATGAGTTACTGCCGACCCGAACTGCCTGAGGTCTTCCCGTCAGGAAGTCCAGCAACCAGTTGCACATCGATGTGCTGAGTCCCAGCTGTGACAGTTTTTGAGTGAGCTGTAGAGGGGTGATTGTATTGAATGCTGAACTAAAGTCTATGAACAGCATTCTGACATAAGTGTCTTTATTTTCCAGGTGTGTGAGTGCTGAATGGACGGTAGTGGCGATGGCGTCATTGGTCGAGCGTTTAGACCGATATGCAAATTGGTAGGGGTCCAGGGAGGGGGGGAGGACAGACTTAATGTGGTGCATGACTAGCCGCTCAAAGCACTTCATAAGGATGGGGGTAAGTGCGACTGGACGGTAGTCGTTGAAGCAGGATGGAGATGATTTCTTAGGGACTGGAATGATGGTGGTTGCTTTGAAGCATGTGGGGACAATAGCTTGACTCAGTGAGATGTTGAAGATGTCTGTGAAGACATCAGTGAGTTCCTCTGCACAGTCTCTCAATACACGTCCAGGAATGTTGTCAGGACCTGGAGCTTTGCGTACGTTGACCCTGCTTCTCACGCTGTCCCTGGGCAGTGACAACATCTGGTCATCGGGAGGAGGTGGTGACGTCTGTGCAGTGATGCTGTTGTGTGCTTCAAAGTGAGCAAAGAAAGTGTTCAGCTCATTCAGCAGGGGGGTGGAGCTGTCACATGTCCGTGCAGGGGGCTTGTAGTCTGTGATGGTCTGAATCCCCTGCCACAGGCTCCTTGTGTCTCTGCTGTCGCTGAAACGATGGGCTATCCCCCTGGAGTACTGTCACTTAGCCTTCCTGATGCCGCGTGACAGGTTGGCCCTTGCTGTCCTCAGGCCCACCTCATCTCCAGCTCTGAAGGCAGCGTTACGCGTCTTCAGAAGTCTGTAGACATTCCCCGTCAGCCACGGTTTTTGGTTGGGCCAGACGGTGATGGTCTTTGTGACTGTTACATCCTTGATGCACTTGGTGATGTAAGAAGTAACAGTCTCAGAGTACTCCTGGAGGTCTGTGGTGTTGTGGTAGGTTGCAGCCTGTTTAAACATGTCCCAGTCAGTGGTGTCGAAGCAGTCTTGAAGAGCCTCTGATGACCCTTCAGGCCAGACTTGAATCTGCTTCTGGACTGGTTTGGTGGTTTTCACAAGTGGTCTGTATGCTGGCATTAACATAACAGTGATATGATCTGAAGCACCAAGGTGGGGGAGGGGAAGGGCTTTGTAAGCTCCTCTCTGTGTAGTGTACACACAGTCCAGAGTGTTGTTTCCACGTGTTGGGAAGTCAATGTGTTGATGAATTTTTGGAAGCACACTCTTTAAGTCTGCATGGTTGAAATCTCCAGCCAAGATGAGAAAAGCATCTGGGTGGGCTGTCTGCTGATCACTGATGTGTTTATAAAGATTATTTAGTGCCTCACTCCTGTTGTTGTTGGAGCTGGGGGGGATGTATACAGCAACAAGTATAATAGCTGTATATTCCCGCAGTAGATAAAACGGCCGACATTTAATAATCATAAACTCCACCAGGGGTGAGCAGTGTTTGCCGACCACAACAGCATCGCGCCACCACACATCATTGGTGTAAACACAGAGTCCGCCGCCGCAGGTCTTACCTCCCTCGACGAGCACTCTGTCCGCCCGATGGCATGTGAGCCGATCGAGCTGAATGGCGCAGTCCGGAACGCTGTTGTTGAGCCATGTTTCCATGAACACAAAAACACAGCAGTCTCTTACAGTCTTCCGAGTAGAGCAAAGAAGACGAAGATCGTCCAGTTTATTGTCCAACGAGCGTACGTTAGCGAGAATGATGGTGGGGATAGCCGGCTTGTGTGGTTTAGCCGCTAGCCTGTCGCGGATACCTCCGCGCTTCCCCCTCTTCTGTTTCCTCTTACCCCGTTTGTGGCGCCTCCACTGTGGGAGAGGTGCAGTAGTGGGGGACGGTGATGGGGTAGGCCCCCGGAGAAGGCCATGATCCCGCAGATCTTGAACGAGCGCCGAGCTTGGATTGAAGACTGTAGTTTTTCCAACCTCGAGCAGAAACTCACGTCTGTAGCTGAGTTTGCAGAAGAACGGACGCGACAAGGACGTACAAAAACACTGTGATTTACACGATGAAAAACACAAAAACACCGGTCCGTCAAGAGAGAGAGAAGCCGCTGCGTGTGCACACGCCGCCATCTTGTAAAAAAGATCTTTTAAAAGATCTATTATCACATCTATCCTATCAGCATGAGAGGAAGCCTATATATAGTTCCTACTACATCCAGGAATACAGGACAATACTCTGGTTTGGGCCAAATACGGAGCTCAGAGCCCTCTCCTCGGACAGCACGCATACCATTTATTCTATCAGACTTATTTGTAAGTGTAAACTCGTAAAATAACAGGGATCTGGTAAAAAAAAAAAGAAAAAAGCCTGCTCTCACTCACTCACTCCACAGCATGGGCACCCTGACTGGCCTGTGGCTATGCGGCCCCATACACAACAAACTGCAATGCACTGTGTATTCTGACACCTTTCTATCAGAACCAGCATTAACTTGAGCAGTTTGAGCTACAGTTCAAGGGGATAAACTGAATTTTTCCTGCTTCTAACACATCAACTGTTCACAAGGACAAAATGTTCACTTGCTGCCTAATATATCCCACCTACTAACAGGTGCAGTGATGAAGAGATAATCAGTGTTATTCACTTCACCTGTCATTTCAATGGTCATAATGTTATGCCTGATGTAACAGTGTTGCAGTTTTCCCTGTTGAATTGACAAAAAAATGATGAAGTTACACCTGTTTGTCGAGAGTCAGCAATGTCAGTTTTGAGAAAAATCAAGTTAAAGTTTTCTAAAGGTTATAAAAAATATATATTAAACTTTTTTCCATGATACCACAATTGGTTGATTAAAATTAATGAAACATATTGACTGTATTGAGGCAGTATTCTTAACGCAGCAGGTAAGCTGCTCACATAAAATTATTGTGAAAATTGCTTATACAAATAATTTTAGCATTTTTTTCTGAGTGAGAATTACAAGTTAGTACAAACTTGCAATTGCGAGGAATAAAGTCAGAATTGTGAGATATAAACTCGCATTTGTGAAGAAAAAAAAAAGGTCAATTGCGAGTTTAAATCTCTAATTTTTTTTTTACTCTCTCACCACAGTCCCTTTTGTCTTGCTCACTGGGGTTGTAAGGCAGTATTCTTAACACAGCACGTAAGCTGTGTTAGGGGTAAACAGTTTATGACCCAAGACCAGTAGTGAAAAATTAAGACGAGACTCAGGAGTGCAGTTAATTAAAGAAAAATTTACTGAAGAATAGTTTGCAGTTTCATCAGCAGAAGCCAGCTTCAAGTCTCATGAGGAGTTTGTAGGTTGCGCTCCCTATCTACCAGTCCTGTCGTGCCGTACATACTATTGTCCAAACAATTATACTGTTTTTAAGGTCTATCCACGTCATTACTGCAGGGTGGATGATTCCAATTAGCTCAGAGAAAATGAACAGTCATGGTAAATGTCCACACATTGTCAGTAAATCAGATGCACGTGTCCATAGAGCACGCGTCGGCGCTTTCACCCCGGAACATAGTGACCTTCCAGATCTGGAGCAGGCACCAGCTTGCCCAGAACAACAAGTCCACCCATCTCTTAGGATGCCCATTGTACACCTTCTCAACACTGATCTGTAGCACAGAATATTGCACACATACACAGATACACAGTCTCTCCAAGGTTGGAGCTGATTGAGCTCCAGTTCTGACCAGAAAGTTTCCCAAAACTTACGGATAACATGTGCTTTCTCTCAGTGAGAGGTACAGACAGCAGTACAGGCAATATTCATCTTGATTCTTTAGTGTTTCAGTAAAAGGAAATCTAAAATGAATAAAATATAATACAAATGAAAGACAAATCCATATTTCATATCTGGAAGCCGTGCTAAGTGAGTAAGCACTGTTACTGCACCTGTCAGTTAGGGGTGTGTGATACCGCAATTGGGAACAACAGCAACTAAGCCACAAAGTGGTAGGCCACTTAAAATCACAGAGTGGGGTCAGCGCCTGCTGAGGCGCACAGTGCGCATATGAGTCAATAGCTACAGACCTCCAAACTTCGTGTGACCTTCAGATTAGCTCAAGAACAGTGCATAGAGAGCTTCATGGAATGGGTTTCCATGCCTGTGTTCTCTGGAGTGACGTATCCCGCTTCTCTGTCTGGCAATCAGATGGACGAGTCTGGTTTTGGCGGTTGCCAGGAGAACGGTACTTGCCTGACTGCACTGTGCCAACTGCCAAGTGTAAAGTTTGACGGAGGGGGGATTATGGTGTGGGGTTGTTTTTTAGGGGTTCGGCTTGGCCCCTTAGTTCCAGTGAAAGGAACTCTTAATGCTTCAGCATACCAAGATATACCGCTCCTTAAACACATAAAACATTAGCCTTTATATAGAAATATAGTGTTTCTTGAGTAAAGAAAATGCTGTACTTATTCAAAGAAACAGTTCTTTATTTACCATAATATTGTAAACAAGCAGCGATCTATCTCCAATCAGTGTGCGGTACTTCATTCATGACAGAGGTGGGGCGGAGTTATGGGGTTTGACTGACAGTTTGAAGAGCCAATGGAGTTATGAGGTTTAATCACAAGCTCTTTTTAATATTTTTCATTGGTTAAATATTTCAAAACCCACAGAGAGTTGTACGGTAAAGGGTGACCAATAGTAATGATTTATGAAATAAAATATGAAAAAAACGTTTCTGCAGGACAGTGGCAATATGTTTAAAATCTTTTAAATATAACTATACTCTATAAATGTTTGTGCTTACCTCTGCATGTTCTTCTGCAATGAATAACCTGTTTTTTGGGACCTTAATGATGTCTAGTTAAGAATTTTTGGTGAACATTTTTTCATAACTCCTGATCCACACAACATACAAAGACAAATTAAAGGTGGGGTAAGTGATATTTAAAAAATGCTTTAGAAAAGTGTCTCGGCCGAGAACCAAAACAAACTTGTAACCAATCAGCAGTAAGAAGAGGGCGCTCAGTGCACGTCATTATTCAAAAGACACGAAACACAGGACGAACATTAGCCGAGGGACGACAGAAAGAGAGAGATGGCAGATAAAAAACAAATGTGGAAAATGTCTATGGAACAAAAAACGGCTTATCATCAGGCAAGAAGTATCAGCTTTCCAGCGCTGGAGAGAACTCGAGGAGCAGGAAGGTGTACAATCGGACGCAGAGGTTGCTTTATTTCTTCTCGATAGGCGAGTAACATTGATTTTGTTTTGTTCAACAGAACTAATATATGCTGGCTTTTGCTTGAATATGCACGTGTGTTGTGTTCGCTTGTTTGTTCATTTGCAATTGTATTGTCATTCACTTCAGCGCTGATAAAGACCCATTCGTTTCCACACCCGATAAGCCTGGAGTGTCTAAACCAAGCGTCAGCTCTTAAAGTGTGTCCGAAAAGTACGATAATATACTCCTAATATATGTTTGTTTCCTTTGGCTCCTCTTTTTGTGATCGAAATAACCCTCTAATCTTGTCATAACTGTAATATGTTCGCGCTCATGCTATCGAGTTGTTCATGAGAACTGTGTTTGTGTTTTTGGCATGGAAGGAATGGCTTTTTCATTGAACAGTTGAACTGGATTACCATAGTAACACTTTCACTTATTGATGACATCATACCCTCGGCCGGCTGGCACAGCAGATTCTGCCATAGTCGTTGCCTGTGTTGCGTAAGTATGTGTTGGATGAAGCTATCGAAATAGGGGCGAGACCCTTTTGGGGTAGGGGCGTGTTTGTTTTGGTGATCGGTTACCAGAAAGCACTTACCCCACCTTTAACCAACTTTTTCATATAATTCTGACACCAGGAATCAAATGGAAAGGTCATTGACGTGGTACAACCACTCTTTATTGGTGAAAAACAGGAAAATAACACATTTTAGGCTCATAACAGTGTAACTTTTGCTATTTTGTTGTGCAAATTTAGTCACATGAAAATAATTTATTCTGTTATAACAATTATAAGGTTATTAAATTGATTCCTATTTAATGGATCAATGATCATCATCGTCATCCATCTCATCATCAATCCAACTCATCCTCTTCCTCCTCATCATCATCACTGACAATACCAGCAGCAAACAGGTCGATGAGAGATGGGGGCAAAAATCGGTCCTCAAGACCAGACAGGCTTCAATAACAGTCTGTCTCTTCTCCCAGCCCGAACCTCGTCATAGGGTTTAGGCCTCCAGATGATCGGCTCAGCTGCCCACTTGTAACACGCCACTCTATAGTTCACCTGCTGGATGTGGGGGAGGACTGAGTCTTGGCAGGGGGGCAGGCGTTCAAAATCGACTCGACTGAGGGTCTTGTCACGTCGATTTTTGAGTCTGGAATTGAAAGTGGCTACGGTTGGAGCACATCTGGGGCCTCATTTATAACCATTGCGTACGCACAAAACAGGCCCTGGAAAAGGCGTACGCCACTTCCTACGCATAAGTTGTGATTTATATAAACAAACTTTACGGAAATCTGCGCACCTGTATGCAAACTCTGACCCATGCGTATGAACATTTTGGAGACAGAGCAGTTTGGCGGCACCGATGGTGAGCTAAGGGACTGATGGCAGATCTGAAGGAAATCCACTTTAAATCCTCATCATGAGTCTTAATCATAAATACAGAGCATGTTCACAATAGCAGTTTAAAAAAATAAAAGATTGATTTAAACTGATATAAACATTTAGAATCTCATTAATGGAGTTAAGCACTTAAATTACATGAAATCATTATCCAAAGTTTACATTTTTTCTATTCTAATAAATAGAAATATATGTAGTGGCAGGCTCACTTTTGATGCTTTTGAAGGCTTTTCCTGTGGCATGCTGTGTTTTATTCTCATCTCATGATTCTCTGTTTTTGGTATTTCTGAAACTGACCTGTCGTGGTTCATTTCCTACCTTGTCTGACTGCCAGCGTTACATTTCTCTCCATCAGGCTAAGTCCATTACTGTTCCTGTCTCACACGGTGTTCCACAAGGCTCTGTTCTTGGGCCTTTACTCTTCTTCATCTACACGTGCTTCCCTTAGGTCACGTCATCATGGCTTTAACTTCCATTTCTATGCAGATGACACCCAGCTAATACACTAATTACTTTATTGAAGCAGCCCAAGCTGTCATTGCTACCAGTTCTAAAGTGATTTTTCACCTGAAGATACATTACAATAGGGAAGAACTTTTGTTTCATTTGATTTTTGTATCTCTAGATCTTCAATTGCATCTATTTCTCCACCCACAAGTAATCAATAGATCACTTTCACTGTTTCTGCTTCTAAAAATTTCATGTAGTATCTGAAAAGCACCATAAAATATTATAAAACATTTTTGTTTATAACAAAACAAATGAAACATACAAGTAGCTAACATAAATCAGGGCTTTTCAACCCCCAGGAGGCCACAAGGGAGCACTAACGGTCCTTAGAAAGGTTTAGAGAAAAACAGTGTTAATAATAATACAAATATTAAATTAAATACATTCAAATAAAGTGATTAAATAAAAGAGACCTATATAAATATTAATAAATAAATAAATCTTCCTATGAAAGCTTGTTTCTGCCACAGAATAAAAAATAATAAGGTAATCTTTTTTTTCACAATTGTGATTTTACATCGCAATTGCAAATTGAAATGTCAGAATTGCGTGTTATAAAGTCAGAATTGCAAGAGTTCTGACTTCATATCTCGCAATTCTGAGAATTTTTTTTTATTTGTCGTAAACTTACAATTCACAAAAAATGGCCTGGTTTCACAGACAGGGTTTAGATTAAGCCAGGATTGGTCTGTAGTTCAATTAGGACATTTAAGTTGCTTTTATAAACATTGCTGGTGTGCATCTTGAGACAAAACAATGGCACTGAAATATTTTAAGATATTGCTTTCAGTTAAAACAGCTCAAACATGCACTTTAGTCTGGGACTAGGCTTAAACCTTGTCTTTGAAACCGGGGGAATCATTTTTAGTATGAGTAGTACAGGTGACAATTAGCATTAGTATTCAAGATCATATGTCCAACTCAATGACAGCTTAGTCGCCCAACATTTCTTGAACCATGATGCAAAGTTCTTCTGAGAATTTGTGATCTTTCGAGCCTGAAAGGCAATGCATTGTTGGGAGAAGGCTTGCTGCACGGAAAGGAAAGAGCCACTGGGAACTATGACTTGTTTTGTCTGATCATGGAACTGAGGACCTCATGTGGAGAGACATGCAAAGACACAGCACCTCTTGTATAGACAGAAAGGCTGCTTAACCCTGTAAAAGCCACTACTGTAATACTACAACATCAATTTTAGCTCTACTAAAATAAACCTGTAGATAATTTTTTCTCTCTAAGACCACATTAACACAACTAATAGGTCCTATTGTTCAGTCTTGCAGTGCTATTGGATGGAAGATTTTGTGAATAGGCCTGTTTACCTGGCCATGAACTCACACAACCTGTGAACATGACTAGAAGCAGATCATGAAGCTTTACTGGACTGCATAAATCAACATTCAAGTAAAATGCCCCCAAATATTTTTATTTTTTTATGTGATTCGTAATATGTCTAGATCATGCAGATATTAAGGAACTGTTGAATGCTTTAATCATATTAGATTTTGAGCTTGTAATTTTACAACACCGGGTGAAACTTTGCCCCTGCAGCTTGCATACAACATGAATGAAATGTACTTCTCACCTGTTCCATGTTAAGTAAATACTAATAGAAACAATGTTTTTGATCATTTACAAGTTTTAAAATGTCATCTTTGTTCAAATTTTGAGTTTTAATCAACATTTGATTATTATTAAATAAGTTGAAATAAGGAATAAATTATTTCTTTGATAATTTGAAAGTATTTGTTTGCAATATTTGAAACTCTCGGTGTCTTATCATTTATAAAACACTTAATTGATTTTCTTTTATGGGCTTTGTTTGCCCAAATATCTGCTTCCTGCATGAGGAACTGATGATAATGTTCAGGAATGTGGGGGTAATGGGGATATTAGCATGATAGTAGAGGGCACAATAAGCTAGCCAGACTGTATTGTGTGAATTCTGTAAATGTGTAAGGATCATTGGGATATGGAAAATAACCAGTGTTTTTTTTCATTTCAGAATGCCACCAGCCCGGAAGGACTGTATTATCTACAAAGTGTATGATGTCATTGATGGCGTCCAAAATGGGAACAGTGATTTTGAAATGGATTCTGTTAAGAAGATGAATGTGGAGATGCCCGTGAAGTGGGAAAGTAAAATAAACAACCCATTGACCACCCATCTGATGATTATGTGAACATCATGCCAACAAAATCAAGTCACTCAAGAACACAGACCATGCCCTGTGACAGGTATCGCTGGCTGATAAAGGATTTTATCAAACACTGATTTTTCAGGTCATATCACTAATGATGCCGTCTCCCTTAATACACCATTGGAGTATATCTGAAAGTGTGTCAGAAGATATGAACAAAATAGAGGACGCTGCAGAAACTATGGGAAAGGCTACAACACAAGTGCTTGTCCAAAAGCAAGTGCAATGTCCACCTCTGCTTCTCGGAGGACAAGAACTGCCTTTGGGACTATCGTAACTGAATATGGCTATGAACATTGCTAAATCACAGAAATGCCAGTGAGTGAAATCACTGAAATTCAGGCCCAACGTTGCAATATTACAACATTCCCCTAAAAGCCTACTAAAATGTCGAAAATGTAAAAACACATTTATGTCTGCATTAGAGGCCTCCTACAACAACATGTAAAAGGTGGGGACATTTTTGACAGGTTTTTGTCTATATTTGGGTCTTTCAGGGCTAAAGCTGCAGTCCGTAAGTTTTGCCTCTGCTGCCGGTGTGACGGATCTGGTCTCTCTACTCTGCGATGACACTACCGAGATCCGATCATCTGTACGACGGGTTCAATCTCTGCCCGAACCCCTCCTACAATAAATGCACGGACACAAATGTTGGTTGGTGTCAATCTTCTTTTTACTGCAGACTGTAGAATGAAATAAATCAGCCTTTTAGTGGTTGTTTTCGCTGCAGGCTTAACTAAATAGAATCAATGAGGGCACCAGTACAACATGAAATCAATAGTAGGATTCACAATAAAACTACTTACAATTCTAACTCTGTTACACCATCTCTGTTTGAAAAATCCAATTATTTGCGGAATTGCAAATTGCAATCTGCTCCTGAATTCAGCGGATCGCCAAAGTCACGTGATTTCAGCCGTTTGGCGGTTTGACGCGATTTCGATCATGACGATTCGACTCGCTGATTCGATACTCCGAAGCTTCATGAAGCAGTGTTTTGAAATCGTTATCAAAACGATGTAATCGTTGAAGTCGTTATTTCGTTTTTTTGGCACACCAACAATTTTCTCGTCGCTTTATAATATTATACTATAATATTTACAAATGACATCTTGACAAATTTTGAATGATCATTCTCTTATTAAAAAAAACTTAATTAAATAAATACTTAAATTAAATTATATATTATATTTATTCGAAAAATGCGCCTCGGGAGTGCGATGGCGTCATAAATACACGTTTCTATTTTGATTTGAACAAAGTCGCGAGTGAAACCAGCTAAGGTTACCGTCAGTTTTCTCATTGCTTATTCTCTGCAGTTTATACGATAGAGTTACCCAAGTGGACAACTGTTATCATGGCACTGAAGAGAAAGCGTAGTTCTAGCGCTCAGGTGTATGAGTACGACTCCCATCAGAGCATATCCTCATCATCCAGCACCGATGCGGCGGAAATCCATCAGCCCGTTAGTGTTGGCGAGGAAAATGAGATGCTAGTGAGAAGGATGGATAGTTTTGTGAAGCTGCCGTACTGTGACTGGAGCGGCAGCTCAGACCAGATTACTAGTTCTGAAGGTAAATCAAATGACCATTGGGGAATATCATTGAAGTGTCATTACCATATGTTACACATCCATCACAAATGATATCAAAATACAACTGAAGTTTGATCAAGCCAGTGATAAAGCATACATAGGAAACACTGATTGTTTAAAAAACTATAAAAAATTTTAACAGAACAATCGCCTTAACATGACAATGTGATGTTTAATAATTATTAGGCTATTATATTCCCTGCTTTAGATTCTCTACAGGACAGTGCCTGTGCTCTAGAGGATCGTGGGCTTCAGGAACCTCTATCCAGTGGTCTTGAAGTCTTTCCTCCTGCAGATCAGCAGGTTCAAACCCCTCCAGCAGTTTTCCATAAATGGTTTAAGGTATTGACCATAATAAGATACAAATTAATATGAATGTATATTAATATTTGGAAGATTTTGACACCTTTTTTCTGCATCTGTTTTGATATTTTCTTTGTTTATTGTGATATGGGAAGAAATCAAGGTCAAATCTCTTCTGTGTTCTATGTATGTTTGTCATCAGTCTGTTAGTGAGGAAAGTGCTAGTCAGGAGAGACAGTGGAGGAAGTACAGCTCTGTAGAGATGCGTTCTCTTCACTGGATCAGCAGCTCAGGTCAGGGTCAGACCACTGCAGCCATTAGTGAGAGACACGCTGAGGGTAAATCCAATGACCAGTTGTTTTCTGTTTATTAGAGCTCTGTACATCATAAAGTCTACGTAATTCTCAGCTGAGTATCCATTAATGGAAACCTAGTGTCATTCATTACAATATGACATTTGATCAAAAATCAGTTGAAGATTAGATCAAGGCCATGATCAGATTTTTATTCCAGGACATATCATATATCTTTAAACAGATGAAACCAAGCGGACATCTTTTACCATTGGCCAAAAAAGAAAACTAAGTTCTCAAAGTGCTCAGGTGTGCAACTCCCATCAGAGCACGTCCTCAACATCTAGCACCGATGTGGCTGAAAACCATCAGCCTGTTAGTGTTGGGGAGGAAAATGAGATGCCAATGAGAAAGAGGAGGAGGATGGATAGTTTTGTGAAGCTTCACTGGAAATGGAGCGGCAGCTCAGACCAAGATACCACCGAGATATATGAGAGACACACCGAGGGTAAATCATATGACCATTTCAAAATGTGTAGGCTAACCGTTTTCTGTTTACTAGAGCTCTGTACATCATAATGTCCAGGTATATATCAGTATCCATCAGTGGGCACTTAATTAATTAGGGGAATTTTTCTGTTCCATAGGATGAAGTGCCATGAAGTGGTCATGTTACAAAGTCATGATCACATATTTTTCCCCCCAGGACATGTCTTATATATTAACAGATAAAACATCGAAGAACATTTTTTTTTTTTTAATTCCTGAAGAATCACCATAATATGACTAATATGCAGTGTTTAATTATTATTTGTTTGATATTCCCTGCTTTAGATCAGAATTCTCTACAGGACAGTGCCTGTGCTCTAGAGGATCATGGTCCTCAGGAACCTCTATCCAGTGGTCTTGAAGTCCTTCCTCCTGCAGATCAGCAGGTTGAGACCCTTCCAGTCAGTCCAGCACCAGGTCACAACAACAACAGAGTGGACGGGACAACTGAGGGTGAGTTTATGGCCATAACCTCAAACATTACACTCACTTCTCTACAAGCAACTAAAATGATTCATCTTTTAACAGACAACATTTTGAGCCGGTATGAAATCGGCAGAATGCTTGGTGAGGGAGCATACGGCTCTGTTTTTGAGGGAAAACGCTTGGAGGATGGCCTTGAGGTATTGTCATTTCTTCACAATATTTAGCTAACAAATAGTCTCACTATAACCATTTGAAGTCCTTTTAGTGTATATTTTTTTCACCATTTACTACACTTGACTTTTTTTTTTTTGGTTGATCAGGTAGCAGTGAAAATTGCCAGAAAGCCAAAGAACATAAAATACATCTGCATTGTAAGTAGGCTACACTCGCTACGCTGTTCTCCCACGGTCTTCAAATTAAAATGTGTAGACATAATGATAACACCTTCATGTAACAATGATCTTTCTTCCAGCCTGGTAATCCCGCACCGCTCCCATTAGAGGTCGGCCTGTTAACCCTTGCTAATAACGGCCCCAAAGTTCCAGAGATCATTGAGCTGCTGGACTGGCAGGACCAGCCTGACCAATATATCATGGTCTTGGAGCGTCCCTCACCCTGCAAAGATCTGTGGGATTTTCTCGACTTTCACGATGGCACGCTCAATGAGGACAAGGCACGGTTTATCATGACGCAGAAAACAATGGCTGCTTACATGTGCTGTCTCCGTGGAGTTTTTCACCGGGATATTAAGTTGGAGAACCTGCTGATCAACACAGAAACACTTGAGGTCAAACTGATTGACTTTGGATGTGGGGATCTCCTGCAGGAATCTGGCTATGAAAAATTCTGTGGTATGTATCATGAATCAGACCTGTAGTTTGGAACTTAAGTTCTAGTGACAAGTTAAATTGGTATCATATAAACCATATCTCAGCATTGTTTAAAATTAAATAACACCAGTCATTGGTGTTTCAAGCTTCAGACAAATCTCTTTCCTACAGGCACTCTAAAATACCGCCCACCTGAGTACAGCGCAGAGGGAAAGTATCACGCGAAACCAGCTACTGTGTGGACTCTAGGAGTGCTGTTATTCCTGTTGGTGAGTGGACGCTACCCAGAACCCAGAGACAGGCGGATGATTGATGACGACACCTGGTCTATGCCTGGCTTGTCAAACGGTAAGATGCCATACATCACAACAAAAGACCAAAATCATACAAAACAAAGAAACAAGGAAAAAGTAACACCTGAGCCAAGTGGCTTTATAAAAGATAGATAATGGGTGCATCTCAATCAGTTCCCTAGCTCCCGAGCTCGTGAATCAGTATATCGTGTACTTGAATTCGGGCACTGGTAAGGACAGTAAAGGACGCTGGCTCACTACACATTGGGACACTGATGCGGCAATGTGACAACGTCCTCATTGTACAACATCATTACTGGTAGCAGAGCTGATATCTTTGATATCTCTGAGATCAGTGCCCTGACTACTGAACTTGGGAGCTGATTGAGACTCACCCAATGTGGATAAAACGGATTTTCTGACCACAGAATCAAATACAGCATAGAATAGTCGAATCTTACAGCTTAATACAAATATAGCAGGTGTGAAGTTTACGGTAATAATCTGAATCTCTTCCATCGTTCTGCACAGAATGCTGCCACCTGATTCGATCCCTCCTGCAGGAAAGCCCAAGACAACGGATCGATTTGAGCGAAATCCTTCAACATCAATGGTTTAAGGTACTGAGCCTAAGATCAGCTACAAATGATTTTGAAGATATATTCACTTTTCATTTGAAAGATTCTAATTGTAATGTATGTAGACTATAACTTTGTTGTGTGTTTGTTTGATTTTTTCAGGACACAGAATAAGACATGAAGAGGAATGTCAGAGCTGCATGTCGTGTCAGAATTCCTCTCTTGGCCGCCCCAGAAGTTCCTGTGAAACCCGCACTGGATGTCACAGAATTTCCCGTCTTTGGCTGCTTCCTCCCTCAGCTTAGCATCTAGCAGGCTGATATGAATGGTCCCACAATGCTTTAGCAACTTTGTAGCCCTGGTAGCACCTGGCTCCTTGTTTTGAGGCAGTAACATTTGCATCTAGCAGTATTTGGTGACCACACATGTAAATGCAATGTAGATAGTAGATAAAGATAAATAGATAAAGACTGCGGATCACCAACACCTGTAAGGAGATGACTCCAACTCCTGCGAGGACTTCAGATGACGCAGCTCTGCATCAACACGCACACCATGCTCATTTCTATTAGGGCTGCACAATATATCGAAAAATGACCGTTATCACGATAATATTATATGCGATATCTAACGCGTTTTTTAGATAAAGACATGATGCCTGCTAACACCGTGAGCAGAGAAGGCTTTGTGAGTCTAATTAACAAATTGTACCGGAGATATCAGCTGCCATCGAGAAATAATTTCTCAAGTCGCAATTCCACAGATGTACGACATGCGTTAAGACAGTGAGCGCCAAGCTGCGTCAAGTGGACTTCTTGTTGACCTGTGGTCCAGTCGTACGACTGAGCCCTGCATGAGCTTTACCGGTCACTTTCTTACTCAAGAATCTGAATGAAAAGCACGTTGTCTGGGCGTTGTACATTTCCCCGAATCCCACACCAGTGAAAACATAGCCCATGGACTGCGGGAAGTTTTATCCAGCTGGAACTTAGAAGAGAATCAAGTGTCCATCACTACAGACAACGGTGCTAATGTGGTGAAAGCTGCCGAACAATTAGGTCCGACTACAATGCTTGGTCACCGCGTGCATCTTGGCCATCGGTGAGTGCTGAATGCTTATATTTGCAATAATGAAATGAAAACAGAAAAAGGTATAGTTGTTTGTATTGTATAGTTGAATGTAGTATATAGGCATGATTTTGGATATTATAAAATGTTATTTTTGTAATAATATAATATTTAATACATTTTTATTTAGGAAATATATAGTAAATTGTAGCTGATATATAGTAATTTTTTCCATCTCAAATGCTGTTATATAACATTCTAATTATAATATTGCAATGTTATTTCACCCTGTATGTCCTTGTTTGGTCTTCTCACTTCAGAAAATGCTGTTAAAGGTGATGAGCGCATTAGTTGAGCTGTTGGTCTTTGCAAAAGATTAGGGGGACATTTCTCCCACAGGTGGAAGGAGAAGATGGCCTTGAAAAAATGCACAAAAAGAGCACAACCTCCCGGAACACTTCCTCATCACAGAATTCCCTACAAGGTGGGGTTCAAGACAGAAAATTATTCAGAGAGTTCTGGAGCAGCAGCGGGCCATAAGCGATGTCCTGTCAGCAAACAGAAAGTCAAGACATTTGGTTCCTTCTTGGCAGGACCTAGATGTACTTGAGTCTATAAACCAGGCATTGCAGCCTCTGCAAGAATTTACCGATGCTCTGTGAGGTGAAAGTTACATAAGTGTTTCGTATGTGAAACCTGTACTTCACTTGATGAACACCTCAGTTCTTGCTGCAAAGGAAGACAGTGATTTAACCAAGTCCATAAAGATGAAGATTCTAGACTGCAGGTTCACAGCAAGTACGACAACCCAGCAACTCAAGAACTTCTGGACATGACCTCCTTTATGGACCCCAGATCAAAGTCGGCTACATCAGCAGTGACAGTGCCAGGGTGATGTCTGAAATTAAAGCAACGGTCAAAGGTAAATGTTTATAGGACAATAGTAAGTGATAATGCACTATCACTAGATTTGATTGCAATATTTACTTTATTTCTCCATTTTAGGAGCAGAGCCTAAGTAATCAAGATCACCAGGGGCCGGTTGCACCAGCTGTGCGCAAGTTACAACTTAGCCTAGTTTTGACGTAAATGGGCACTAAGTTACAACTTATGCACTACTAAATATTTTTGCGTTGCACAATTAAACTTAGTTGAAGCGGAACCCTACGTATAAACTAAATATTTACGGAAGCTTCCGATCAGGAGTAACGGCTGGAATAATAGCAGACAGACTGAACTGCATAATAAGCTCTTGTTTTACATGACAGACTTCAATCCTTTACACGTATATGATAATGCTGACATTTACAAGAGAAAACATTATGTGAATAGATTACTTTGTTAGCGGCTCTTTAACACGGACCCGTCCAAAACAGCGCGCCGCTGGGTGCATCTGTCCCATCGCTCCGTGTTGTGCATGTCATGATGTAAAATTAAATCAGTCATAAGTCATATTTTTTGTTTTTGTTTCAGTATTTATTTATTGATCCTTATTAATGTCGTTTCATATACTGAATGCTTCTGAATGTTATTTATATATAAAAGCACTTATGTTATTCATGAAGTATTGTATTTAATGGAAACGTATTTTTAGGATAAAGGATAAACTGAAATTCACAGCATTTCTACACAACTTTTGCTCACGTATTTGAAGGCTGCTATTGGATCATTGAGGGTAAACGTCATATTATGCGACTACGCATTACTCTACGGAGAGCTTACGACCTACTAGCTACGTTCTGCCTTAAGATCAAATGGTGCAACTGAAAAGTTAATTAAAACTTGTAGTTACTAAGCCTCTAGTGTGGACTTTACGTTCAAATTTAAGAAAGAACTTACAAACGACTGGTGCAACCCTACCCAGGGCACGGGTCCATCAGATGTCATCCTAAAGAAGGCCAAAAAAAAATTCCTGGGCAGTTTCTTCAAGACATCCCCAGCTCCGTCATCTATGGTACCGTCGCACGCTGTGGAGGCTGAACTGAACAGCTACTTGGTGTCTCCCACCATAGACAGTGAGATGGACCCTCTCACTTGGTGGCAACTCCATCAGGTCAACTTCCCACACCTGAGTAAACTAGCCAGGAAGCATCTCTGTATACCTGCAACTAGTTCACCTTCAGAGAGACTTTTTAGTACAGCAGGAAATGTTGTGACATGCCAACGCACACGTTTAAAACCTACCAAGGTCAATATGCTAGTTGTCCTGGCAAAAAACCTGAAATAAAATTCCTTTCACGGTTAAGCACATATGACATTGCATTGTGCTGAGATATGTTAATACTTAATTATTTTATTCTTGTGGATGTTGACAAGATATTAGCATTTCCACTAAATACAAATTTATTTAAGGCCTGTACACTGTTTAATAGTATATTTTTATCCAGGCTGAGTTCCGGGGTGAACGCTGGCGCTACTTGCTGCCGCTGCTCCTGGAAAATTTTACTTCTAGTAGTTGTTTTATAGCCATCATCGATCTGTGATCTGCCTGCTACGCTGACTACAGTTCGGACCATCAGTCGCTATTATCAGCTGATCTGTGTGATGCTTCTCATGGCTGCCGGTTATCGACCTCTGATTTTTCACTCGAGGTACTTTTGGCGCGGGAAGCAACCATGAAGATCATCGGGCTGCTTGTATGAATTAACTACGTCTGGGTCATCTTCTTTGCAATACATCACCCTGCGGTGTTGATCCTTCAATATTCTGCGGTGGAACTTCTTTAGCTCCGCTTCTGTCTTTTTGAACTCCCGTCAGCTTTACATCTTCATCCAGATGTTGCACATCAACCACGTTGAAAATACTCACTGTGGGTCTTCGACAAAGCTACACAATTGATGACTCGAGCTCAAAACAGTCATTCTGGTCATCTAATCCACGTCCAGCAAGGAGGTTCAAACTGTTCATGGTGCTCATGAAGGTGATCATGGTGCATTAACCAACCTGGCTAGATCGGTTGGCAACGATACTGGTAAAAACAATCTCTCCTTTGGATTACTCAACGTACGATCGCTCTCCAATAAAGGACCTCTGGTGCATGATTTGCTGTCTGACTACAAGTTTGATTTCCTCTGTTTAACTTGGCAGAAACAGGATGATTTTCTCCATCTTAACCAGTCTGTTCCTCCGGGTTATGCTTTTGTTTGTAAACCCCATGCTTCTGGACGGGGAGGGGGTTTAGCAATACTTCATGAACAGAAATGGAAAATATCCCAGCTAACTGTGCCTACATACTCTTCATTTGAATCCATTGCCCTAAAAATCAACGGGGCTATTCCTACCAATTCTCATGACTATCTACCGCCCCCCTAAGAACAATCCCATCTTTTTAACTGAACTTTCTGAGCTTCTGACTTACCCATGTCTCCAAATGTTATCATGCTGGGGGACTTTAACATTCATATAGATAATGTCAATAGCACAAGTACAAGTGAATTTTTATCTTGTCTGGATAGTTTTGGTATGCAGCAGTTCACTAACTTGCCCACTCATTCTAAAGGGCACATCCTCGATCTCATCTGCTGTTCTGGCATCATTCCTTATAATTGTACTGTTTCTGACTTGTCCATATCAGACCATCTGCTTGTGTCTTTTTGCATACCAACTGACAGTCTTTAAGGTAAATCTGTGTCGTTCTATCAAATTTGCGTCTACTCTTGCTGATGAACTTGTCATCTTTTCCAACAAAGCTGATTTTTCGGACGCTGATGTACTGGTTTCTTATTATAACAATGACAATAACTGAGAATTTGGATGCTTATGCACCTGTGAAAACCCGGACTGTTTCATTTAATCATTCTGCTCCAGGGTTTACCCCAGAACTTCGTCAGCTTAAAACTAAAGGTCGTAGGTTAGAGTGTCTGCATGCCAAATCTGGTCTCACTGTACATAAACAAATGCTTTCTGAACATGTCCAACTTTACAAGGATGCACGGTCTAAAGCTAAATCTGACTATTACTCTAATTGAATTGGAGCCAGAGAAAGGAACTCAAGATCTCTTTTTTCTGTGGTAAAAAATATTTTACGACCACCGGATTCTCTGCCATCAGATATGTATTCTACCACACTATGCAACAATTTTATGGCTTTCTTTGAGTCTAAAATAAAAAATATTCACCAACAATTACTTGCTGGTAACACAGGTTATAATTTCTGCTGCTCAGTTTTCTCTACTTTTTTATTACCAGCTGATATGGAGATACTGGGTCTCATCCGTGAATCCAAGTCTACTACCTGTTGGCTTGACCCTTTACCAACTCACTTAGTCAAAGCCTGCTTACCATTTTTATCTACATTAATTACTAAAATGATCCACTGTTCACTTGCTTCTGGCTCTGTATCCTCCTCTTTCAAATCTGCTATTATTACTCCAATCCTTAAGAAACCAGGGGCTGATCCATCTAACCTAGATAATTACCATCCAATTTCTAATTTGCCATTCATCTCTAAAATCCTGGAAAAATGTGTTGCAACACAGGTCCATGCTCCATCTTTCCAGTAATAAACTGTTTGAGCTTTTTCAATCTGGCTTCCATCCTCTCCACAGTACAGAGACAGCTCTTGTCAAAATCACTAATGACTTGTTGGCAGCTGACTCTGGTTTATTAACCGTACTTGTTCTTCTCGACCTGAGTCTGGCCTTTGATACCATCTCGCACAAGATACTCCTTGACAGGTTAGTTTCTATTGGGATTACTGCCACAGCCCTGTCCTGGTTTACATCGTATCTCTCTGGTCGCACTCAGTTTGTCCAATTAAAGCACTTCAGATCGAGATCATCTACAGTCACTACTGGTGTTCCTCAGGGTTCTGTTTTGAGCCCGCTTTTATTCACCATCTACTCCCACTTGGTCACATTTTCAGGAAATATGGTACCCACTTTCACTGCTACGCCGATGACACCCAGCTCTACCTGTTTTTCAAACCCTCTGACTCTTTCCACCACCTTATTTGTCCCGTTGTTTAGCTGATATTAAAGACTGGCTCTTAACTTTCTTAAGCTTAATAGTAATAAAACTGAGGTCCTACTTGTAGGGACAAAATCTGCTTTGACAAAATCTGACTGTATTTCTGTGGATATCGATCAACATCCTATTTATCCCTCTTCACAGGTTAAGAGTTTGGGTGTTATTCTGGATAGCACACTTTCATTTGAAGTCCATATTAATATTACACATACTGCATATTTTCATCTGCGTAATATTAATCACCTTCGTCTCTCCCTTTCAATGAACAATACTGCAATTCTCATCCATGCACTGGTTACTTCACGTATTGATTACTGCAACGCTCTTCTTACTGGTCTTCCTTCCAAACTTCTCTATAAACTTCAGTTGGTTCAGAACTCTGCGGCTCGTGTTCTTACTAGAACCCTACATGCACATTTCACCAACTCTCCAGTGACTTCACTGGCTACCAGTGAAATAACGAATTGACTTCAAAATCCTGCTTCTCATATTCAAGGCACTTCACAGTCTCGCTCCTCCATATCTTACTGATCGTCATATTTACAATCCTTCACGCACTTTACGATCCTCACTCACACTCTCCCTTGTCTTACCATGTATACGCTTAACTACCATGAGAGTTAGAACTTTTAGCCATGCGGCCCCTCGCCTATCGCCCTCTCGATATTCGTAATATTGACAGTCTGCATACTTTTAAATCCCATCTTAAGACGTACCTTTTTACACAGGCTTTTTTATGATTTACTACTTATTTTACTGTCTCTGATGCATGTGTGTTTTAAGTTGTGTTGATATATATATATATATATATATTGTTATTGCTTGTTTACTTGTAAGGTGACCTTGGGTGTTTTGAAAGGCACCGTTAATAATAATAATGCATTTTATTATTATTATTATTATTATTATTATTATTATTATTATTATTAACCACTGGTGATGTGCAGTAACCCGTGAGTGAGATGATCCTCTGTGAACCAGGCAGACACATACTCATGAACCTGCAGGAGTCTGACACAGACAGACAGACACTAACCCAGTGGTTAGACACTCACAGCGGTTCGCAGACACGGAGACTCGGGTTGTCTATTGGGTCCCTGCGCTGCCTACCTCATTGGCTGTCTCATCGTCATCTGCTGACTTTAACGATCTACTCTCTGGTTTTCAAAATAAACGTATTGTTACACTTGCTACTGAATCCTTTGTATTATTCCCGTCACAGAACAACCTGACCCAACCATGGATTCAGCGAGTGCGCCAGAGTTATCAGACTATCTGTCCTGGTGTGTCTCCCATATGGATCAACAGTTCGACACGAGCATCCGCTCATCAGCAGCAGCGACACGGTAGGTCCCGTTTTCCATTAAGAACCCATGCAGGTAGGTGGAGCCCGACTTTCCCGGGAGGAGAGACAACGGCGGAGATCCCGGGGACTGTGTATCTACTGTGGTGACTCAGGCCATTTTCTCAATTAGTGCCTGGTAAAAGATTGAGCCCGGTAGTAAGTATGAGACTACTATCGGGCTGGATCTCTTTCTACGCTCGCTTTGACTGTAACCGCGGCAACGCGACTCCGCCAAGTGGTGCGTCAGAGGGAATTACTCAGAGCAGCAACAACCACGTGATCTCTGTCTCAGAGGATGAAGTTTGGAGAGCGCTCAAGCGTGTGGACGTCAGGAAAGCTGCCGGGCCGGATGGTATTTCAGGCAGTGTTCTGCGGTCCTGTGCTGATCAGCTCGCCGGGTTGTTTACATCTATCTTTAATGAGTCCCTCGCTACATCTGTGGTCCCCACCTCCTTCAAAAAATCCACCATCATCCCTGTCCTTAAGAACAGTAAACCCTCTTGCCTAAATGACTATCGTCCAGTGGCTCTCACGTCTATAGTCATGAAGGTCTTTGAGAGACTCATTAAAAACACTATTTGCTCCTTCATTCCTGACACTTTGGACCCTCTTCAGTTTGCCTAGCATCCCAATAGATCGACTGAAGATGCCATCTCTCATGTCCTCCTCTCCTCCCTCACTCACATCGACAGCAAAAGTGGGAACTACGTAAGGCTGCTATTTATTGACTGTAGCTCAGCCTTTAACACCATAGTTCCCATCAAGCTAACCTCCAAACTCCTGGATCTCAGCCTGAATCCTTCTCTCTGCCACTGGATTGAGGACTTCCTCACTGGCAGGCCTCAGGTGGTGAGAGTAGGCCAGTCCACCTCCACCTCCATCACCCTGAGTGTGGGAGCTCCACAGGGCTGTGTCCTGAGTCCCCTGCTCTACTCTCTCTACACGCATGACTGTTTGTCCACACACAGCTCCACCTCTATTATCAAATTTGCTGATGATACTGTTGTCCTGGGCCTCATTTCCAACAACAATGAGACGGCATACTTGGATGAGGTGGAGCATCTAACATCATGGTGCCAGGACAACTGTCTCTCTCTGAATGTTGGCAAGACCAAAGAAATGATTGTGGACTTCAGGAAGAGACAGCAACGGACATACTCCCCCCTCATGATCAGCGGGTCACCAGTAGAGAGAGTGAGCAGCTTCAAGTACCTGGGTGTAAACATCTCCGAGGACCTGACCTGGACTGCTCACATTCAGACACAGGTGAAAAAAGCCAGGCAAAGACTGTACCACCTGCGCCAGCTGAGGAAATTCAGGGTTTCACCAGTGTAGCGTATGGACGGCGCTCATTAATGATCAACGGACCAATACTTCGATTATTTATAATGACTCAAGCAAGACCTGTCAGTCTACAGACTGACAGGTTAACGGTGCTAAAAGGACACAAACCATGCCTCGTGCAGCCCACAGAGGCCGTCATAAATAACAGCCACCCCCTCTCACATACCAAAGGACATCCGAATAGATTATATGACTTTTAACTGAGGTATTTTTCATTTTAGGTGTACCTGTGTGCCCTGTATGTATGCATGCTTTTTGTTATAACCATTTTTAGATGCGTTTGATAGGTTAGAAACTTATAGCCAGTGAATGCGTAAGGAAGAATGACGTCAATCCTCGCCGTTCCTTTAATTCCTAAGTTAAACCTAACTAAAGTTTCCTTGTCTCTCTCTCTCTCTCAATTTGTGTATGTTTGTTTATTGTTTGTTGATTTATTAAAATATATATATATATATATATATATATTCACACGTGATTGTGCCTGAATTGCTCATACATAGGTCCCTTTTACGTTGAACCGACCCTGTTACATTTACTTAAAAGAAAGATATTTCTCCTGGCCAGAGAAACGTGTTTAAGAGTTATTAAAAGGGAGATATTCGGTGGACAATTATCCGTCCTTTGAACTCAATTCTAGAATCAAAGAAATTTCTAAAAGTTGAATCAAGCCCTAGATATTAATAATTGTTATAATCCGTTATAATCAACTGTTAATATCCAAATTCCCCTCTGTGCTGATTTATGCATGTTTGATCGTAACACGATTAAACGCATGCATAAAGCCTGCACCATTTCCCCTGGGGCTCGATCTCGCTACACCAGCTATCCTGAAAACTTTCTATTTAGGGGCGATAGAAAGTGTATTAACTCAGTGCATCACAGCGTGGTATGGGAACAGCACCAGTCATGACCGCAAAGCCCTGCAAAGAGTAGTGCGCTTATCCGAGCGTATCTCAGGGTCAGCTCTCCCGTCTCTGCAGGATGTCTACACCAAACGCTGCAAAGGTAGAGCTACTAAAATCATCAAGGACTCTAATCACCCTGCAAACCCTCATTTCACGCTGCTGCCATCTGGTAAGCGCTTCCGAAGCCTGATGGCCAAAACTGAGAGACTCAGGAGGAGCTTCTTCCCCCAGGCCATCAGACTCCTGAACTCAGTCACTTAAAACCACGTGACCATCGATACACTGACATTGCACTGCACTTTCTGTTCTCGTTGTTACTGTGTAACAACCTGTTTGCACATTATACTCATAAATATGTGGTTAACAAACGTATAAAAGTCTACAGTTTACTCACTGCACAGTTTACTTCACTTATTTTATTCCACTTCTTTATTCTTATTTTTAACATATACATATAATATATTAGTATGTATACGCACACTTTTTTTTTAATCCTATTTCTATTATAATTTCCTCGTGTTTTTAACTGAATTTGCACTGTCCATGGAGCGGACCTGTTTACATTTCACTGCCGGTTGTATATTCTGTATATAACTGTGTATGTGACAGATAAAACTCTTGAATCTTGATCTCCATGAAAAAGTCCTCATCCTCGACTCTCCTTCCGGTAAGACTCCAGTGGGCAACCCAATCTCACACCTGTCAGGCACTTTTGGACTCCGGAGCAGAGGGAAATTTCATGGACTCCAAGCTCACTCACCAGCTTGAAATACCCTTCACGTCGCTCACCAATCAGATTTCAGTCAACACACTCAATGGCCAGAAACTACCCAGCATCTCTCACCACACAGAACCTTTGTCACGCACCACTTCCCGTAACCACACTGAACTAACCCAACGATCTGACAAACACAAGATGCACCACAATGAGTATAAGTAGACCCATGTAACAAGTGGCAGCTGGAGCTGGTAATCAGCTGAGTGGTAATCAGCAGCCACACCCACCACCACGCAGATACCTACATTCAAGCACAACACAGAACAAGACGAGTCAGTCAATTCATGAACCGTGACAAAAACAGGCAAGAATATTTGGTTAAAATGCTCTTTTTGTTTTTTTGTTTCAAGATAATCTTGATGATTGCATGGTTACATATGAATAAAAAGTAATGTTTGAGAGTAATGCATTTTTTTGTGTGTTTGCAGGTCTATGGTAACAGCAAACCAGAAATCAGAATATGTGGTGAGGTTTTCAGTCATTCGTAGTGTTTTAAAGTCTAAATGTTTGCACCTTGACACTAAAAAAACAAAAACAAAACAGAATTTAAAAAAAAGTCAGATGGGGACTGTTTAATCGCCTTTGTTCACAGTGCATTTAATTAGATCAGAAGAATATCTATTAGCTGTTTATTTTAGTATGATCATTACTGCTCATATAGCTAATAAATCTAGCATTTCTCTAGTGCAATGTGATATCGCAAGAAATATCGTTACCCTAATCATTACCAACATGGATTCTTATTTCACTTATTTCTGTGTCTAAATGTAATTATTATATTGATTAATACATTGTTAGCTAATCTGTGTGCTTTGTATTTGTACATTTCTGAAATGCATAACGTGGACAGATCACTTTAAATTGTAATGTAGACACATGCATTTTCTGTGAAGCTGCTTTGAAACAATATGTATTGTGGAAAGTGCTATACAAATAAATGTGAATTGAATTGAATAGTGTAGTCGATCAAATTAATTTAATTTTAAATTTTAAAACTTTTGTACTTTTGACTTAATGTCTGTTTGCTATTGTACAAACTTCTTATTCTTGTATGATGGCTGTTATTGTTCATGAAATATTATTGTTCAATAAATAATAATTAATATATATAATATTGGCATACCTGATCATTAGTGTTGGGATTTTTCAGCAGCTTAATATATATATATATATATATATATATATATATATATATATATATATATATATATATATATATATATATATATATATATATATATATATATATATATATATATATATATATATATATATATATATATATATATCTCTCATAATGTTCAAGTCTTCTCTACTAATAGCTCTACATTCTACACTTCTCTTTTCCCAACCAACTCCATTTTGGCTTGTATTGATGAAATAAATGCATGGATGACCAGGAATTTGTGTTATGTATGTTATGTTTCTCTGTGTTATACACTATATTGCCAAAAGTATTGGAACACCCCTCCAAATCATTGAATTCAGGTGTTCTAATCACTTCCATGGCCACAGGTGTATGAAATCAAGCACCTAGGCATGCAGACGCTTCTACAAACATTTGTCTCAGTGACTGAACAGCCGAATCAAATTCTGTTGCATTATTTTCCTGTTATTTAACCGCTATATAAATAAAGGTGATTTGATTTGATTTGTGAAAGAATGGGTCGCTCTCAGGAGCTCAGTGAATTCAAGCGTGGTACCGTGATAGGTTGCCACCAGTGCAATAAGTCCATTCATGCAATTTCCTCACTACTAAATATTCCACCGTCAACTGTTATTGGTATTATAACAAAGTGGAAGCAATTGGGAACAACAGCAACTCAGCCACAAAGTGGTAGGCCACTTAAAATCACAGAGCGGGGTCAGCGCATGCTGAGCCGCACAGTGCTCATATGATTCAATAGCTACAGACTTCCAAACTTCCTGTGGCCTTCAGATTATCTCAAGAACAGTGTGTAGAGAGCTTCATGGAATGGCCATGTTCTCTGGAGTGATGAATCCTGCTTCTGTGTCTGGCAATCAGATGGAGGTCAGAGCCTGTGTTTGGCGGTTGCCAGGAGAACGGTACTTGCCTGACTTCACTGTGCCAAATGTAAAGTTTGGTGGAGGGGGGATTATGGTGTGGCGTTGTTTTTCAGGGCTTGGGCTTGGCCCCTTAGTTCCAGTGAAAGGAACTCTTAATGCTTCAGCATACCAAAACATTTTGGACAATTTCATGCTCACAATTTTGTGGGAACAGTTTGGGGATGGCCCCTTTCTGTTCCAACATGACTGAGCACCAGTGCACAAAGCAAGGTCCATAAAGACGTAGATGAGTGAGTTTGGTGTGAAGGAACTTGACTGACCTGCACAGAGTCCTGACCTCAACCCGATAGAACACCTTTGGGATGAATTAGAGTGCCTGACCTCACAAATGAGCTTCTAGACCAACGGTCAAAAATTCCCATAAACACACTCCTAAACCTTGAGGAAAGCCTTCCCAGAAGAGTTGAAGCTGTTAAAGTTGCAACGGGTGGGCCAACTCCATATTAAACCCTATGGATTAAGAATGGGATGTTGTTAAAGTTTATGTGCATGTAAAGGCAGGCGTCCCAAAACTTCTGACAACATAGTGTATTTCTGTTAATGCCTGTCTTTATACCTGCTATTATGTTTACTGGACTATAGATTTTAAAGCAACCTTGAGCTTTTAGAAAGGTGCTATATAAAATAAACGTATTATTATTATTATTATTATTATTATTATTTCATCGAGAGACACGCTTAAAGGATTAGTTCACTTCAAAATAAAAATGTCCTGATATTTTACTCACCCCCATCTCATCCAAGGTGTCAGTGTCTTTCTTTCTTCAGTCGAAAAGAAATGAAGTTTTTTGAGGAAACATTTCAGGATTTTTCTCCACATAATAGACTTCTATGGCAACCAAAGTTTCCAAATCAATGCAGTTTCGAAGAGCTTCAGAGGCTCTGCGTGATCCCAGACGGGAGAAAGAAAGACATGAACATTTTGGATGAGATGGGGGTGAGTAAATTATCAGTACATTTTCATTTTGAAGTGAATCCTTTAATAAAAAGTTATCAAATTAATAGTTTGGAAGATATGAGCATCTATACATTATATTTGTTTTAAGTCTAATTGGCCTGTACACTATCAGAAAAAAAAAAAAGTACATTGTTGTCACTTGGGCAGTACCCTAAGGTACAAAACCGAAAAAAGTACTAATATGTACCTTTAAGGTACTAATACGTACCATTTAGGGGTGAGTAAGGTACAAAGATGTACCTTTTCACTTTTGTACCTTAGGGTACCGCCCCAGTGACAGCACTGTACCTTTTTTTCTGAGAGTGTATATTGTAGGGCAATATCCGGAGAGTTAAAAAAAAAAAAAAAAAAAAATGGGCACCAGGTCCATCTGAGCATACATATCTGCAAGGCAAACAAGAACATGATTTTCAACAGCGATTCTAATTGACCAGCCAGCCACTGTAGAATGACAAGAGGTGAGGGATAAACGCATTACAATGCTACGCCGTTAGGGGGAGCCATAAGATTAAACAAATCTTTTTAAATCACACTCTGTGCCTCTCTAGTCTTTGTTGTTGGGCAGCAGTTTGTGATCACAGATATATCATGCTGCCTCAATATCTTGTCACATGCTGGACTATTATACAAATTATACAACTATTATACAAAATTAATATATAGACTAGTCTACATTGAAAATGTATAGGTGCCTATATAAAAAAAAAGTTACATCATAATTATTTCTAAAATTTAAAACAGTATTGTTACAGTATTTTAAATATAGGCCTACTGTAATTTAAAAAGTTAAAAAAACAATGTTGTGAAATGTAAAAATGTTTTGTGTTTGCTGGATCCTACGTGTATGACTGGTCGAAATTTGGTCAATATCCTCTAAATGTCCTGATGATCTGGTACCAAGTTTTAAGGTTGCTCTTTGTGAACGTCACTGTGTGCCACACCCATAAATGTCATTCTTAGAAAGAACTTTTTTTTTTCGTTTTGCTATGAGACTCTCTATGGCAGAACTATTTTAGAGACCAAAATTAAACCTGAGACATATGTTTTGTTTGTCTTGACCTAGACATTAAGATACATTTTTATACTGTTTCAGAATTATTGCCAAAAATGTAAATATTCTTATAGCGCCACCTAGTGTCATATGAATGTGAATGTTTGGGATTTGGAACCATCCAAGTTTTGGGTCTCTGCGATTGGTAACATTTTACAATGTGTTAACATTAGTAAAAATGCATTAACTATTAGCAATGAGCAATAACCCATCCTATATTTTAACAGCATTTATTAAACTTTGTTAATGTTACTTAATACATTATTTTTGTTAACATACAACTTTTGATCTTAAAAACGTATTAGTAAATATGAGTAAATATTGAAATTAACATTAACTAATGCTGTTGATGTATTGTTAACTGTTAGTTCATAACTAATGTTAACAAATGAAATATTATTGGAAAGTGCTAACCTGCAATTTATGGTCTTTGAAACCCAGACAGATTTAGAGCAAAAAAGAAAGAAGAAGAAATAAAACATTTTGCACATTTGGTGCTTAGACCCCTAATAGTAAGAAAATTCTGAGTAATCTTACAAGAACTTTTGCTGAGGTTTATAATATGCATATATATATATTTTTTTATTACATGTTATAATGAAAGAGTAGCCTATATATATATATATGGTTTTATTCCAAAACTCATCTGTATAAAACGGTAAAGGTTGTTAGTTGAACCGTTTGCGGTTGTTTGCAACGGTCTAGTTTATCTTAAAATAAAGCAACAATAACACGAGGGGCTGTGGCGAGGGGCAGAGAGAAAAATAGACATGTTACAGTCACAATGTCAAAAGAGTTAGTTGCTCACATTTGTCCTGTGAGTGTCGGCGAGTGCTGCTGGTCCAGCGGTTCTTTAATCCTGTATGTAAATGACAGCCAATAGATGCTGTTGTTGAGTTGGGCTGGGATTAGCGGAGGCGAATGACTTTCAATTTTACTGGATTACAGAACAAAGAAAGGGGAAAGGGGACACACTCCTCTGTTAAAGAAAACAGAAAGAAAACGGGGCATATTGATCAAATAAATCACGTCGATTGCATTTCAACAGCCTACAAACCATTCGAGATTATGACATTTAACAAAGTCGCTATTGCCTTTCTTTAGATGGGAATTCAGCTCTCACTGTTGGATTAAACGGAGAATAAACCTATCCGGGATTGACAGCAAAAGGTAATTAAACACGGGGAAATTGTTACGGATTAAAGATAATTCTGTGTTTGCGTATATAAAAAAACATTTACGAGTATCGTTCTTGAGCACGTGACTTTTTATGGATGTTGAAAAAGTGAAATTACAGATTATAATTTAGGGGGAGGAGGATGGCTAGGAGTGTTAGCACACTGGCTATCATGCTAACGCTCTGCACGCGAATGCATATGACACTCAACGCGATGTTTTATACGCTTTTATGAAAGTAACACGCCTTATAATACGCTGTAGATGAGATAAACAATTAAACGCGTTTGCGTTCCGCGTTTTTGTCTTAACAGTATCCGCAATTCTCCTGTTTGTCTTGTAAAAATGGCAACACGATTTGAGTGCTAGCAAGTTGACGAAATAGAGCAATTGCATTGTTGGCAGGATGATAAAAGACAGTCAATCGTGTTTATTTTGCACTGTCTGATGAAAATCGCGTGGTCACGGACGCGGTTTTTGACCTGAGAAGGTCATGTTTACAATGTCAAATCCACATATCTTTGCTGCTAATCTGTGTCTACTATGAAGCCTGCTTTAGTGGATTATGCATAACTGAATGTGTCCCAGTAAGTTTGCTGTTGAGTAATAATATCACATGTCTCTAAACTTGCTCAGTTTTCCTCGAAGGACTTCTTGACTGTCAGATCCATTCATGAAGACAATGCGAGTGTATGATTTATGTCATGCTGTCCCAATATGAGTCTCTAACTGAAACATGAACTATCCCAGAATGACTTGCTGTTGGATTGGGCCTCATTGTCAGACACTGTATATTTATAGCAGTGATAGCTGCCCGTGTTTCTCTGTTTTTCTTCGCCCAGGTTTTATCTGACACTGTACCACAATAGTTTAGTGTAAACTACTAAACAAAATGGATCAACTATTGAATGTTATTAATATTGCTATAAAGTGCATAAGGGAAATTACTGTTAAAGGTGCACTATGTAACATTTTTTTCAGTAAAATATACAAAAACCACTAGGCCAGTGTTATATATTTTGTTCAGTTGAGTACTTACAATATCCCAAATGTTTCCAACTATTTGTAAACCATGAGAAAATTGCTATTTTAACCAATGAACCGGGACGTGTGAGGGAGTCGCCTGTCGATGGCGTCATATCTGCGTTACCCTCGGTTTCATTTAGCAGAAACGCTTTACTCTCAACTGCAGTGTGCAACACGTGTCATAGCAGCTGCCGAGTGAACGCACAGAGTAACATCATAACATCATTTTCAGCACACTCAGATGTGTCTAATATGAGGAACAGAGCTGCGTTACTTCATACCGGAAAAGCGGAAATGGCACCGGCGACTGTGGCATAATAAAAGTCCCACTGCTCGCGAGGCGCATGTGTGCGTTCATCTCATTAACAATCGCTCCAGCGGCCTTGCTCAGCTCCCACAACACTCGGTCCTGCTCTGCTTCATACTACAGTAAGGTTAATAATCGCATCCATGAACATGATTTCTGCCCGAGTCCGATTCTTTTCCACCGGCTGTGAGGTGAAGACCAGATGTCCCAAGATTCTGCACTCAAACTTGGCGTCATCAAACTACGCCTTTGTTTTGAATAGGTGCCCTCTAGCGGACGGAAAAGTTACATAGTGTACCTTTAATTAGCAGACTGAATAAGAAATTTTACAATATTGTAAATTCATAAACAACAGGAGAAGTTAGATTGAACTGCATGGAACAAGCACTGGGTTAAATGATCCATTTTCACAAAGAATTAAAGGGATAGTTCACACATAGGTCAGCCGAAAATTCTGCCATTAATTTCTCACTCTCATGTCATTCCGAACTCTTAAGACTTTCGCTCATCTTCAGAACACAAATTAAGATTTTTTTGATTAAATCTGAGAGCTTTTTGTCCCTCCGTTGACCGCTGCACAACTACTTTGATGCTTCAAAAAGTTAATAAAGAGATCGTAAAACTAATCCATATGATTTGAGCAGTTTAGACCGAATGTTTTGAAGAGATTCAATCGCTTTATATGATGAACAGATTGAATTTAGGATTGAAAAATGTATGAACATTTCTTATTCAGCCTACTTCTTAACAGTAATTTTCCTTATACTTCATGGCAATATTAATAACATTTAATATTTGATCCATTTTGTTTAGAGGCCACCAGACCTGTGACTCACCAGTTGAGAACTACTGAATCAGACCATATTTTATGATCAGAGTACTGTGGTATTATTTGAATTACCTTGCAAATACAATTGTATATGAATATGGCAAACATTCAGTACCATGGTTTATATAAAAATATCATGATTTCAGTACTTTTTGTAAGGTCTACTATGACATTAGTCTGCAAAGCTGGCTGATTCACAGCTCAATTTCAAAATGATCACATTCTGATAAAACAGGTCTTTCAATCCACATATTCACATATGTTGGATTATTTACATAAAAGAAGATGTTAAACCCAGTGTTTTTTTCTAATCTGAACATAGTTTGGTGCATTTTATTATTTGCTAGTATTGCTTTACTTCACAGTTGAGAACTACTGAATCAGAGAAAAAGTACCATATTTTATGGACATAATAGCATGGTATTTTTTGAGTACACTTGGAGTAGCATATTAATTCAATGGTATATGAATATGGCATTCATTCTATATCATGGTATATATCAAAGTATCATTATTTCAGTACTTTTTTTTTTTTTTTTTTTAAGATAAATTGGTTTAAACGTTGACATTTGACATTTCTTTAAGAAACATTAGCTCCTAATATTGAAATGGTCACATTTTGTTCAAACAGTTCTTTCAATCCACAATTTCCCATTTGTGAGTTGGGAATTACATAGCTAAATGATCTGTTTTAACAATAATGCATTTTTGATCTGTACACAAAGTAAGCGTGGAGCACAGATCTGAGTCTTTTTTCAAAGCGGATCAGAGTCAGGACAGTATCTTCCCATGCAGGCCGCAGTCCTTTGTGTTTGCTCGATGCAACATGTTTGTGTGGCCTTGGGGAAAATGTCCAGGGTGAAAGGAGTTAGGACCAATTAAAAGTCAATTATCAGCCCTTGAGCTGAACGATTTAGATACAGTTGTGTTTTTGAAAGGATCTGTGAGCAGAATCTGTATAAAGGCTATTAGCAGAAGTATTGTGTATCAGTGGCAGAACCACAAGCCTCTTAGGGCAAAACCGCTCATAAAACCCACGTTACCCTTTCTTGAGATGCCGGTAATATCTTTAAGCACCATACAGGCAGTAATTCAAGAAGTAAAGGAGCGGCTACATTATGCTTCCCCCTGAGCTGAGGATTCCAGATAGCGTGAACGAAGAAGGAAAAAAAAAACATATTTTGGCAGGGTGGACTCCTAACAAGCAGGAAGTCATTAATCTGAGCATTTAAGCATGTCAGTCCAGATCCTACTTTTCCTGCAATTTCTTTTAGGAGTGTCACCAGTTTTTTTTTTTTTTTTCACTCTATGAAAATATATTTGTTATAGTTAACTCATGTTTTTTGACTACTGCAAAAGAAAGCTTAGTGTAGAGAACAAAACAAGTCATTTATACATGAAGCTTAAGGTGTCAGATGAATAGTTTCCCCTGCAGATAGGATAAGCCTGTTCAATGAGGAAGTTTCATCTCTTTTTCTTCAAAGCATTTAGTTAAACTTAAAAGTGTCAAGATGAAGCTATTACATTACCTTAACCCTTTTATTACAAGATAATTTGCTAAGGCTATATATATATGTTATTAATTATATATTGCGCCGTCATGTTACTACAGTAGCCCTAAACGGACAAACCGCTCTACAGAGCTCTAGCTACTCTCTGCTGTCTCAGACGACGACATCTTTGTCCTGTGTCGGCCACCGTAGCTTCTCTATGTGCTTCGAAAGCGGGGGGTGAGCGGTGGGCGGTTGCAATTCGCAACCTCACCACTAGATGCCGCTGAAATTTATAAAGTGCACCTTTAACTCCAAACCTTAACTCTTTCCCCGCCACTGACGAGTTATTTCTTCATTTGTGAGAAAACGATTCCATTGACAAGTTTTTACGGCTTTCCGTGTTTTCTCTGTTATACAATAGGGGGCACTATGACACATCTTCTGAACAAGTACAGTGTCTCCAGATCAAAACAGGAAAAAAACCCAGCTGAAACTAACCATCTCATATGTAAGCAGATGCATATGAAAAAAATAAATAATAATGCGATCAACAATAAACCACATATAAATCAAAGCGGTCTAATGTTACAGAGTGAAAAGTCGACCCAGGAAGTGGTTAGGACTGTGCAAGCATCAGGGGTGTAGATGGACTCGATCTACTCCAGCTATGTTTTGATCTCAGTTCTGAGTCCGATCTGAAAAACGTGATTTTCTCATATTTTTGCTCAAAATGTTGCTTTTTTTATGAAACTTGCCCACATTCAAGTGTTGATCAAAAAGAATGCATGAAGCTAGAATGAGATTTTTTTGTTTAAAAGCAGAGGGTCTGTTCTTTCTTTTGATATATTGCTTGTTCAGATATTCATGCAACTAAATATTTTGGGGGCCATGACAGTTTTGTTAAAATGACCAAAAACGCTGGAGGTGACTGGCAACTTAAAAAAAAAAAGCAACAACAAAAAAAAACACTGGTGGGGAAAGGTTAAAAGTTAACCCAATTATGAAAAAAAACTAAAAACATTACTGCAAAAATGTTTTGTTCTTACAATAGACCTTCACATTTTCAGGAGTTTTCAGAAGTGAAAGTTGTCATACTTGGGTAAAAAAATCCATAATAGCATTTCAATGACTTTACCAAAGAGTGTTAATAATAATAACTGCGGAAATGCATGACGTCACCGTTTTTACAAATTCATGCTTTTTCACAGCATCTCTTACACAGAGACGATAACGGTACCGTTTTCAAAAACATGCACTTGTCAAGGCCCCCATGGCTTGTAATGAGTAAATGAGCAGCCAAAAAGCCAAACACATAAAAAGTTTCCCATTTTTAGTTGTCCCATATGTTTATGTGATAATATTGGTTAAACAAACTTTGAAACTTCGTTAACATACTTTGTTCCTTCGATCCTTCTGACTGCCGCATTCCGTCAGATTTCCTTTTGCAGCGTTGAGCATTATAACCAATCGCACGTGTTTCTGTCGAGCATGATGGCCAATCAGAAGCGTTCAGATTAGTCATCGATGAAACAAAGATATTTTTTTCAGTGTGCGCAAATTCTCCCGTCATCATAAATCAGAAAGTCCGGATTGGATGTAAGAGATTAATGTCGCAGTGTCGTCAGCTTCCGTGATTTTAACAGGAGTGTTTGTAAGAGCATTTAAATACAATTGTAGGGCTATTGTTATATGTATAACAGTTCTGATAATCGAATCTGACTGGACAAGAGACTTTCTGCTAATATTTAATCTCAGAACTACTCATCTCTGCGCGTTCTAGACGGGATGTCAGTCAGTGCTGTTAAGCTGCAAGGGACTGTCTTTGAGTGAGTCTTTAAGCCGTTCATTCAACTGCACGTTCAAAAACGCTGATTCTTTCAAAGAGAGATGTAATGACACGGCTGTTTGAGCGCCCGTTTGGAAGACTCAGCTGACCAGCAATGCGTCGATGCTAAGACCGAGATTTCGCATGCATTGGACATGGCAAAAAATTTTCACGAATGTGTCTCGGCCTGAAGGACAGACACGGGTAATCGGACGCACTCAGACGATCTCTCACATTCACTTTCTGTTAAGTGCAAATCTACGGAGCCTCAGTACAAATCACCATTGTACACATTATGTTATCATTACTAACTTATTTAATGTTCAGTACACATGCACGAAGTGTAAAATGAGAAGGGCATAGTTTAAAAGAAAAGAAATCACAAAAATCACGGTTGCTGCGGTTCTTGCGTTGCTCTGCGGTTGGCTTCTCACTAGATAGATGGATTGCGATACTGCGGTTATCGCGGCAGCCCTAGCCTCACGATCGGTCACATTCTCTGCTCCCTTTCTGTACAGTTTATTCCGATTAATATAATTTATTCATCATGCTGGTAAGATCATATGAATTTTCTAATGCATAAAAAAAGCATTAAAATAATTTGTAAATGGTTGTCAGATTCTTTTGTCTGTGTAGTTAGAACAGTTTCCCCAAACACAAAAACATTTTATATATCTATTAATCGACGACATTAATAATCACTATTACAATATCAAGAGCATTAACTGACAATAATGACTCTGTAAAGAGTTCCTGTTAATTTTATAATTTGAGTAACATTAAACCGTCTGTAAATAAACATTTATGCTATTTCAGCTGCAGCTTCTGTTCCACCTTTGCAGTGTAAAGATGGCTTTTGTTAATGACAACATTTTATTGATAAGTCTATAAAGTATTCTGATTGATTTAAGTAATTGGTTAAATTTAAGTATTTGACAAATGACAACACAGGTAATCATTAAAATTCAAGAGATTCAAGAGTTTTATTTGTCACATACACAGTTACATACAGAGTATACAACCGGCAGTGAAATGTAAACAGGTCCGCTCCATGGACAGTGCAAATTCACAGTTAAAAACACGAGGAGGAAATTATAATAGAAATAGAATAAAAAAGTACTATGTATATATATATATATATATATATATATATATATATATATATATATATATATATATATATATATATATATATCTATATCTCTGTAGAATTATAAATAAATCAAGTCAAGTAGAAAAAAAGTAAAAAATAAGAATAAAGAAGTGGAATAAAATAAGTGAGGTAAACTGTGCAGTGAGTAAACTGTAGACTTATAAATATGTGGTTAACAAATACAAAAAAGTATAATGTGCAAACAGGTTTATAACAGGTTGTTACACAGTAACAACGAGAACAGAAAGTGCAGTGCAATGACAGTATATCGATGGTCACGTGATGTTAAGTGACTGAGTTCAGGAGTCTGATGGCCTGGGGGAAGAAGCTCCTCCTGAGTCTCTTTGCACTTATAAATGCTCCTGGAAATCAATTTTAAGGAGCCCCTTAATGGAAAATGTAATTTCTGACCCTGGCATGGGGGAACGTCTGCCATTTTTAATTTGTGTCGGTGTAAATTGCAGAAAAAAAAAAAAAAGAAGCTGTTTTTGGCTTTAAAAAATAAAAGCCGTCTTTCTTGTCGTTAATGAATTAGTTAAAGATATGCTGTGATTTGACATTTGAACATGTTTTTTTATACACAGACGGTCATGAATATTTGTCTAAAAGTCATGGAAAAGCCATGGAAAAGTCATGGTAATTTATTGGTAGAAATGTGTACGAAGTGGACAACAGAAATACAGTTGTAAACGGCTTATCCACTTTTAACCGCTTCCAGTTACATTCTACCAGATTGCTTTGCTAGTGTAGACGCTCATGTGATCGATTGCATTCAAACAGCCACAGAAGACCGCCTACTCTCCGACAACTGACTGATGATACGTAAACATTACGGGAAAGCACGCTAGACAGATTTAAACTTTGTCGGCTGAAGACCCGAGTTTAGTTTGAAGATGGAAAATGTACCAAGCTCGATGTTCTCTCACCATTTCTGATTTCTAACACACACAGCGCTCTGCGTGGTCAGAGCAGAAACTTTTTTCTCTCGTCTCCGATATGTAAATTGCGTGAATAAATAGCTTATTTCGTCCATTCGATCGACAGATCTGAAAAACCCATACATTACCCTCCCCTCATAGACCCTCCCCTCGAAGAAATCAGGACAGAAGTGGTTGAAAGCGGACGAAAGAGACAGATTAAAACACCAGGTGTAAACAGGAATGTCTGCTTGTGATCTGATTGATCAATACCAGGTGTAAACAAGGCTTTAGAAATTGTTAGTAAATTTGATATTTTGAAGTGAAAGATGAAATAAGAAAGACATTTTGAAGTATTTTAGTATTTTCTTGTAAAACGTACTTGTTTTATTTGCAACTTCGAAAAAAACAAAAAATTTTGGAACATAAGGGTGCGTACTGTAAGGGTGGGCCAACTATAACTTTTGAGTATTAAACTGCTTTTGGATGAGATAAAATGGGTGAAGGAGGAGACCTAAAACACTTAGCTACCTCATAGCAAATTGTGACAACAAGGTTTTGCATTTGCAAGCAGTGCTCACATTTTCTTAGGAAAATTTAAAAAATCTAGTTTGTTTTATAGTCTGTAAACTTCATCCTAAACATGCAATGTAAGTTGTGCCGATTCTAACTTTCTTATGCTAAAGCATCAGAACATGGCAGGACTTTTTTCATTTTCATTTTTCATCTATAACGACCCAAAATAGTGAGTTAAGGCCTGTTCACACCAATGACGATAACTGTAACAATAAAGATAGTTCTAAAAACTCCACAACTATAACGATAATGGCACGGAAAAACAATATTGTTGGAATCACTTTCAGAACCATTTTTTCCACAGCTTACAAACAATAAAAACATTGACAACCTATAAGAATCCATCGTAATTTAATAAGCTTGAGCATTTAAAGTGCTAGACGACATCACTGCAGTGCGCTCTTAGAATAAACAGAAAATATTGTTTGCTGGTGTGGATGCTAATATAGTTATCCTTATAGTTATATTCCTGTAGCTCAAACAATAAGAGCATGGCGCTAACAACGCCAAGGTCATGGGTTTGATTCCCAAGGAAAGCAAGAATTGACAAAATGTAAAAATGTGTACCTAGAATGCAAAGTCAGTCGCTTTGGATAAAAGCGTCTGCCAAATGCATAAATGTAAATGTATCGTCCTTGGTGTGAATTGGCCTTTAGATTTGGTCATTTGAATAAATCGGAAAGTGAAGTAGAGATAACAAGGTGATGGTGTTGTTGTTCTAGTGTTGTACGTAATATTACACTCAGGCAGAGGCATCCGGCTTTGCCTTGTAGCAGGATTTATAGGAGGTTTTCAGACGAGTAATCGTAGTACTGGGCTCTCTCTGTGCAGTCTGTGGTTTTGGCTTTGCCCGGAGGCTGGGATAATGGCTCCCAGTGTCTGGAGAGATTAAAGGCCAGAGCTGCATTGTTCACATGCCTCGAGATTAGTTTCCAAGGAAACGGATTGCGGTTGCCATGTGAACACAAGGCCCGGAATTAGGATTGTGTTATTTATTTATTTATTTGTTTTACAGCTCACATTTGTCATCCCTGTTGTTGTTTTTGTTGTTTCTGTCGTTTCATTTGCTCTCATTTTTAAACCCAGTCTCGTCCGCACTCAAGTTTACAGCATTGTAGTTCAGAGACGACATGGCTGAAATCGAGATTGGAGACATCAGGGGGGCGTCTGTCGAGAGGGACGGGTAAAGTAGTTCACTTTAGAGGTCTCATGCTTCCAGGCCCTGTCTTGCTTCCAAGGAGAACAAATTAAGGATGAAGGGTTTTAAGGCAATAATCTGAGCTAGCTTTAATTGGTTGACAAAGGCTTATAGTAATTAGCTACTTTCACATGTGTGTGACGGATTTTGGTGTATTAGCACAGGAGAGGGTATTACTATCACTTTGCAAAGCTTCTTACAGGTTTTTCCATCCTTCAATACGTTTTGTACAGCCGAAAATATTTAAAAAGTTAATGGGGAACTTGAAACCTTTATTCGTTTTAGTATATTTAAAAAAGGTTGTTTTTGCACATAATTATCACACTATTAATTACCATTAGTTGTTATTGTTGTCCTGTCGCCTGAATCTTTAAACAACCGAGAAGATAATGATCAAAGTATATTTTATAAAAATCTGTCAATTCTGTCAACACACCTGTCAAGTTTATAATTTTACATCATATGAGAGTCAAATTGGACGACTACAATGACTAATCTAAAGATCACTCATTTAACAGTTCATCTATTGCCAAAATGATGAAAAAAATAGAAAGAATAGAAAATGATTGAAAATCAGAATAGTTCATGCATAAAAATGTCTGTCGAACGACGTTCACTTACCTGAAGTTTTTCACTTAGATTGGTGTTTATTCTCTTTAGCATGCAGTGTGAAGTATTTCACTTATTTCCCTGACCATTCCGATTCAGTGAGTGAAGAACAAATTTATACTTGCATGCGTTATGTATTATTCACGTGATCGTCTTTGACAGACAGCATGTTGAAGCAGCTCAGGGCGCCATTTTCTCCCTCATTTTGGAAAGCGATGGCATCCGCAAAAACATCCGGTAGTGTGAGTTTTCCAGGAAATGCGTGTACTGGCTGGACCTCTGCTTCATGTAAATACTACTGTGTATTGTATTGTGCGGGTTATTTTTTGACAGACATCGATGTTGTGATATTGAAATCATGTGGATTTGAAAACAGATGTAAAGTAAAATCAGTAAAACCAGCAAATAATCAGTGAGGTGACTGATGTGCCCATGTGTGTGTCAAATGTGTGTGTGCGTTCTAATATTTCAACCAACAGCCAGCCTAAGTTTTTGACGGACGTGATAATGTGCGTAAGGGGTGAACTACGTTTGATTTTTGGGAAATGATAAAACGTGCTGGATACTTATTATGTGGAATGAAATGTATTTATTGGCTTAAATAATTACATGCCCCTTAGCAGATTTTGACTCATGTTGTATGCATATACGGTACTATACAGAAGTCTAAATTCATATAAGAACTGTATCAACTTCTCCAAGATGCTTGAAGAACTGCAGTACTGTGAGATGTTTCAGGAAAAAAAATGCTGTGAGGCTGTTTTCCAAAACAATGCCATGATAGATTTGATTTATTAATAAACTTCTATGAACTAAATCAAATTACTATTTGGTGTGACCACCCTTTGCCTTTCAAACAGTGCCAGTTCTCATTGGTACACTTTTTTACAATTTTTAAGGCAGTTTGCAGGTAGAATGGAGAAGTTCCCACAGTTCTTCTGTGTATTTAGACTTTGTTGCTTCTGTCTCTTCATGTAATCACAGACGGATTTGAAGATGGTGAGATCAGATCTCTGCGTGGGCCACCCCATCTGTTGTAGGACCCCTTGTTCATATAATTAATTTTAATATATGACACAAAGCAAGAAAAGGCAAATAATAATAACATATACATCCATACAAAATAAACAACAAATCCAATACATAGTACACATTATTCTTAAAAGAACCTTGATAATAAGTCGCACCAAATCTGCATATTAAAATGATTACTGACACGAGTCATATGTTTGTGAATCAGACTACACTGAATGATTGCGCTGACTGTTTGTATTGACGTGTATCCTGGTAAACTCAATAGCCAGAGATGCTTTACGTTATTTTGTAGATTGTACATCTGTCACATTTTATTTGTTCATTCTGTGTCTTTCCCTCAGAAGAATGGCGCAGATACGGAAGCTGGGCTGTGATGGGATGAGGACCAACTCTCGGCCAGAGCTCAAAGTTCCCCAAGTGTCAGCCAGACAAGAGATCCTCACCAGCCTAGTGTCTGCTCTGGACTCTGTGGTAAGACTGTACCATGGTCTGAGTTTAAAGATACTTACAGTGAGGGTATTATGCTACATTTTTGTGGTGGATGACTTGAAACTGAATGTGTTTGCAGTGCACTGCCATGTCTAAACTGAATGCTGAGGTGGCCTGTGTCACTGTGCACGAGGACAGCGTGATCGCCGTGGGAACAGAGAAGGGAAGAATCTTCCTAAACTCAAGAAAGGAAATACAGACAGACTTTCACAAGTTTTGCAGTGAGTCAACATGAAATCCAAATTGATCCTTTTTCCTTTCTTAATACATGTGTATGTTATTCCAAAGGTTTTCATGGCAAATTGTCTTGGTAATCACAAAGTAACTTTATAATGGATCGTAGTTGGTCCATGATCCATACGGACCAGGCCCCACAATTCGGCATGCATGTGATTCGCAGATTCATTGAAAACTATTATAGAATGAAAGTTTCTCATTTGCACGTTTTGTCTTGCCATTATACATTCAAGCGATTTTAAACCATTCCAGCACAAAAAGAGGTAAAAGAGAATTCAGTTCAGTACTTGTGCGCTGTTATCTGTGCACATTGCCGCACATACACAGAAAAGTGCGTTTCAGATAGTGTGCAAACACCAAATTGATTCCTCTTTCACATCTCCTTGCGCTTGAATGAACACATACACACAAAATGATGTCAAAATACCCGTCTTGGCAAGTCTCAGAAATCGGATGTGTATCATTATATTGGATCCTTGCATTAGCTCTTAAAGTGACAGCAGCCTAATATACCTGCTGCTGTCTATGTCATTAATGTTAATCAAACAACAAAACACAGATTTAACAAAAGATTTATCTGTTTAATTTATACAGTGAACATTATTGTGTTATTTTACATTTAATTATTACATTTCTGTACCAGAATACTACTGTTAAGCCCTATTTGGATGGTAATTGTTTCTCATGGGGTCGTAAGGTATTTTCATAATTTACAGGGGCTAGTCTGATTTTATTGCCATCTGAATCCAGAATATCAGTGTTTTTCTCCCACCATCCACGTAAAAATCTGGCCCCCTGATTGAGTTTGGTTTCTCCCAAGGTTTTTTTTCTCCATTCTGTCACCTGATGGAGTTTTGGTTTCTTGCCACTGTCGCCCTTTTGGCTTTTGGCTTTTGGCTTGCTTAGTTGGGGACACTAAATACTCAACAATATTACTGATCTGCCTGTATTGACACCATTGACAATTGAACTGAGCTGGATGACATCACTGGTTTCTCCAGTGGCTGTACAGCTGAAACAAACTTTGTTGCATTATTTTCCTGTTATCACTGTAAAGCTTTTTTAAAACAATCTGTATTGTAAAAAGCGCTATATAAATATAGGTGGCTTGACTTGACTTGACTTGACAGAGGCACTATTGTCATGAAGACGAAGACCTATAACCTATACTACTGTTCAAAAGTTTAGGGTCAGTGAGATTTTTTTTTTTGTCTGTTTGTTTTTTGAAAGGATTTAGTTCTTTTATTTTGCAAGGATGCTTTAAATTGACTGAAGTGACAGTAAAGACCTTTATAATGTTACAAAAGATTTATATTTCAAATAAACACTATAACAACAATATGTTCAAATAGAAACCCTAGTTATTTAAAACTGTATTAATATTTCACAATTTTACTGTTTCTACTGTACTGTTTTTGATCATGAAAAAAAAAAAAAAATCTGATCCCAAACTTTTGAACAGATCCTTTTTGAAAAAGTGTTTTGAGGCTAGTTGTGCTGTTTCCTCAGAAATAACAGATTTATTTTCTACAGAAGTGTCTTGTCTGCAAGCGTTAACTTCCATGAACTCCCACGCCAAAGTTCCTGATGTGGACTGCAGCAGGACTGGCAAAGACTGTGGGCAGCAGGGCAGACAGAGAGCCTTAACAGATACTCATTCCAACATCTTCGTCCTAAGGAAGATGGTGGAGGAGGTGTTCAGCGTGCTTTATAGTAAGTTGATAGTAGTTGATAAGGGTTTTCTTCACATTATTATGGGATGAAAAGCAAAAAAAGGATGTACAGTATTTTGCACAAAGTCAAAAACATTTTTATCCACTTAAATGTAATGTTTTTTTTAGGTGAGGCTGTTGGGAAGAGCAGCCTGGTCCCTGTGCCTTATGACTGGATTCTCAAGGATCCCAGCTCAGTGGTTGTCTACGGCCTGCCTGATGGTGTGACTTTGAGAAAGCCTTCGGAATATGACACCAAGACCTTAATGAAGATCTTAGAGCAGAGCAACCGCATCCGCTTCATAGTCAAAAGGTCAGTCGTTTAGTTGATTTATTTAAAAATACACTGGAAAGAATGCAAATGCCAAAATTTCTTTCTTTTTTTTTTTCACAACGAGATTGTAAAATGAAATTGAAATAATGCATCTCTTTGAACTCCTTCACATAAAAATGTCAAACTATGACAATATAACACTTTTTGTTAATTTTTCTTTCCTGTAAAACCTCACAAAATAAGATATAAGCTTTTGGTCAGGTGTCTCTTACCATTTTAGATAGAGGTTGTTATTGCTGTCAGAGAAGAAGGAAATGGATAAAAGCCATAGCAGCAACAAAAATAACAAGAAGAATAAAAACATGTAATATGCCTGCAGCCTGCAGACAAAATGGATCTACATACTCTAAAATTTGGGTATCTGATTTTTTTAATAAATAAATTCTGTTCTTTTAAACTTTATTTTTATCAAATAATCCTATTGCATGGTTTTCAAAAAATATGAAGCAGTTTTCAACTGATAATAATGATAAATGTTTCTTGAGCTCCAAATCAGCATAATAGAATTTCTGTAGGATCACGTGACACTGAAGACTGGACTAATGATGCTGAAAATTTAGCTTTAACATCACAGGAATAAATTACGTTTTAGAATATAATCAAATAGAAAGCAGCTATTTTAAATTGTAATAATATTTCAGAATATTGCTGTTTCTACTATATTTTTATCAAATAAATGCAGCCTCGGTGAGCACAAGAGACTTCTTTCTTTATTACAGAATCCATAAAAGACACTTTCATTCAAATTTTTTCTTGATAATCATAGTGAATGAAGTTCATTGGTGTGAATAGTTGGTATAAAAAATTATTTGCAAACTTTTGTGATTAAAAAAAATCTGTTTTAGATAAATACCTCAACAAAGACCAAAGTGTGTGTGTGTGTGTGTGTGTGTGTGTGTGTGTGTGTGTGTGTTTGTGTGTGTTTTAATAGAACACCAGAGGAACCCTCTCGGGATGCCAAATCCTGTCCGGAAGTCAATCATCACTCTTCAACCTCAAAGAGCGTAAGCAACCACGCCTCCGTCAAACCCTCCGTGCAGGAAGTGTCTGCCAGCAACTCCATGCTCTCCAGCTTCCTGTATGGCATGCCCATGTCCTCCCAGCCCCACCCAGACAGCAAGCTGGATCTGAAGCCCACATCACTGCACAGCATTGGTAAAGAGCGGCTGGGCATGTGGGCGTCCGCTGAGGAGAAAACAGTTCAGGCCAAGGAATGTGCTGACAATGGTTAGAGCCTCCTGTTGTCTTTCGTTATACACTGGCTTCCACTACCTGGAAATTAATTACTGTTTCACTTATGATGGGTGATATCACACTTGTAAATGCTGAACCATAAGGATATGGTTCTTTTTCATGTACTTAACTCTGAGCTTATAGCTCTGACTGTGTGTGTCCAGGCGAACGAATAGGGCTGGCAGCGGATCTTACCCAGAGCCCTCCCAGCATCCATGTCTCCAAGCGCCTTCTGTTCTCCATAGTGCATGAAAAATCAGGTGGGTGACAGACTGTACTCACCATTACAGCGTCTGGCCAAGGACAAGCTGGCCTTCATTTCAGTGGGTTTTATTGGGTCCCAAGCAGTGTGTCTAATAGAACTAGAACAGGATATGGACCAAGTTATTTTCCTCCCCAAAATACAAAGACATGGAATCTTCTTACAATACTATAAAGAGATAGTTCACCTAAAAATCAAAGTTATGTCATTATTTGTTCACCCTCATGCTAGTCCAAACCTGTATGATACTACATTTTCAGTGACACATAAAAGGAGAATGTTTCATAGTGATCTGAAGAGACAAGCTCTATAAAGCTCATCTAGTCATCTAGTTCAAAGTCTTCTGCAGCCAAATAATTTTATGTGATAACTGAAAATTTTGTCATTATTCATTACACCATCGAAGTCAGTAATTATACAGTAATATATGTGTGTGTGTGTGTGTATATATATATATATATATATATATACACACACACACACACACACACACACACACACACACATACATTCGGAAATAGTTAAAAAATACAAATGAGGCATTATCTTATTAAATATGCACTAATTAGCATACATTTCTAGAACAGAAATTTGAACATTGTTTCAAACCTTCAGAATACAGATGGGAATAAAACTGTAAGGTTTGGTTTATGCAAGACACAAATAGATAAAGTGTAATAAAACATTTTTGTAGTCCATTTAAGAGCTTTGATAGAGGAGATAGGGTGGGTTAGCAAATTAGTCTTATTTTGAAGCTTGACATATTGACACGCTTACTAATAAACTGTTGTTTAGTTTATAAAAAAGCAGCATGAAGATTCTTCAGAAAATAACAGCATATGGGTTTGGAACGATTTAGTGAGTAAATAATAACAGAATTCCTCCCAGTAAGAAAACACAGCTAATGTATAATTTCAACTCTCTGTAAATAAGTCTATCATATCTAATGACCCACAAATTATTCTTTATATATCGATGGTATTTGTTTAAATATGGCTTCATGCGTATGAGACATAAAGAGGGCTAGTCTTGGCAGAGTGGGCAGTAGTAATGGGAGTTTGGCCAGGTCACCTGGGCTACCGAAGTCTGTTCCTCTGAAAAGATCAGCATGAAATCTTCAGTCACTGCAGAGAGTCAGGACCTGCCTTAATTGTCTCCTATGTCTAAACAAACAGAGAAAAACCTCAATGTATCCACATACATTTCAGAAAATGTTGATTAAGACTGTAGTATTATAGCTTTTTCCTTAGCAGGGAACATATAAATGATGGTTAAATGATACATTTGTGTTTTGTATTGTGCATGCACAGAAAAATGGGATTCGTTCATCAGGGAGACCGAGGATATCAACACCCTTCGAGAATGTGTTCAGATCCTCTTCAACAGCAGATATGGTGAGCTCACAGAGCAGAATTCACAGCCATGCCACTATACAATAAATATTCATATTCATAGAAAAAGTGTGTAGAGGTGATGTGTGCAATTTTTAACCTTGAAAAGTTTGATATATGAAATTTCAAAAATCTTTTATTTTCTGAAATGGAGCCATTTATTGAAATTTTAGACAAAATAATAATAATAATAAAATTAAAACAAAATTACAGTTTGCATACATGTTTTTTGTTAAGTATCACATTTGATACATCAGGCTTTTATGGCTCATATGTGTGATATAGGATAATATGGAGAAAAAAACACCTACATTTTATGAGCAAAAGTATGCAATTTGGTGCAGTTGTTTATATTTATATGATGAAAATATAAGATGAAATTCTGATAGCTTGTAATATAAATCAACGAGATCTTTATAATATTATAGCAGGCACAAAAATACACATTAATGATATTACACCATTGAATATTAGAATATTAAATGTATCCTTACATTTACTTTATAAAATTTGTATTAGATTAATTTGCCTTAGATATTTGCTTATGAAATATTACACAGTAGGCTTTATAGGGTAATCTATTTTTGTTTATCCTGCTTAATATGCAGAGAACTGCAAGTAAACCATTAGTAGCTTGATCCCCTGAAAAGTATAAATACTGTGTCTCTGTGATGCAATAAAAAAACAGCCAACAAAGCTACATTAGCTCAACCTATGGTGTGCGTTTGGGCCGGGATCACCTTTTTGGCTGACCATTGGCAATTGGGGGATGGTTTAAAAAACGTTTGGTAACACTGGTAGCGCCGAAATTACAGCTTTAACTCATCACTTAACTGATGTTCATTTCAGCTGAGGCATTAGGCCTGGATCACATGGTTCCTGTGCCATACCGGAAAATCGCCTGTGATCCTGAGGCGGTGGAGATCATTGGAATTCCAGACAAGATTCCCTTCAAGAGACCGTGCACTTACGGTGTGCCCAAACTCAAACGCATCCTGGAGGAAAGGCATGCTGTCCGCTTCGTTGTCAGAAGGTTCGAGGCTCCATCTGAACATGCTTTTATTTTGAGAACTAATGTTGACCTAACTAAGGAGATTTCCCTTTATGTGACATAGCTGCTCAATTACATTACCAACGTAGTTAAACTGAAACAGCGGTGGTGTGATTTGTCGCTCTTCCAATTTCACGGTGGTGTCAGAGATTTAATTACTGATAACCTTTCATTTTTGGTAATGTAATTAACTGTGGGGTTCATTGAAAATGAATCCAGATATTGGTACTGGATATACTGAGTTTCTAATTTGCTTCATCTGAAAAAAAAAAAAAGTCTAGCCATCTTTGCCATCTGGCAGAACAGAACTAGGCATCCAAAGTGGAGCGTCATGCTGGTTGTAACCGCTGCCATACATAAGCCAGCGTGGAGCCGCTGATTTGGCATAATGAGGAAATCTCCTGCTGTTCGGCACTAGACATGCGTAGACAACATTTCAGGTTTTTAATATGTTTTAGCTGGTCTTACAGGAACTGTTTTCTTTTTTCTTTTCTTAGAATGTTTGATGAACGGATTTTTACAGGTAGGTATTTCCTGAACCAGCATCCATCTGTATCCTCACTCCACTTATTACATAATATCCATATGCAATGTAATAGCATTGTTATAACTTAAAACTTAATGTTGAAGGTAAAATGTCTTCTTGTTTATATATATATATATATATATATATATATATATATATATATATATATATATATATATATATATATATGATTATAATTAATTAGATGTTACCATTTAAAGCACATTTTATAGTGCCATTTTTTTTTTTTTTTTTTTTTAGATGTACACTATGTGTATGTTAAACTTGTCTTTTCACATCCTTTGTAAGCTGCTGGTAAAGTAGCTAAGGAGGAGGGCAAGCAGGATGGTGTCACCCCCGAGGATTGTTTCCTAGATGGCCTCAGGGTGCCGAGCTCTTCCCTAGAGCTGGTCAGCAACACTCACAGTAGCAGGTATCAATTTACCTTCCTTGTCACCACAGAAGAACAGTATTGGTATTTTCTTAGGTAGTTTACTTTTTTATTTTCCTGTAATGATGCACTGACTGGATTTTTTTTGACATGGATAAAAAGGCCAATAACTGTGACAATAGTAAAAAACTATAATATAAGCATAATAAACAGTTTTATTGTCTGACGCTTTAAATGTTCTGGCTCTTTAAAGCACGGTGGATTCTGATCGGCTGTTAATGTTTTATCATTCATCAGCTGGAAAATAAATTATGAAAGTGATTCTGAAGATATCGTTTGGACCTTAATTCTTTATTCTCTGTTTTCTGCAGAGATTTTTTTTTTTTTTTTTAAATGTATAGCTAACAGAATTTTGCCTTTTGGCCTAGTATGTCAGAAGTTCCACTTTTGGCCAATAAAATCAATTTGGGTGGATCACTTTTTTCCTGTAATTAAGAAGAAAGTAGAAAGGTAACTAGTAAAGATGGAAATCTTATTCATGTTTTTGTTTCAGATCGACTAGCTCCTGTGTCAGTCCTTTGGCTGAGTGTGAAGCAGGTAGATCTTCTGCTCATCGTTTTTAATACAACTTTGGCTTCTGCACTGTAGTTTTGTGAATCTGTAATTTATTTTAACTGTAAAATTCAAAATAATTCATTATGTTTTATTTTTCAGGGCCATCTGGAGACTGTCTGCCTTTGAAAAAGATCAAAACTGAACCCCCAGATGGTGAAATTATCCAGGTGACAGTGCCAGGTATGGTCTCCCAGTCCCACAGCAAGGCTCACACTGAGAGTTTTAATATTTCGGCCTTGGCACCTCAAGTTTTGTTCTTTTTGGCATTATTGTTAGTTAACAGCAATCATCTGTGCAGAAATTTAAATAAAGTTGTGAGTTGAAAGCAGCATGAAATCCCTGTAGGTCTCCTGGATGTGAAGGCATTAGCATATTTCACTTACTCACAGAGAGGAAGTTTGTCTTTGATGGTTGCCTTCTGATTTAAAAATATTTGCTCTCATTTTCCACCCTGCTGTGCAGTGATTTGAGCCTTTGAGGACAGGCAGGGCATTTTGCATTACATGCCACATTCATTGGCTAAACACTGTGAACTGAAAGAACACCATATATAAACTGAAAACTTGAGCTCAAGTGCTGCATTAACAGTGTTGTAAAACATCATTCTGGCCAAATGTGATTTTTACCTCCTCTCTACCTTCCGTCCGGCCATAAAGACACCATTTATTTAATTCTCATTGTGCTTGCCTCATCAGTGCACATTCCCCCCCCCCAATCTTTCACAAATTATACTTACTCCATCTCTGAAACCACATTGAATCCAGTTCCAAACACCTGTCAAACCCAGTCAATCCATGATCAATAAAATCAATCCCAGGCTGGTTTTTCTGTCGTTTAGTATCCTATTTCACTTGGAATTATGTCATATTATGAAAAGATTGTGAATGCTGCATAATGTCGATTTTAAAAACAAATAAAATTAAATAAAATTCTCTATTCATCAAAAAAAAATAATTAAATGCATCATGGTTTCCACAAAAATATTAATCAGCACAACTGTTTCAACATTGATAATAATAGGAAATTAGCATATTAAAATGATTTCTGAAGGGTCATGTGACACTGAAGAAAATTCAAGAAAATTACAATGCTGAAAATTCAGTTTTGCCATTACAGAAATTAATTACATTTTATATTAAACAAAAATAAATATAAAATAATATTAATATGTATATTACTGTATTTGTGATCAAATAAATGCAGTCTTGGTAAGCATAAGAGATAGTAGGCGGTTTATCAATGTATTCTAAAAACAATGAACCACTTTTATCACAATAACTTTTTCTACTTTTCACAATTCAAAGTCAAATACCAGTGAACACACCATTAAATGCATTTTGAGTGCCATTTTTAAATTTTCAACCAAATTTGGCTCTTCATCTCTCTTTCTCTATTCTCTTTCTCTATGTGTCTTTCTCTCATCCTCTTCTCTCAGAGTCCAGTGCTTCTACAGAGGAGCCAAGTGAGCCTCAGGCTGAGCGGGTGACCCCTGACCTCTGTCATCCCAAGGAGCCTGTAGCAGGTAACAGCATACTAGCCTTCTTACTTTATATCTGATTGTAGTTCCATATCCATCTTTTTTCTCTTGTCTCCGGTGGTACATCAATAATCCATCCCAAACAAATGACATATCAAAGCCTCTCCAATTTCTCGTCCAGTTACAAATCTCTCCATCCCGTCTATACCTGCCCTCCTACAAGTTTTAATGCCCGTCTCATAATCTTTATATGTACATATACGTGTCAGTCCAACTAACTGTCAAGTCTATTCTTGTAAGACATTAATTTCAGTGAGCTTATGCTTAACACAGGGATATTACCTGCTGATTTAGCCACTGTGATGTGTGGAGAAACCATGTCCTAATCTCTCAATTTTTGGAGATTACAAACCTCTGTGAAGATCGAAACAGGACAGCAGCACTTATTGTACAATAAAACATTTTTACCAGTGATAGGTTGAAATGTGGTAAGACAAGAGTTTTACATTTTTTCTTTTAACTCCAAACCCAATACCCCAGACTTACCCAAACAGTAGTCCCAGCCCGATCGGATCCGATGTGAAACCTGTTCCCCATGCTGTGCTAGTTCTCCCACTACAGTAAACCCACATCCAATAGAACTCCCTAAACTAGACTCCCAGTGTTAGTGCCCCTAATATATAGAAATATACTGTGAGTTGATATGAACGCTCAACTGCTATCATGTGTATTAACAGGTTTCCTTGGTTTTGGAAAATCAGGGAATTTTAAAGTTCTTTGCTAGGCCTAAAAATAATTTGTGCCAGGCAATCGATTAATCGCATCCAAAATAAAAGTTTGTGTTTACATAATATATGTGTGTATACTGTGTATAATTATTATGTATATATAAATACACATACATGCATGTATATATTTAAGAAAAACATGTTAAATTTATATATACAATATGTATATTTATATGTAAGATAAATTATATAAATATATATATACAGTATGTACATGCAATTGTTTTTAATATATACTTGAAGGAGTGTGTATTTATATGTACATAATAATTATACACAGTACACACACATATTTTATATAAACAAACTTATTTTGGATGTAAAATATGTTTTGTTATGTGGTAGAATATTTTGTGATGATGATGTCTGATTCTTTTGATTTGGTTATTATTTTGGCACTGAATTATTTTATTATTTACATACTATTTATTAATATTTTGAATTAGCTTTTATTTGTATCTTTTAAGGTTTCATTTTAATCTTAGTTCACAAATTTAGGTCACAAATCTGTCTGAACGATTCATTAGCGAATCAGTCTGAATTAAAAAAATTAAATCTTTATTTTTACTATGGAAAAGTCATGGGAATTCATTAGTCACAAACATCAAGATGTTTAATAATTAATTGGCAAATTACCATTTTTCAAAAAATAATTTGTACATGAGTCAGGTGTAGAAACCTGGTGTTGTTGAAGCGTTCATATTGACTCACAGATCAAGTAATTTTGACTCGTAATTAATAACACTGGATTTGTTATGTTGAAGTTTGCATTACACATATGGTCACTGGAGTAAACCACAGGTGAGTTGAATCATCAAAACATCTCCAGCAAAGCGTGTAGAATTCATGTGTTTTCCCATGAATTCCCATGGGCTACACTGAAGGTAATATCATTTTGTTTATATCTCTGCAGAAGATTTAATGCCGAAGTCTACACCACAAGGGCTCAAGAGAGCTGTTGAAGGTAAAACTCCATTTTGAATTATCACGCAGGTTTATCTTCAGATATTATGGGCTGTTGGTGTGATTGTCTTCCATTTTCCCCAGAAGACATCGGAGAGATGATCCTTCAGCTGCGAAAGCAAGTCGAGAGCCTGTTCAGCTCCAAGTACAGTGAGTCATGGTCTTACTCACCGTATCATTTACAATCAGCTGTGGTGGCAACCTGCAAATCTGCCAGTTACAGATTCCTCTGGCTTAAAATATATACACATATAAATTGCAGAATTCATAATAGTGTCAAATCGAGTCAAATCATCTATCTTTCACATTTTAGGTGAGGCTCTTAGTCTGCCTGAACCGGCTAAAGTGCCATACTCCAAGTTCCAGATGTACCCAGATGACCTATATGTCACAGGACTGCCAGAAGGGATGACTTTTCGAAGACCGAACTGTTTTGGGGCAGCAAAACTCAGAAAGATTCTTGCCGCCAGTAGTCAGATTACATTTGTTATAAAAAGGTATAGTCATACAGAACCCATTAAAATGATCAAACAAGTTTGTTCAGACTTACACAAAACACTACACTACGATGTTTCAGAAAGCTGCTTGACAATGATGTGCCTTTTTCTGTGTTTGTCAGGCCAGAATTGTTGACAGAACAGGTCAAAAATGAAGGTGCCTCTAAGACGACCTCTGAGTCAGGTAAACCATTTCATTTTAATTTAATTTATTATTTAGGGCTGTCACGATTCCTCTATTTAATTTGGGTGCTCGATTTAAAAACAAATCCTCATTTGCAATTTGCCCATGTCGATTAACTACCAAAAGACCAGAAGTGGCGCATTCCACGGACGAGAATCTATGAACCGCATTATTAGACTGTTTTCAAAGGCTGCACGATATATTAAAACAATTTAAAAATTAAAATATAGCATAGTGCTGTTGAAATCACAAAGGCTGAGATTCAGTTAAATAAATATATACGCTGCAGGTTTATTTACATGCGCTTTATTTACATGCATGCAGGTTATGAGTTTCTTTCATCTCAGAGCGGCTCCATGCACAGTAAATGCTGCTCCACATGAACTCAGTCTCTGCATTTGCTGTTTGTTTGGGTTTCCAGTAACGTGCATTTGGGAACGCATGTCAAGTCTGACGTGCTTTGTGTTTCATGCAAAGTGTTGCACTGTTATCATTATCCTGCGTGGAGAGCATCTCATCAGCTCAGTTAACAAACTCCATCTCTGCATATGTTTGGGTTGCTTTTAAAGTTCATCTAGGTACGCAACGTGTGCCATTTCACCAGATTTGTTGTTCATCACAATTTCAAAATAAAAGTTTAAACCCTCGCTCTGAGTTTGCATGTTTTAATGTCCAGAAATGACAGGAGTGGCTGTAGCATTTCTATCGTAAAGAAGTGGCCAAATATTAAAGATTAAGTGGAAATTTTAAGTTTAATTAAATGTTGTTTGGCTAATATTAAACAAGGATTTGATCATATAAAGTAACAACCTCACCAGGCCATTGGTGCCCTCTTTAGGCATTTGTTATAATATGTAATGCACTTAAAGGTGCTCTAAGCGACCCTGGGTGGAATAACTTCTTGTTGACGTTCGAAGTGTTGTTCGAAGTGTCCCTCCTCCTCCTCCCCCTCCCCTCCGTGCTTCCTGAAACAGAGTTCTCGCCACCTTTCGAAGGCTTTTCCAATGTAAATTCGTGACTTTGCGCGTTCCTTCTTCTTTTCCCTTTTCGTTGCAAGTTGTTCATCAGAACGTCGTCTCTTTTGTCGTGTGTCAGCCATATCAAAATCATAACTCGAACTTCCCTCTTTATGCTTCTCTCTTCTACACACCCCCCTTCATGTGCACGTGCACTAACCCCAAACCTCCACCCCCAAATCATTCTTGTCAGTTATTGGCTGGAGCACTGTTTATCATGTTTCGTTGTTGCTCACGTTTGTTTTTGTTGCTGTTTATGGAGCTTGTGCTGACTACAGGGACCGTGTTTTTTTACAGTGTGTTCAGGGGACAGGCAGCTAGCGGATAGCGAGGACATGTTTGCTGTATGTGACAAAAAAGTTTTGCCTAAAAAACGCGTGACATTGCTTAGAGCACCTTTAAGTTGATCATGTTTATATTATGTATATTACATTATGTATTTAACAATGTTGTTCAATAAAATCATATGATTACTTGCTTTTGACACTTTATCTATACCAATGATTATTGCCTCATTGTTATTATACCCATGTATTTTAAGTCTTTTTTTTATGGTTCTTGTTCACTTAGGTCTATTTTTATTACCATATAAAATCGATTAATCATCAAAATAATCAACCGATTACTCAAATACCAAAATAAATATATTTTATAAACCATTTGTCCTGTGTAGGGTGGTTTTGTTTTTTTGTTTGAACTCTCCATTTTGTGAGTATTCATTCTGTTTTATCAAAAATATCAATTACTAATCTAATATAATGCTCTTTTTGATTAAATATTCAGCAGAAACTGACTCTAAAGACCAATCAGATGACCCAGGACCTGCATCCAAAAGACCAGGATTCTCAGGTATCACTGTGATTAAGTTATCAGGTGTTGTACATAGTAAGTTTGTGGCTTTATTGCATCCTGACTAAATGAAAAGATTCAGTTGATCCTTGTGCCACGTGTCTGTCTTTTGGATGCCAGTTCACGTTCAAAACTTCATTCCCTCCTGTCCTTTCCGATATGCTTTCACTAACCCGTTGGCTTTTCTACCATTGTTCTGCCCTCAGACAGTTTAGAGGCCAAGCTCTCCCGTATTGACTTGGCGAACACACTGCGAGAGCAAGTCCAAGACCTGTTCAACAGGAAATACGGCGAGGCACTGGGCATTAAGTATCCTGTGCAAGTGCCTTACAAGAGGATCAAGAGTAACCCTGGCTCAGTGATTATTGAGGGCTTGCCCCCTGGCATCCCCTTCAGAAAACCCTGTACCTTCGGCTCACAGAATCTAGAGAGGATATTAGCGGTGGCAGACAAGATCTCTTTCAGCATTACAAGGTGAAGCACCGCGCCAAGTTTTTGAAAAGCTTTTAAACTAAAAAAAAATAGTGAACATGGATTACTTTGTGAAGTATATTGGGTTTATTTAAGAGTTACAAAGTCTCTTCTATCTTTTCAGGCCTTTCCAAGGGCTTATTCCCAAACCAGGTAAGCAGTGTTTAAAATTGTCTGTATTTTTGCTGAATTACTCATGGAAATAACTTAATCATATCATTGTTATTTTGCCAGCACCACGAAGAATAACCATATTAAAGAAAGGTTACACCCCAGTAAGCGGTAAGAATGAGGCATCATTTAATATGCACTATGTGTTGCAGTTATTACATTATTGCACTTAATGGTTAGGAAATCCAGAGCGTTGTGGTGCAACAAAACTAGATCTGGAACTGTCAGTTGATGGATGTCCCATTTCTATTTTTGATGAGCTGCACAGCTCTTTAGCCCCTGTTTTCCTGTTAGACAGAGATTTATATTATATATATATATAATATATATATATATATATATATATATATATATATATATATATATATACTGTTATATACTGTTATATATGATGTATGTATATTAGTGCTGTCAAATCAATTAATCGCAATATAAAGGTTTGTGTATATGTGTGTATGTATGCTTATATATATATATATATATATATATATATATATATATATATATATATATATATATATATATATATATATATATATATATATATATATAAAAACAAACTCTTATGTTAGATGCTATTAATCACAGTTAATCAATTTGACAGCACTAATATATATATATATATATATATATATATATATATATATATATATATATATATATATATATATATATACATATACATATATATATATATATATAGAGAGAGAGAGAGAGAATTTTAAATGATTTTATTTGTAAATACACTAACATAATTATAAGAAAAACATAAGAAAAAGTCTCTTAAAAGCTGCATTTAAATACAGTAAAATATAATAATATTAATAAGTAATATTGTGAAATATTACAATTTGAAATTACAGGTTTATAGTTGAATATATTTTGTAAATTATTCCTGTGATGGCAATGTTGAATTATGCTGATTTGGAGCTCAAGAAACATTTATTATTATCAATGTTGAAAACAGTTTTGCTGCTTGATGCTTTTGTAGAATCTGTGATACTTTTTTTTTCAGGATTCTTTCAATAGAAAGTTTAAAAACCACATAAAAAGGACATCTTTTCACTTGTATAAAATTGTTCATTGTTCAAAATATTTTAATCAAAATATCTAATATTTTACAGTTTTCTTAAATATATGGGGGAGTGAGGACTCAGTTGCAGGAAGAAGGAGGTTTATTTAAATAAAAAAATAAAATGAACAAAAACACCCACCTAGAGAGGAAAACCAAACTAAAGACAAAAATACCAGGGTCAGGCACATGAAGCAGGGAACAGAAGAAAACGAACCAGCACAGCACAGCAAACACAAGGAGACTAAATAGATTACAAACAAGGCAGGTAATGAGGGAAGACAGGTGGGGCAAATAAACCAATAATGAGATGACAAGAGGGGCGGGTCAGGACAATAGACAGGAGACATGACATAACCAAAACATGACAACCCAAAGCACATGGCTAGAAAATAACAAAACACCACATGTGCTCAACAAGACAGGACAGAAATGTGACAAAAATGATACAATGACCCATGTCCGAGGTATTTCCTTTGAAAAACAAAACAGTATAATTCTAGCCTTAAGCTTGAATCTGTCTGTCAAGCATAAAAGGTTATTTTAATGTTGAATCTGTCAGTAAACCTTTATCAAATATCCTTATCCTTTACTTATACTTTAATATTTGTCCAGCAGAAGAAGATGAGGTGAACCGAATGGGAGAGAAAGTGATATTAAGGGAACAAGTTAAAGAGCTCTTCAATAAGAAATATGGTACGTTAATTACTGATAACTGATTTGTTCCTTTGTGCAAATGTGTTTTTGTCATTTTGAGAATATTCTAATGCTTCATATGTGAATGTGTTCAGGTGAAGCTTTGGATTTGGACCGCTCAATCATTGTTCCGTACAAGTTAATCCGTGCCAATCCAGGCTCACTAATCCGAAAAAAATCCTCCAGGCCCAAGATGAAATTACTTTCAAATCCAGGCTCACTAGTGATTAGTGTGTTTGACTTTGGATGATATCCCCTTCAGGAATCCCAATACTTATGACATAGTTCGGTTGGAAAAAATCCTCCAGGCCCAAGATGAAATTACTTTCAATATCAAAACCCCCCTACAGTAAGTGCTGTGCCAGATGTGATTATAGTGATTATGTTGGATGAACAGTGCTTGCAGGTTTTGTTTGAACTCTTTTGTCTTTGTTTAGGCCTTTTACAGAGTTGTGTACTCAAGCTTGTAATAAAGTTTGGGGTCAGGAATTTTTATTTGTTATTAAACATTTTATGTACTTATGAAAAAAATGTAAACGTGTGCAAATGTTTACATCCTCTATTAGAATGATAGGTAAAAGAAAAGTTTAAATTATAGTAATATTTCATAATATTTACTGTTTTTAATTTTTGATCAAATAAATGCAGCCTCTTGACATAATAGACCTTTTTTCCCCAAAAAGCATCCATAGTGTATACTGGAGCAGACTGTTAATGCTCTGCATACCCAAGCCATTATCAACCAATCAGATACCAAATTGTCAAATTCCCTTGTTTATGTAAACACATTACATGAAAAGTTTTGGTTTTCATTTATTTTGTTGACAGTTTTTTCTTCAAAATACTCACTGAGAGTTCAGGGCATCAGATCCACAAAGGCATTTTAAACCCAGGTTACTTTCATAATGTGACATTTTGTTGAACAGGATATTCATTGAGGAAAAAATGTTGGAGACAGATTAATTGTGTTTTGAAAAGTGTGTGTTATGGACATAATGGAGCCAGACTAAATAGTCATTTATATAGTGGTTGACATTACACTACCATTAAAAGTTTGGGGTCAGTAAGAATTTTTTATGTCCTTATTTTTGAAGTTTTAGTTTTTGTGAAAGAAAGTAATACAAAAATAAATTATTTATTCAGCAAGGCTGACATTAAATTGAACCTGCTCGCTTATAATAAAACCAGTTACAACTGTTTTGAACATTGATAATAAGCAAATCAGCATATTAGAATGAATATTATGAAGAATAACCAAATATTTGCTGGAAAACAATTTAGTTTGAAAAAAAAAGTCAATAAGGACCAGAAACTGGTTACCAACATTCTTCAAAATATCTTTTGTGTTTAACAGAACAAAGAAACTCAGGTTTAGAACAACTTGAGGGCGAGTAAATGATGACAGAATTTTCATTTTTGGGTGAACTATCCCTTTAAGACAGCAAATGGGGTCAATTGTATTGAACTTCCATGTTAAACTTCAAATTAAAATGTCTTTTTTTCTCTTTACAGCAATGGCCCATGTACATGGTGGACTATAGCGGAGTGAATGTTCAAGTTCCTGGCAAAGTCAAATACTAAAGAACATTTCCGATGCCGTACGGAAGACTTTCACCATTGAGGGACCGTTTTAAATATTTCTGAATGCTAAATTCAGCTTTCCCCAGAGCTGTGGCAGATCGTGCGGCTCACGCATGGAGACGCCCGTGTGTTCGGGCAGGTGTTAGAGAGTGTGAACCGCTGGATGCAGTTGTTTCTGAATGAAGTGCTAATAATGGAAAAACACAGCAGTAAATCAATCGGCCTGTGCTCTGTTACTTAGAGGAATAGCACTCACCCTCAAGTCAGTCCAAAACTGAAAAAATAACAACATACAGGTTTGGAATGACATGAGGGTAAGTGAATAATGACAGAACTATTCCTTTAAGAGGTTGTTTGGAAAAGGAGTAGCCGTTATTTGCGCATCAGATGAACTATATTGCTTTGCCACCAAGATTTGTGATAGCAGATCCTGGACACAATCATGGTTAAATAACCATCTCATAAAGAGCAGTAAGAATGAGATATGGGATTGTTTTTTTTTCCCAAATAATGCTAATCACTGTTGGGATACACAGCCTTGTTTGGTGCCGAGAGCTCGTACAGTACGTACATACTGGACACGACTCCTGTAGTTATCTGGGTCTCATGCCTTGCGAATGTTTGTATTGTTATTTATTTATTTATTTAAATAAAAACTTGTATATGCAGGAATGTAAACTACCACATTCAGTATAGAGCATAAAGTACTGAATGACATGACTAATGATGCTAAAAACAACTAGCTACTGTATGTATTCAGAGAGAAACTTCTGCTTCAGGTTTCAATATGTCAAGTTGGAAAACCCTAACACGATAGCACTAACTTATATTCAACTGAGAGACTTTTTTGTATTATTTTAGCTTTGTAAGTTACTCTCAAGTTCGTTAAAGTAAGGCAAAATGAGATATTTCACGGAGAAAACATCATGAATGTATTGTTTGTAAAGGAAAGAATGCTATAATGTTGTTCTGTAATGACTGTCTCTGGAATCGCCAGTATTTATATGCTGTACCTTAATGCCATTTAGGCCTTTCAAATAAAATGTGTTGCCTTGCGTTTGTTTGGTTTTATCATGATAATGTTATGCAGTGAAACCCTTTCTACTTGTGTGTATTAAGCGTTCCTCATTGCATGGTAGTAAAATAATTCTGAAATATGACCTCTTTCTGATGGAAAATAGATGGATGAAGAAAGATGTGATTGTTCCACATCAGCGTTGAGGCCATCATTAGCACCATCTGCTGGGAAGAGGGCAGCATCACATTTTCGCTGATGCAGAAATTTTACTTTGAATTACATTTACCACTTTTAATCTTAAATGTAATCCTATATTTTCAGACATTTTCATGTCTGCAGTGTTTCATAAGGTATAACTGCATTATGCTCAGAAAGAAGAAAGTTAAAACACCATTATTGCTGGCACCTTTGCTAGAGTAGTTTTTACAATTTGAAGCACTTATTTAAAGTTAATAAGCAGAATTACAGACTGTTAAGGTGATAATTCACCCATAAGCGAAATTCTGTCATCATTTTATCGCCATTTGTTGTTGATGCAAACCGTGTAACTTTCTTTTTCAGCATAACATTTTAATACTGAAACGTTATTTATTATAAACATTACTTAATGAAAATGTTTAAATTTGCCCTAACATCCTGATTTGTTCAGATCACCCAGAAAAAATTATTACATCTTTTTATTTATTTATTTATTCATTTGGTGAGGCCATGGAGAAAGACTATCGGTTGGCCTCGAAGAGATTCTGGCAAACCGTTCGCCACCTCAGTAGGGGGAAGCAGTGCCCTACCAACACTGTTTACAGTGGAGATGGGCAGCTGTTGACCTCAACTGGGGATATCGTCAGACAGTGGAAGGAATACTTTGAGGATCTCCTCAATCCCACCAACACGTCTTCCATTGAGGAAGCAGTGGCTGAGGGCTCAGAGGTGGATTCATCCATCACCCGGGCTGAAGTCATCGAGGTAGTTAAAAAGCTCCTTGGTGGCAAGGCAACGGGGGTCGATGAGATCCGCCCTGAGTCTCTGGATGTTGTGGGGCTGTCTTGGCTGACACGCCTCTGCAACATCGCGTGGCGGCTGGGGACAGTGCCTCTGGACTGGCAGACCGGGGTGGTGGTCCCTCTTTTCAAGAAGGGGGACCGGAGAGTGTGTTCCAACTACAGGGGGATCACACTTCTCAGCCTCCCCGGGAAAGTCTATGCCAGGGTACTGGAGAGGAGAATTCGGCCGATAGTGGAACCTTTGATTCAGGAGGAACAGTGTGGTTTTCGTCCCGGTCGTGGAACACTGGACCAGCTCAATACCCTTTCCAGGGTGCTGGAGGGTTCATGGGAGTTTGCCCAACCAATTCACATGTGTTTTGTGGATTTGGAGAAGGAATTCGACTGTGTCCCTCGTGGCGTCCTGTGGAGAGTGCTCTGGGAGTACGGGGTCTGGGGCCCCTTGCTTAGGGCTGTTTGGTCCCTGTACGACCGGAGCAGGAGCTTGGTCCGCATTGCCGGCAGCAAGTCGAACTTGTTCCCAGTGCATGTTGGACTCCGGCAGGGCTGCCCTTTGTCACCGGTTCTGTTCATAATTTTTATGGACAGAATTTCTAGGCGCAGCCAAGGGCCGGAGAGTGTCCGGTTTGGGAACCACATGATTTTGTCGCTGCTTTTTGCGGATGACGTTGTCATGTTGGCCTCCTCAGACCAGGACCTTCAGCGTGCACTGGGGCGGTTTGCAGCCGAGTGTGAAGCAGCCGGGATGAGAATCAGCACCTCCAAATCGTTCTCAAAATGGTTCTCAGTCAGAAAAGGGTGGCTTGCCCACTTCAGGTTGGTAGAGAGTTTCTGCCTCAGGTGGAGGAGTTCAGGTATCTTGGGGTCTTGTTCACGAGTGAGGGAAGGATGGAACGGGAGATTGACAGACGGATCGGTGCAGCTTCTGCAGTAATGCGGTCGATGTACCGGTCTGTCGTGGTGAAGAAGAAGCTGAGCTGTAAGGCAAAGCTCTCGATTTACCGGTCAATCTACGTTCCTACTCTCACCTATGGTCATGAGCTGTGGGTCATGACTGAAATGACAAGATCCCGGATACAGGCGGCCGAAATGAGCTTTCTCTGCAGGGTTGCTGGGCGCTCCCTTAGAGATAGGGTGAGAAGCTCAGTTACTCGGGAGGAGCTCAGAGTAGAGCCGTTGCTCCTCCACATCGAGAGGAGCCAGTTGAGGTGGCTCGGGCATCTATTTCGGATGCCTCCTGGATGCCTTCCCGGGGAGGTGTTCCGGGCATGTCCCACCGGGAGGAGGCCCCGGGGAAGACCTAGGACACGCTAGAGGGATTATGTCTCCCGGCTGGCCTGGGAACGCCTCGGGGTTCCCCCTGAAGAGCTGGAGGAAGTGGCTAGGGAGAGGGAAGTCTGGGCGTCTCTGCTTAGACTGTTGCCCCCGCGACCCGGCCCCCGGATAAGATGGAAGATAATGGATGGATGGATGGATGGATGGATGGATGGATGGATGGATGGATGGATGGATATTTATTATGAATGTTACCATTCCAAGAAATTCTGTGTAGATTTATCCTTGTACATTCAACAGAAAGCTGGTTATAATTGTGATTTAACATCAGATGTGTTCATATAATTTGATTTTTTTTTTTAAATATATCCGTTAACTTTGATGAATTTGATAATTTTATTTGATAAATTTCATATCCATAAGAGTAAAATAAATCATTCTAAACCTTGTGTAAAGGTTTAGAATTGTTAATTTCCATTCATATATTGATTCTCTCCAATTTATTGATAGCAAATGTAAAGATACAATTGTATTTGCTAAAAGAGTTGTATGTAATTGAAAATGTTACCTGTGTATGTTGTCTTTTTGTAGTAGGCTATTGCCCTTTGGTTGTATTTGTTCTCTTTACTCTTGTTAAATTATATATTGATGTATATGTATTTTTCTTGTAAACCCTTTTCCCCTTAGGTATATTCCATGTGGATGTCTTATAGTTAGTTGTGTTTTTGGAAAAAGACTGATTCACGAATCAGACTCTAGTTCTCCAGACAGTTCATCCCATTCATCTGTTGACAGCAAACTGGACAGGAAAATTACCAGTGAATAAAATGTAGAGGGACTTTTATTTTGCCGTTTGTCATGGTGGCTTATAATAACTACTGTCAAAATAAAAGTCGACAATGCAGACATTAGCTACTAGAGATTAAATCTGATAACGACAGCAATAAGTAAACGTCCTGTAGCACCGGGAAATATTAGTAATTTAAAACAACTCGCTATTTTATTTTATTTTAAACCTGTAAAATGTTAGGGGAAATGTAAAACAGATTTCCACAGAGGAGTTCTCCGTGTCCGGCTTCACAGTGTGTATCTATGGGAATCCACCACCAGCGACACAAACACACACCGCAGGCGAGGAAGTAACTATAGCGATACAACCCTTGCGTACGTGCGTAAAAACCATGTCCATCAGTTTGTTTCTATTAGCCACCTGACAACGTTAGTCTGCTGTCTACAAAATAGTAACTGTTATATTATATGATAGTGGTTTATGTGGCTGGTAGCCGTACAGTAACGCACTGAATGGCGAAGAAAAGAGCAAGACGCGGCTAGTCTGAAGCTGCGACTCTAGCAGCCGAACGAGATGATGCGACGTCAGTGGTTTTACGCTCAAATCTGAGGCTAAATTATTGTTTACTACTGGATACAACACCGTGGTAGCGATATTGATCAATCTCTTACAGGATTCGACTAGTTAGCGGGCTAGCTGGCTATAAATCAGGTGAAATTTGAAGGGTGGTGGTGGTGGTGTTGTTGTTGTTGTTAGCTGGGCTAAATCGTCACGTTGCTTTACTCCAGCTTATTTTGTGCCCGGCGGGGAATTGGGATCTTTTCTAACAGACAAAATGGCAACAGGCTCCAGTTTTCATTCCGGGGGGAGTGGGTCTAGAAACGGACCATCTTTTGCGTCACCATCTTCCTCCTCTGGAATGCCAGTACAGGCTCAGCCGATGGCGGTGGTTTGGGAATGGCAGGATGATCTGGGCTTCTGGAGGCCCTACACCGGACAGGTGAGCAGCTACATCGAGCAGTGTCTCCAGCATCAGAGAGGGGCAGCGACCGCCAGCAACAGCAGCATCTGTCTGGCACAGGCAGACCCCAGCCTGTCTGCCTACATCATCGACATCCTCAACCTCAAACAGTTCAGACAGGACACCGGTGAGTGTGACCTTAGACGCCTCACTAAACTACTTATGGAGGCTTACAAAAAGTACACTGATGGTGGTAGTGGTACCATGAATAGACCTGAATATGAATCGTTACCATAGGATTTCAGTCAATTGTGGTGTGGTACATTTCCAAAAATAATATGGTAGTACCATTTTGGAACTTTTTGTGAACACCAACTGCATTAATTGAATGACATCTCATTAAATAACATGACGATAGCATGGAAGTTGTATCAACTTTGGTTTAGTTTGTGAAACATAACTGACAAATAAACTTCTTGACTACTTCAAAACCGATTCATGATTTAAAGAAGTTGTGATATTTGTGAGAATGAAAAAAAAAGAAAGAAGTGAAGTCAGTAAAATTGTTAAATATTATTACAAAATATCTTTCTGTTTGAACATGCAATTTATTTGTGTGACGTAAAGCTGTTTTTTAAGCAGCTATTACTCCAGTCACATTTCTTATTATTATCAATGTTGAAAACTGTTGTGTTGCTTAATATATGAAACGGATACATTTTATTCAGGATTATTTGTTAAAGATAAAAGTTCAAAAGAATAGCATTTATTTGAAATAGAAAACTTCTGAAACATTATAAATGTCTTTACTGTCAGGATTGATCCATTTGATGCGTTATTGCTGAATAAAAGTATTAATTAAAATAGAAAAGAAATGAACCCTAACATTTGAACAGTATTGTGTGTATAAATATTTGATAATACGTGTATGATAGTATTTATGGTATACTTTTAATTTCGGTTACACCACTTGACTTTTTGGGGTCATTTTATATTTTTTCTAAAACATTTAAAACCAACATTAGTCGACAGATTATGTTTTTAAGAACTTGTCTAAAATGCAAATTAGATACTAGATTTAAAAATCTTTATTATTGACCCATAAACTATGATAAGTGATGGTTTTACCATCTAGTACTGCCACAGTACTTTAAGGGAGTGTTAAGAAGGTACGATTATTGCTCATTTGGATTAAGTAAATGTGTTGCCAGTTGTCAAGAAAGTGCTTCTATAATCTACAGAGTGGAAGAAGCTTAATGTGAACTGTCAATCCTGGCTGAAACTAATTCAGTTGCTCCAAATGTATGATATTTATGTTTCATTCTTGATAACAGGTCATTAATCCTGCTGGGTAAAGCTAGCGTTTGGTCTGTTAGCTGGAGATTAGGCTTGTTTTGAGGGATGTTTGAATGACTTTCAACACCTGTGGTCTCTATGGAAAAGAACAGGAAAGAGGGGACAAAAATCTCAGGAAATAAGCAAACAGATTTCGACAGGATGCACAGCATATTTTGTGGATGAAATAACAGCTCTTTCTCATTTGTTTTAGAAGAGAAGCACTGTTTTATATTTAAGAAATGTTCTTTGGAATGATAATTATCTTGTTCCAATTACTGTAACGTTTTTGTTGAACCCTCTGTAGGAAAGATGCGCGCTGTGCGGCGATCCCTGTTCCCGCAGTCTTCTGCCCTGGGCAGTGGTGTTCTTTGGGAGTGGGCCAATGATGAAGGAGGGTGGACTGCGTATGAGATCCGAACCTCCATTTTGCTGGAGCACAGCTATCAGGCAGGGCAGGCCACAGCTGACCTGAGCCCACAGGGCTACAACTACATTGTGGACCTCACCGCTCTGGAGCAAGTCAACAAGGCCTCTAGCTACAGACGGCGCGTCAGGCGGCAAGGCAGCATGCCGTATCCTCTCACCTCTGGGTCGGTTATTCACTCGGGCCCGGCCTGTACCTGTCACCAGTGCGCAAGCAATAGCAGCACCGCCGGACCCATGCTGAGCCGGTCACGGCATTCGTTCTCCGCGGGACAGGCCAACAGGCCCAGTCTCCAGACGCAGCATGGAAGACTTCCTGGAACCAGCTCCTCTTCAGCCTATTCGCCCTACCCCAGAAGACCTCTCTCGATGGGAAACCTGTTATGGAACAACCCATGGAGCACACCCACCTCGATGGCTCATCCTACAGGACCGCCGCAGGCTTTTGGTCATCATGCAAATGGCTTAAGGTAAGACTACTAGGCCTAATTTAAAAGTTAGATTGTTAGAAGATGAAAATGCAGGTTATCATATATTTTTTAAATACTTCTGCAATTACCATCTGATACCTTCAATCTATGATGGTACCACCACAGTTTTTTTCCCTAAAGGAAAGAGACTTAGTTTAGCCATATTTTTCAAGGACTTTGCACACAAGCATGGAAGTCCCCCCACAGAGAGCAGTTTAAAAATACTATACTCGTGATAAGGAAACAAGATGTTTGACCTGCATATTTCAAATGACACCAAAGGACCAAAGGTTGTATTTCATCGGCTACTGTGCTCTTCTCCTTCCTGCCATTGTGTCCGTTCTCTTGTCTACTTTGTAGTGATAAGCTCAGTCATTCTGTGTGACCCAATTTGGGGCATAATTTAGATTTTACTGCAGAAAATGATTAGTTAGTTATTATTCATTTTAATTTACAGTTCTTTTTGTATGCCTTACTAATTATTGTGTAATAACTAGATACTAACCCAGAACCAAACTTAACCTTTATTTTGAGAAATGTCTGAATGTTTTTGTGTGTATATATATATATATATATATATATATATATATATATATATATATATATATATATATATATATATATATATATATATATATATATATATATATATATATATATATATATATATATATATATATATATATATATATATATATATATATATATATATATACTGTATATAACTGTGTGTGTGTGTGTGTATATAGTGAAAGACAATTGAAACCAAAACTCTTTGGTTACCAATTTTTTTTTAAATATCATCTTCATGCAGAAGTCACTTTCAAACCAAGCAGCTTGGTCAGCGCGATGAATTTGTGTGACCAACTTGAAAATGAGTGAAAATCTTTCGCCCTCACACAAAACTCCAGATCGCACAGATTCGGGGGGAGCTCTCCGATTTCATTAAAAATATTTTAATTTGTGTTCTGAAGGTCTTATGGGTTTGGAACAACATGAGGTTGAGTAATTAACGACAGAATTTTCATTTCTGGGTGAACTAACCCTTTAAAAAGTCTCCTTGCAATTTTTCAGACTCATTCATAATCACTAAAAGTACAAATTATTTTTATTGAATAATAAATACAGTAATAAATGAATAATATTTTTATGTAAGAATTGTATTCATGCAATGTAAATACATTAACAAAAATATGAGCTTCACATTTCAAGCATGATTTTCTACTTAAAATTTGGAATTAACAGGAAAACCACTATATGATATGATAATGTCCTCCCTCAGTCTGGACTTTAATTCAAGAGCAGTAAGGATCATCCTCCCTTTTGTCCCCATACTATAATTGGCTGTTCCTTTGTGTAATGGTGTCTCATCCTCCCATCTGTCTGGATCTACGGGAGTAGAAGTCTGCTTTAGGATACAAGCAGGAGAGCAAGTCTTTGTTGACTGAAAGGGGAAGACCCAGATTTATTGTTCTCTTTTGGTAAACTAGGTTGAAAGGGGAACCAGGAAATTTTAGACATGTCTTTCTCACTCCTTATTCACACAGTCAACTTACACTGGCACCCATAACTGAGCTCAGTTTGATTCTCATGTGGACAAAGTACAACTGAGTCGAAACCACTAGCTGAAAAGTGTAACCCAAGTAATAAAAAATCCAACTAGACAGAACTTATAAAACGTATTAGTGTTGGGGATTTGAATACATTCTTAAACTTAAGTTTAAAAGTTGGTGCTTAATTCATCCTGCACAGTTTATGCTGGCTAGTTTTACACAGTGTGAAATATTTTCTGGCATATGGCATCATCACACCCAACAATGTCATGAGGTTCTCAGATGACTGTGGGAGTGTACTGTGAGCTGTAATTCCTGCGAATTATAGCGTCACTACTGAGATAAAGCTGTAAGTAAAGTTCTGTAAGTAGCAGAAACATTTTAAATGAAGTTTAGATGCTCATGTGTCATATGCATAAAACATAAGGGATTTGCTATATACTGTATACCTGACCCAGATCACTTGCCATTGTGGTAAATTGGTTATTGGTAAACCAAAAACTGTTGCTAAAACACTGTATGATGCTGAATCTATACAGACTACTATCAACTAGTGAAACATAAGCAAAAGAATTCTCCATTTTCATTTAAATAATGCTTTTTTAATTTAATTTTTTTTATTGCTAGAAGTCCAATGAATTCATTCTTGTGCACTCTTAATTATGTGCAAATATTATGTGCATCTTCTTTTGGGGTAGTGTAGATTGTGCAGGTTGGAGCCTAATTCAAACTGGAACATTTCAAATTACTATTTTTTTTTTTTTTTTTTTTTTTTTTTTTTTGTGGAATAAGTGGAATTTTCAAGCGGTCCCTTGTGTTCAGTAGGCAGAGGAACATCTTAGTTTGAGGCATAATTCTGCAGCTACACCAAAAGATCAAAAGAGCAGCCTAAATGTTTCATTCTAGTTGTAAGGAATAATTGACGACGGGCCTTTGAATTATTAGAAAAATAATGCACATCCGAGGTGGTAATGCGGTCACGATGCAAAGCACTGGCGCGACGATGACGTTGGACATAGCTTAAGCGTTTTGAACTGCGCTACACTTTCTTCTTAAGTTGAATACGGAAGGCGGTCCGCCGGAAGCTAGATATTTTACTTTATAAAGTTTTAAATATGGATATTTTTCTTACACAACCCCATCAATTTGCTTCAGAAGGCCTTTATTATAGCTGTGAGGATTACTTTTATAATGGATGGATGCACTTTTTTTTGGTCTTCATATTTTGGACTGCCATTATAAAGCTTTTTTAAATATATCTCCAATTGTATTTGTCTGAAAGAAGATACAACTAGGATGGCTTGAGGGCGAGTAAATCATGGGGTCGAATGTGTTCGCACAGCCACAAAAGACCTCCTACTCTCCGACATCAATTCATGACCCCTTTAAAATGTAATCTTGTGATAGCAAAGCTGTGTTCCTTTTTTCAGTGTTTTTTTGATAAATATAAAGTGTCTTTACTGTCACTTTTGAGCACTTAAAGGATTCTTTGCTGACTAAAAGTATTCATTTCAAAAATTTTGCTGACCCCAGACTTGGTAGTGTTTTTTTAAAAAGATGGCATAGCATGAATTACAGCTTGAGAAAGCCAGGGGAATTCCTTGGAAAGTATCTTGCTTTCATTTTTATCTTTACTAGGTCATCTACAGCAATCTAAACCATGCACTTTCTTTTGTATAATAAAAAGAACATGACATAACTCCTGTAATAGGAGTGAAGGCCATTGTCAAATGCTATTGTTCTCATGCATTAAAGTCTACATGCATTAAAGCGTGTATATTTCTGTCTCCACAGCATTCCAACCGTCCCGCTACACATGAACGGATCCAGTAGTGTGAACTCGGCACTGGCAGGTACAGCACTCACTCATCACACATGCCACACAAGAGAAAATCCTTCCAATGATGCACTGGGGTCTCCTCCTCATTGCAAAAAGGTTTTTTATGTTGCAGCAACAGTTGAACTTTTTCTTGGGAGTGTCAGTTTGAACCACTCAGATGTTTCCCAGAGCAGTGATAGTCAGTGAAGTTAGCGTTAGCATTCTTCAGTGATTGTGTCACAAGTATATTCTTGCCACAGACTTGCGGTTCCACCTTGATATTTCTGTCTTGCGTCTGCAGCTTGTTACAAATCAGTTTATGACATTAGCGGCTTCACTGAGTCACCAGCTTTTGGGTTTTGAGTTGGTGTGTCTTAAAAGCGCTCGCCTTTCAACAAGTTTCAGGCTAATGGCGCGTGTCTGGGGATGTTGAATATCTGTTGTTCTTGTAGCTGACAGCTGCAGCACCAAGATGAATGAGGCATTCGGGGATCAGACAGACAGATTTGGAGCGAAGTGACATTTCTATTTCGTAATTTTCACTAGAGTGAAGGTGAGGAGATTTTGGGTGTGTTTTGAATAAAGTGATCAATGCAAACATGAAGTAACTGAATGTTAAAAAGACACATTTAGGCATACATTTACTATTTTTGTATTTGAGTTGCATATAAAATTTCTATTAATTTGGATTAAACGGTTTTAACATTTTAATGTGATGCATATTTGTTAGTCATACATAAAAGAAATGGGTAAGATTTCTGTAATAGTACTAATAAACTGAATCCCATTACAAAATAACGAGGTCATAAACCTAAAAATATTTATCATCAATAAATCCAATTTGTGTGAATCGCATGCATTTTAACTAAATGAATATTGCTTGTTCTTCAGCTAGCCATTATTTTAAAAATGGTCATTATCTGAATAAATGTAATTGTTTTCACAGTGAACAGATTAATGCTGATTCTAAACATAAGTTGAATAAATGCATTTTGAATGTGTGATTATTTAAATAAAATCAAGCAGATGCAAATAGTTAAATGCCATGATTTTTTTTTGTGCTGAAATTTTTTTTGTTACTCGTTTCAAATATGCATCACATTAAGTTTATTAGTTTGCTTGTTAAACCTGTATAATCAAAATGGAGGGAAATTAATATGCCATTCAGATACATAAGTCATACTAAAAGTTAAACTCAAACGAAACTTTACCTGTACACGTTCCACTCCATCGCGTGAACATTTTATATGATGTAATTTTTGTCGTCAGCACAATCCAAAAATGTTTGTGTCCACCCTGATTTGTGCATGGACAACATCATGTGTGTGAATGATTGACCCAACTAGATGCATTCGCTAAAACTCTTTTGGTCACCACCTCACCTCTGACTACCAAATATTTTCATTAAAAAAATATAAAAAAGGAAAGATTTTTTTTTAAATTGGAAAAACGTCTGCAGTAGTTTTACTGTAATGCCATTGAATCATTGAAAAATATAACAGTAAGAGAGAATAATAGATCAGAACGTAACTTTTTATTTAAATAAGCAATTTTTTATTTATTTATATATTTCAGTGATACTTTGGATAATAATAGGGCCTAGCTTTTGACGAGCTCAGCCTCTTATACATCTGGTGCTGGATGGCAGAGGCAGGCTAAATACACATATATAAATACATAATACTACTTAATAAAAATAAACATGAATAAGTCACGTTATTATCATAATAACTATTCATGTTTATTTTTATTAATTTTATTACATAAACCGAAACACTGCACAGCAGTCAAACACTGTGGTGCGTGTAATGAAAAATGTCATCATTTCACAAAATGGAAAAAGGAGTATTTTTCTTTGCAATCAACATTGCCATTTTCAGTTCTGCCTGTAACATGGTTTCTGCCTCTGTCTATCCCTTAGTGATGGCCGGTGTGCTATTCTGTGCCTCCGCTGGAGCCGTTGTAACTTCATTTTTCCCACCGTGTCTGATATTAAAATCAACGCACTTTGCAAAAGACGTGGGCATTGTTGATATGGCTTCGAGATGTATGAAATTAAATTCTTCCGTCCAGCAGTTGTTAAATTTACATGTATACGTATATATTGTTTGTTTCGCCGGAGCACCACCTGAGTCTTCTCCTCCCATTTCTACCAGTGATGCTTGATCCAACTTCCTGTGACATCAACAGCACAACTGGGTTGTAGGTAACCAGGTTTGGGCCATACAAATTATGGGAGTTTCCCAGGAGAAATAATAAAACGGGAGGGGGGCAGGAGATGGGTGTGAAATACGGGAGACTCCTGGGAAAAACTGGAGTGTTGACAGATATGCTGGGGCCATAATGTTAAGACTGTGTCTTAAGAACTAATTTGACCAACTAGCAGTTAATTAGTCTTACATTTAATCAGTCTTACGCTGTAATCTACGCTTTAATCTAACGGGCATTACAAAGATATGAACAGTCTTGAAGAAAGATATTTGTTGACTAACAAAATTGTTAATTGTTTGAATATTGAATGGTAAAGAGGTAGTGCACCCAAATATAAAGATTGTCATCAATTATTATCATCAGTCTTGGTTTGGAACGATGGTGAGCAACTGATGACAGAATTATCATTTTTGACAGACTAGTGACATGACTAGTGTCTCTGAATATTAAACTGCAAAAAGACTGCCGTTTACATTTGAAGATTACATGATCTGAGTGTCTCTGTTTAAATGAGTGTCTGTTTAAATACTCAAGCACGTGGGATGATGCTCTTGATGTTTTCAGCATCTGCAGTCTCATTGTATGAGGACATGAACGCATGAACTTCATCTCCAGAGCTGCTCTGAGAGTCACTTCACAAGCATTTCAAGTCATTTCATATACACACAGGCACTCAAAGGTCTTCACGACAACCTGTCAAAATAAAAGTTACTGTTTTGGTTAAGTTTAATTAAACCATTAAAAGAGAATCCAGGAAATAAATCAGAAAACACTGCATGTTGGAAAAATAAAATGGAATTTGGGTTTCCTAAAAATAAATGATTGTTAAATTGTATAACTTTCATGAATTCAATTAATTAAACATGCTTTTTGATTAGTACATTTAATTTAACCATTAAAATGGAAAAAATAAATTTTGTGTCTATGTGTGCAAATGACCGTAACCAGATGAATTTCTCGAGGCAAAATAGTTTAACTTTAAAGGCCCCCCTCTGGTGTTGATATGTCTATGTGGTGTTTTTAATTTGCTTTAAGACAACTCATGTGCATATTCATTCATAAATCAACACTATTGCTGAGTATTTTCTCCTTAAAACTACAGTCTACCAAAAACAGCCTCAGAAACAGGGTTTGATACTGCTGTCCGACTCTGAGCTGGAACATGGTTTGTGTAACAAAAGGCTAATCATATCAATTACTGTTATGTTGACTTACTCAAATTCTGACTAAATTATATATAGCCTGCAAAGACCGCTCCTTACAATCACTAAAAAGCTGTCACTCACCTCAATTTGGATCTCACAAAGTTCCATTATAATCTGTAAAGTTGTCTACACTCCACAATGAATCTCTTATTTACATTATGTCTGCACTTTGTTATTAAGAGGATTCGTGAGCGTGCAGAACTCAGCGGTGAATAAGAACTCTGGTGTTTTGACCGGTGAGTGGATTACTGAATAAACCCCTCTGAATGGCCACTTGTTCATCGCTGCAAAAACATGTTGTAAATAGAAGCCAGAATGCACACACTGGAGCGTTTATCAAATCTGTTTTGTCAATATGATATTATTACAGTATCATCTGAGGGTGCTCTTGCTTTCGTTTGAGTTTGCTTAGCCTGGGCCTGCCTGTATAATTCGCTCTTCCTCTTCTGAATCAGTTTTCGGTTCAAATATATATGGCTGAATTTAACCAATATTTCTTCTTGTGTAGCATTTACTACCATTGACTGAGTGTTTATTACATTTATTTTAAATGACGAAAGCGTTTAAATTAAGATGTACATCATTAAATGCAAAAAGTCTGGCTGTGCTTAATGGGTGCATGTTTGCACCTTTACACCCCTGTTGCCATTAAGCTCACAACATGTTTTTTTTGGGAAAATTCTTGTTTATTTTAAACAACATTTTTAAAGAATGATTTTCTAAAGATTAACTTGGAGTGACAGCCATTAGTTAATGTTTAAAGTCTGTTTATGAAGTATTTACATAGACGTTTAATGTGGATGATATTTAAATTAATACATATTCAATTTATACATTTAAAAGGACAATTTTGCTAAATAAATAATCTATGTCCTGTATTAAGTTTATACATATTTTTATATGAACAGCTATTATTGAAAAATCTATGAAATTATACTTTTTCTTATTGTCACACTGAAGCTGTGGTTTTCATAGTAATGCACCCTTTAAGCTCACCTTATAATAATATGTAGTCTTTAAAAATTACAGCAGTGTAAAACCACAGAACATCAATAAACTGTAAATTTATAATTGATTTAAAAGTACATGCCAGTAATGCCTGTGAAGTAATATATTAGTGTAGCACACAATTTTATACAGCAGTTCTGTAGCATCTGCGCTATGTTGCTAAAACTATCTTTTGGATCTAACTGTAATTATTGCCCACATCCAGGTTCCAGGTTATAATGTGCAAAAGTCTAAACGTTAATCTCTTAATTTTGCAGTAAGAAGTTATACTTATCGAAAATAAAGGCTTAAACATCTAAAAAAGGCACATTTAAGGGGCTCCTCTTCTGGTTTAAGTTTTCAGACAGCCTTCAAAATGGCCGCCAGACAGTGTGAACACATGAATACCCATAACTCAGTGTGCAATGTTCTGATTAGCTTGAAATTACAGGAGGTATATAGTAACAAACACATCAATTGGTTAAGACATCAAGTAGGGTGATAAATTATATTTTTCTTTTATAATTTGAGCTCAAAGATAGTAGTGTGCGTAATAGGTACTTGAGTTTAGTAGGTACGTTTACTCCATGTCATTGTGATTTATCAAAGATGCGTTTTAGGGAATACAATTCTTGACTGCAAGGGGACTTTTAAAGTTGAACTATTTAACTGTAGAACTTTAATGCCTGATTTCACAGACAAAGCTTAAGTCTAGTCCCAGACTAAAATGCATGTTTGAGCTGTTATAACTGAAAGCAATTTGCAGTGACATATTTTAAAATATGTCACTGCCATTGGTTTGTCTCAAGATGCACACCAGTAATGTTATTTTCTAAGGCACATTTATAAAAGCTTCTTAAACGTCCTAATTGAATTAAGGCCTAATCCTGGCTTAATCTAAGCTCTGTCTGTGAAACCATTGTTAACTATTTTTAACTTGACATGCTGTCTTAAAAAAAGTAATGCTTATGCTCAGTTTTGGTCATATGTGTTGGTGTGTTTTAAAGCTTTAATGTTGTTATTTTTTTTTTAATATATCAGGAATCATTACTTGCTTACAGCTTTTTTTCATGTTTTATTATCATGTTGTAATCAAATTTTCCTGCCCTTTAAACGTCACTTAAAAGCAACACAATTTGTGTTTGAGGATTCATTCAGATGGTCTCTCTCTTCCTGTCAAAGTGGACCAGACCTTATGTAAATGATCAAATAAAACTCAAACTCTGTGAGCCCAGTGTGGCCCTCTAAAGGTGGTTTGAGTGATCGAATAACAGTTAGTCGCCAAAGCTAATTGGATCCCGTGTACTGCATTTAGTCTTAGGCGAATATTAATAACAGGTAGGATTGTAGTCAGCATCTATAGATGGATCTATTGTCACAGACATTGTTTCCTCTGGATCAGATGCAGAAGTGAGTAGGACCCTAAACTTTTCTTGACCTCATCAGAGCATGCCCCACTTGTGGTTGGCCTCTCCACTCTTGGCTCATTACTCTTCCTTTCCTTCACTCCTCCTCCTCCCTTCCTCCTGCATGTCTCCACATGGCCTCCGGCCGTTCCAGGCATGGCTTCCATTTTGATGTCAGCCGCCGGACTGGGAGTTCGCTTCATGACCGCCCCCTTCTCCCAGCGTGGCTCCAGCAGGCCCACCAAAGGCCAGCCCAGCTCCGTTAAGAGGGCAAAGAGACAGTCCAGGACAGGTAGTTAAGCACCGCCAACCAGCCCGGCCGAACCTGCCCTCCACTGGCCTGCAAACTGCTGCTGTCCTTTTTGTTTAATTGCTGTTTTCCTTACCATTCTCCTTTCAAATGATATTTTCCCCAGGGGGTTAGTACTGTAGCTTCATTCTGAAATGCTCCTTCCGTCCATGTTTTGCTATTTTTTTTGTTTGCTTCTGCCGCCATGTTTTCACCCATTTCATGTTTATGCCGTCATGCTGTCTTGCTTCCATCCTCTCGATCACATAATGAATGTACTTTTGATGGTATTCGGCTTGTCACTTGTCTGCTCACCTGTGGGACACTGCGGACAGATGTCTGCTGGGGGGTTTATGGAATAACAGTTGTTCCCGGGTCTGTTTTTTTTTTCTTCCTATAACCCTAAATAACCTGTGTTGTGGTTAATGCTATTCATTTTGACATCTTTATTACAGAAGATGATATTAGGTTCAGACTGACACTCACAAGCAATGTGATGTCATGTTTCTACAGTAGCCCTAAACGGACAAACCGTTCTACAGAGCTCTAGCTACTCTCTGCTGTCTCAGACGACGACATCTTTGTCCTGTGTCGGCCACCGTAGCTTCTCTATGTGCTTCGAAAACGAGGGGTGAGCGGTGGGTGGTTGCAATTCGCAACCTCACCACTAGATGCCGCTAAAATTTACACAGTGCACCTTTAATATCAGCTTACTAAAACATCCTAAACACATTTTCTGAACTGACTGTCTGGAAACTCTAAACTAACACCAAGTACTGTAATCTGAACAGTGTGTGCTTTTATATGGTATGTAAAATGCTGAGTAAGTATCAAACATCGATTTATTAAAAGAAACCATGTATACCGTATAGTTCAGGCTCTAAATTCTGGCTGTTGCACATTATTTGAATTCTATATTAATGCACTAAATTACTATATTACTAGACGCAAATTGTTTATCATTATTATTATTATTATTATTATTATTATTGTTGTTGTTGTTATTACAAGTGTAGCAAAAGTATTTTCATAAGAGCAAGAAGCTGTTTGAGGCTGTGGATTACACTTAAAATATAAGAATATTAGAAAATAACTATTTAACTAATTTAATTTAGTAAGATCCGTAAATTTTATTTCATAAATTGTAAACCTGATGCTACATGATTTAAACTCATTAAGGGGGTTTTAGGTACCGAGCCCCTAAAGGGACATAGTGATTGGAGGAAAATTATATTTCAATGCCTTTGTGTTGTCTCAAAGGTTTTGCAGTCGCTCACAAAAATTTACTGGCAAAATTGGTGATGGGCATATGAGGCGGGAGGAAAAACTATAAAGCAAATGCAAAGTTTCTTGGTGAACACACAGTTTTGTGAGCAAATGCAAAAGCATTGAAATATAATTTTTCCTCCCAACTCATATTTTGTCAATCACCAGTTGGGAGTATTTTTACACTTATACTGCACACTGCTAGTGTTTACATGCACATCATAAATGTACAAAGCAAATTGCGAAAATTTCCATGATGTGACGTCAAAACGAACTGATGCGCACATTAAATAAAATGGTCATGATGTTCACGTGCAAAGCAGAACCGGCCTACCCTGTCACCAGAAATGTGTTTCTTTTCTAGGGGAAAGCTCATAAATGGTTAAATGTATGAGCTTATATGTGTCCGCCTACAGTCTGTGTGATAATGCAGAACATTGTACTCATTAAAACAAACTGTGATTCAGGAAGTGTAGAGCAAGCGTTATTGCATCAGGTATTTGGTGGTTGTTCCTTGGAAATACATGGAAACTGATGCCATAGCATCTCTAACTGCTTCTTACAATAACCATATTTCCATAATGTATTTGGTCATTAAGAAACCATTACAAATGTAGCAGTTATCTGCATTAATCATAATATAGGAATTTGTAAAAAAAAATTAAGTGCCTATGTAATTCACAAATAGTGAAAATGTATGGGGGAATTTTTTTTTTTTATATATATATATATATGTATATAATATATTAGTACATGAAAAATTACAAGCCACAAAACTCTAATTAAGGCTTTCGTGGAGTCTTTTAAGAAAATGTAATCTTCATGTTGTCACATGATTTTGAGTGCCAGTTATTGGTCATGTTGGTTAAGATGTGTCTTGTGTATGTCCTTTAGCTCCTGCTCAGAAACCAGAGGAAGTCATTAAGAAATACATGGAGGAAGTGCCTGTGGTTCCAGATGAGGTATATTTTTATGTACTATACTAGTATAAATCTGTGATTTTTCTCTGGTCATATTTCACCCCAGGGAAGAATATTATATTTTAGTTAAAGAAAATGAATTTAGGACCATTTTTACAATTATTTTCATGACAATTAAGCACCAAAATGTAATGGCCCTAAAATAGACTTCAGTTTCTGTATGGTTTCATTTTGATGAAATTCACCCATATGTTTAAAGCTTTTTTCTGGAAATATTATCAGCGCCCTGCTCTGTGAGATGCATGACATCTGGCTGTGCTTTCAGGACTGTATTATCTGTATGGAGCGCCTGGCCTGCCCGTCTGGTTATGAGGTCCCAGTTGAGTGCTCTCAGTCTCTTCAGCCCAACACTGTGGGCAAACTCACAAAATGTGGTCACACCTTCCACATGCCCTGCATGCTGGCCATGTACAACAATGGAACCAAGGTGTGCGATACCTTACCAACACTTTTAACTGTCATATTCCAAAACAACTCAAATAAAGCATTTCTTTTAATTATATCCAGATTTTTAATATCTATTTTAGGGTAATTATAGGAATGCATGACAAATTGTATATTGTAATAATACCGTTAATACTGTTTGTAATTAGAGTAAATGATTTTCAGAATTTTCATTTTTGGATGAAGTATTAATTTAACAGTATTCCATTCTACAAAAGTGTGGTGTTGCCAAATGTATTTTGTACAGATGTCTCTTTTGCTCACCAAGGCTGCATTTATTTAATCATAAATACAGTAAAACGGCAATATTGTGAAATGTTATTACAATTTAAAAATTTAAAAAGTTTTCTATTTGAATATTTTTTTAAATGTAATTTATTCCTGTGACATAAAGCTGAATTTTCAGAATCATTCCTCCAGTCTTCTGTCACATGATCCTTCAGAAATCCTTCTAATATGCTTATTAGGTGCTCATGAAATATTCTTTATCAATGTTGAAAACAGTCTTGCTGCTTAATATTTTTATGGAAACCATGATCATTTGATTTTTTTTTGGATTCTATGATAAATAGAAAGCTCAAAAGAACAGCATTAATTTGAAAGAAGTTACATTTATAAATGTCTTTACTGTCACTTATGATCAGTGCATCTTGAATAAAAGTATTAATTTCTTCAAAGAATCAATACTGACCCCAAAATCTTCAGTGTATGTCGTGCATTCCTGGAATCACTAGTTCTTTTAAAGAGATTAGTTGCATCTGTTTTCTCCCACTTATCACATGTTGTCACACCATAGGATGGGAGCCTGCAGTGCCCCTCATGTAAGACAATCTATGGAGAGAAGACTGGCACCCAACCAAAGGGCAACATGGATATCTACAGTATTCCTCAGTCTTTGCCTGGACACCCAGACTGTGGCACTATACAAATTATTTACAACATCCCACCCGGAATACAGGTCTGTTTTGGCAAGCCAATGTAGTGCTGTACTGTTTTATATTTATTTGCACCATGATTCAATAACCATTTTAGAAGGTGAACTGAACTGAAAGAAATGCTAGAGATCCGTAAGAACCAGCCAAATGTTTTCATCCAGCAGACTGACATCAGCGTCCAAATGCGTTTATTGGGGGCATAACTGGCTCATGCCTTTGTCTGATAATGGTTTTGTCCTTGCCTTGGCCTATGCTAAGCACTCATCATCCTAATGCACTCTTTGTCTGCAGGGTCCTGAGCACCCAAACCCTGGACAACCGTATACATGCAGAGGATTCCCTCGCTTCTGTTTCCTTCCTGACAATGACAAAGGCAGAAAGGTAATGGAGGGAATTGACCCGGTTCAAATAAAGATTCATGCCATTCTCATTTGTCACAATATCAAAATCACTAGCCACTTTCATACATTAAACAAGTTAAATTACCGTTCATTTGCTGAATCAACTGTTCCAGTACCATGTGTTACACAAGCAATGGCTTTCCGTGCTACCATTCACACAATGGCACCATTCACACAGTGGCACCACAATGCCATTAAAACTTCATTGTGTCAAAAAAAGAAAAAATAGCATGCTAATAGTTTGAAAAAAAGGTTGGTACATATAATGTTTGTTTGCTGCATTTTTGTAACTAAAGGTGCGGTCACTGTCAATAATCTAGCGATGCAGGAAGTCACTTCAAACCAATCATCCTTCCGTGTAAATTTGTGTCAAAAACTGAAGAAAAAAAAGGTGAACGTTTCGCTCTTACATAAAATTCCCGATTCCTCCATAAATTACTTTAAATTGCTCTCAAAATTTCAGCGAGCGACAGTAAATGTGGCTCCACCCAAGGATCAACCGTGAGGATTTTTTCTGTTCACTGGGTCAGGCCAGTAGTTGTCTTTAGTGGCCTCAAAACAAAAATAAAGGTTTTTTTTTTGTAACGTTATTATTTAAAGCTACACTTTGTAATGGGGCTGAACGATTTTGTAAAATAATCTAATTGCGATTTGTTTGTTTTTTTTAAGCTCTTTATCTTCTGTATTATTCAACAAAGATGAGCAATAAATCAGTGTATAGTAATGGTGGGAATCTTTAGGCACCTCATGATCCTATTCCAAAACAATTCTTTAATTTTTTTTCTTATTAATTTATCTTAAGAAAACTTAATCTTTTTTTTTTTATAATTACACAAATTTAATTAAAACCATTGCATGCTAAGAATGTTAAATATATAAACTAATATAGCTTCAAAACATAAAAGCTAGTACAAGCAATGAACAAAGAGTGCGTTCAGTATTGAAGAGTGTCTGACCTGTGAGTGATGTTCTCATCTGTACTGTTGCTTGATTATTAATGATGACATCATAGACAGTGGGAGATCTGCACTCACACTCATGCACAGATCTCTTTTGAAATATAAGATGTGGTTTGTCCTGTCTGTGTTTAATCCCTTAAGATATTACTGACTGTGTTTACATTAATTTTGCGTCATAAAAGCATTTTGAGACGCGCGCACCTCCTAGCTGCGAGCACTCTTTACAAAGCGTGGCGCGAGCATTTGAAACTGAAAGCCTTCTGTCAGTCAGTTTATATAAGCACACTGTATTGTATGTATCTTCGTAGAGCATTTGAACACACACGCACTGTAAGTGCAACATCAAGCAAAGTTTCTCACAGCGCATATCCTGTGCAATGAAGCCCGCGAATGTCATTGTGATTCGCTTCAACCTTTCCGAGCGTTATGAAATATTATTTTATGGTTTGTGTGTGTGTGTGCGTGTGTGAGAGAGAGGAAATGGAAGCAAGCAGAATACCGGTGTTTCTAAAACACACACAGCGCCATTGCGCACCTGCAGTTAAAATCTAAGCTCAGAATCAATCCAGGATCTTTTCTCCCTCCCCTATTGTATAGTATGACCAACACAATATTAGATCGATTAAACACAAAATGTTCCATAACGTGCCACGTTGATGCTGCTTCTGCAGACTGCTTTACTCTCGCGTGTCACGTGACCAGACTGTAATCGCAGCCTTTGGGGTTACAAAATTGTGTTTTATCATATCGCGATATTATCACAAATGATCTACTTTGTAACTTTTTTTTGGTGCAAAATTAACACATTTTATATGAGTGAGTACATCATAATAGGGGTGTGCAAAATGACCAAAATCTTATTTCACGAAAACGATAGTTATTTTTGTTATTTTATTTTAGTAATTAATGAAGCAAATTAATACGAACAATAGGACCAATACAACAGAACAAAGATACAATTTAAACTTAACGGTACAGTAGGTTTAAAAGGCTGTAACCATGTCTTGAACATTGGGGTGGACCATTATTTTTTTATAAAGCATAAAGAAACTTATAGGTCTAATTTTAGTTGGGAAATAATCATTTTGGGACTATTTGCAAAAAACATTTGCATTAATTTACGTCAAATATATTATTAGGCTCGAGATTCTTCCCGTTAGTGAATAAATGCATGGATCCGCTGTTACCAATCAAATTCCTTAGTGGTCTGGTGGTAGAATTTTTGTAAACCGTGTCAAAGGTTCCGGCTTCTAATCTGCCCTCATATAATTGTTCAATGATTGTATATCAAGAGCAGTATATCACGTTTGTGTGCATTTTGTTTTGTGATTTAACCGGAAAGAATAGAGTCTCTCTCTGCAACAGCATTAAGCGATAGATTGACGTGCTCGACTGTGTGAAGACTGTGCACGAGCCAAAAGAGAACGTAAACCCCGCCTACTTTGGTTTGATCGCAGTCATTTTTGACATTGACAAGCACCGTTAGACTGCTGAGGCAGACCAGACTAAAAATTTAACTTTTAAACCTTTTTGTCATCCTAACATACAGAGTGCTGCGTAATGAAGTACAGTGCAAGAATTTCAAATATTGGGGGGGACAATTTGTCCATTTTTAAATATTGGGGGGACTTGTCCCCCTCAATGTCTATGGTAGTTACGGCCCTGGGTTTAACAAGTAAGAAATACTACAAAAATGTAATAATCGGTTTAAAATAAAGCACTGCACTTCTCTGTATGGATAAGTTGATTCTTATTTAAGATACAAAAGTTATTCAGATAATTTTTCACGACTAATTGCGCTCAACTCAGCATGCAGGTCTCTCTTTTAATTTGCTATGTGGATATATTTTCATACCACGATATACACGATATATTTCTAACGGTTGACACTTTATATTGTCACCACGATATATATCATCATACCGCCCAGCCCTGCATCATAAAACCATCTTCCAAACTGTGTTTTTGCTTTACCCTAAATCAATATGTTTCATGGTCTGGTTTCCCTGCTCTGTTTAGTTTCGGTTTCCCTGTGTTCTTAGTGTTACGTATGTTTTGCACCTGTTCGTTTGTATTTCTACTCTGTTATGTTCAGTCCCTTGCTGGCTCTCGTTTGTAATTAGTTGTGGTAGCATTTCTCCTATATTCTCAGTGTTTAGATGGTAAAGCTTACCTCTATTGTTTCACTATGGCACATATATATTTTTGTTATACAAAGAAAATAATGACTCCAAATTGTATGGTTATTATAATTATACAAGAAACTCTTAGCAGTCATTTCATAAACACTAGATAATGATGCCATACATTAAGTTTGTAATTTTCAGCCCATTCTTAACAAGTAGACTTTGTCTATGGTAGCCAATTAAATGTCATGGAAGGAAACACTTTCAAGGGAAATGAAAAATCTGTCATTAACTCGCCCTCATGTCTTTGCAGACCCATAACATTTCTGTTCATATTTGGCACACAAATTAAGATATTTTTAATATTCTCTCATCATTTTTGTATCTCCATTGAAAGTCTAGGTAATCAACATTTTCAAGCTTCAAAAGGACACAAAAGTAATCCATATGAATGCAGCAGTTTAATCTAAGTCTTCTTTTTTAAAGCTTGAACATGTTGATTATGTAGACTTTCCATGAATGAACACAAGCGATGAGAGAATATTCAAAGATGAACCAATCTTATGGGTTTGGAGCAACAGAACAATGCCAAATAAACGCCAAAATAGGGAAAGTGGCCCATCTTTGTTGTCAGTTCCTTCAGAAACTTCTTTAACTAAATTCTTTGACATTCTCTGCTTACGTCAGAGCTTCCTAACCTTATACACAACTGAACCTTTAAAAGAGTGTTTAAGCTCAGCATTTATCGATTGTCGATTACCACAGAACATAATTTCTTGTTTTTGTAACCTTTTACAAAGTTAATTATAAATCGCATTACGTCACACAATTGATTGTGAGTTTTAACCACATAAGATTTCTCTTGCAAGAAAAATAAATCACTACATACTGCAGTAAAGTAACAAAACAAATCCAGCTTATCGTCGCTTTCGGGCAGAAACCTTATATCTCCAAAACAAAACAATTTTTTAAAAAGTAATTAAACTGTTGTCAAAGTTCATATTGTGGTTTTATATATACAGTACTGTGCAAAAGTCTTAGGCACGTTTGTATTTTTACATGAAAAATGTTTTTAAGCCAGTTATTTATACCTTTTACTGTAGTGTGTCAGTAGGAAATATCAGTTTACATTTCCAAACATTCATTTTGCAATTAATTGTAATAATCTTTTTTTATATGCACAAGAAGTCTGACAGCAGCAGGTATGATCTGATCTCACCATCATCGAGTCTGTCTGTGATTACATGAAGAAACAGAAAGAAACTGAGGCAACGTCTCCCAGACACTTGAGGAAACCTTCCTGCAAAACTACAGTACTGTGAAAAGTTCAGGCACTTGTCAGAATGCTTTAAAGTGAGAATGCTGTCAAAAATAATAACATAAATAGCTTTTATTTATGAATTAACTTCTATTAACTAAATCAAATGATCACCCTATTTTGGGTGAGCACCCTTTGCTTTTGTCACCTGCATCTATTCCTACACCTATTCATGTAGTTTTGCAAGGTTTCTTGAAGTGTGTTGAAGACGTTGCCACAGTTCTTCTGGATTTAGTCCATCTCAGTTTTTTCTGTTTCTTCATGTAATCACAGACAGATTCAATGAAGATGAGATCAGATCTCCATGTGGAGCATAGAGACTATTGTCAGACTCTTTATGCACACAAAAATCTCTCTGGATTATTAAAATGAATGGCAATTAATTTATAAATGTAAACTGATATTTCCTACTGACACACTACAGCAAAATATATAAATAACTGGCTTAAACCCACTTTTTGTGTGTAAAAATACAAGCGAGCCTAAGACTTTTGCACAGTTTATTATATATATTACTCGACACTTGCATTTGTCATATTAACTTTTCACCAAAAATCTAGCTCAAATAGAGTTTACAGATGCGGATCTGGGGCAGTAAGTGCATCACATTACGTTTTCATCAACTTACAGGTGGTTGATGAAATGTGGGTGCTCAGTTTTTTTCTGTCATTTGGCCAAAATGTTATATGAAGCTGAGCACAGGCTATTTGTTTGACAACAGATGCTAGACTAAGGGTGCTTTCACATCTGTAGTTCGGTTCATTTGGATCAAGGGCAAAAAATTATACACTGTAGCATATTTTAGCCATTTTGGTTCCTTTTCACACCTCACTGATTGCTCTGGTCTGAATCAGTTGGTGAGTTGGTGAAATGAACCACAATACAGTCACGTGACAACATCCACATCACTCGTTCCAACATCCACACTCGATGTGTCCAGGAAAAGCCAGCAGACAACACGTCGCTTTTGTAAGTCATACTACGGAGAGACAACTGCGCGGGCTGATTGTATCCCTGGTCATCATATACTACATAATTTGTATGCACCACTTTAAGCAAACTCTACATTTCAAGAATGAAGCGCGGATGCGGCTGGAAAATAATGATTTACTGCACTGCAGTCTGCGAAGGCACATCACATGTCACTTCAGTCACATGCGCATCACGTCACTTCAGGAGAAGGCTTGCATTCAACACTTCGTTTTTTTTGTTTCTACATTTATTTTGGAGATTCAGTGTAAAAGATATAAAAAAATGTTTATAAAAAGATATAAAAATCTTTAATGTTAGGTGTGATTTAATCGCAAATTAATTACAGAAAAATGAATTAGTAATTTTTTTTTTAATCAATTGATGGCTCTAATGGAGATTCTGCCTAACAACGATGATATATTGAATCACGACCCAGGTCCTGCTCAGCTTTTATGTTTTTATGTTTTTTGTGCAGTGCTCTGGTTTGTGTGAGCAAACCACAAACTGTGTTTACTTTAAATCCAAGGGTCTTGATTATATCCATGGTAACCATTTTCAGGTGCTGGAGCTGCTGAAGGTGGCGTGGACACGGCGCCTCATCTTCACCGTAGGCACTTCCAGCACCACAGGGGAGCCTGACACCGTCATTTGGAGCGAGATCCACCACAAGACGGAGATGATGTCCAACGTCTCCGGTCACGGCTACCCCGACCCCAACTACCTGGACAATGTGCTCTCAGAACTGGCGTCACAGGGTGTGACGGAGGACTGCCTGAAACGAGACGTTCAGAGCCAAGGTGCTCAAGGTTCAGCCATGTGAAACGGACCATTCCATTTGCTGTAGATCTAATAAAACTTGACAAAAAGGGAAAACTAGAGTTCTGATGTTTGGCAAGAGGTTTGGATGTATGTGAATGTGCAAGGGGTGGTGGAAACAACTTCTTTCATCCGGCTGAGTCTAGAACATTAACTCACACATCATAGTGGTCATCTTTACTTTCACCGTATTGTAAGGCAGCTATGGATGGTTCTGCACGAATGGCTCTGTCTTAGACTGATGCCCGAATCTCGAGCCAAGAGGAGACTCTGACGGCAATTTTGGCGTTCATCTCAAAATATGATTCATCATAGGGCTTTGATGTCCTTCCTGACGCACTACATTACAGTAGACCTGCGGCAATGACCCTTGCACTATTGCTGGGACTCGATACAATATTTCTTTAAAAGCATTTAACATACGAAAACACAAATTTGCACATCAATGCAAAATCATACATCTTTACTAGTACTGTAAAATGTACTGCTTCAGAAATTAAAGGCACTTTTTTCAGAATTTGCAGCTATGAATTTAGTTCATATTGTTTTAAAAGGTTTTTAATCTGTCAGATTTGGTGATGCTATTCACTTGCTGCTATATTTTTTTTTTTTTTTAAGTTTTCTATTTACGATCATAAGGGACTTGTCTTGATTCCACGTAATAAGGTTTCTATGGAAGCTTTTTTCCGACACGTAATAAAAAATATATAATTTTGACTATTTATCTCACAATTCAGACTTTTTTTCACACGTTTGCGAAATAAACTCGCCATTCCGAGTAATGAAGTCAGAATTTCTGCAATTTTCACAATTCTGACTTCTCTCGCAATTGCAAGTTATAAAGTCAGAATTGCGAGATAAAATGTAATGTTAGGTGCGATTTAATCGCAAATTAATTATAGAAAACTGCGGGGGGTTTTTAATCAATTGCCAACACTAAAGGAGATGCAAAGTTTGCGATATAAACTCGAGTTATAAAGTCAGAATTGCGAGATAAACTCTAATAAACTAATAAAACTTTAATGTTAGGTGCAATTAATCACTAAATAATTACAGAATAATTTGGAGAGATACAAGGTTTGCGAGATAAACTCGCAATTGAGAGTTATAAAGTCAGAATTTCTACAATTTTCACAATTCTGTAAATTATGCGATTCTGCAGAAAAAAAAGTCAAATGCGAGATGTACACACAATTACGAGAAAAAAAGTTTGCAGTTCTCTGATTTTTTTTAATCAGTGGTGGAAACAAGCTTCCATAGGTTTCTGTTTCAATGGACCATTTTTGTTCTTTTGACTATACGTACATTAATTTTAGCTATTTAAAAATCCAAGACTTTTAAAAGCTCATCAGCACTCTGTAATGCTGTTTAAAAAATGTCAGTGCTTATTTAATTATAATCCAGATTCTGAAAATAGGTGTAGAAATGCATTATCATTGATTTGCAGTATTAGATGGTGCCACAGAGACAATCAGCAGTGTTTGATTAAGATACAGTTCATTACCACTGCGAGTCTAGAGACATTAATTCGTTCATTCATTCATCTTCTCTTATTTCACAGTATGGGATATTTGGTTTTACAATGTATGCAACTGTATATATAAATATATATTCAACTTCTAATCAGCAATAAACATTACTCCATATAACAACATTTTTTGTTTCTGTTACTTGTTAATGAGAGATCACTGCTATAAAACACTGAATTCTTCCAGGCAGAGTCAGGCTTTCAGTTTGCAACAAAATACAAAATGAAATCCACCCGTAATCTCAAGTAAATCTCATATGTTTAAACACAAAAACATACAGGGAGAGTGGGGTAAGTTGAGCCATATTTTACTTATGTGGTCCTCAAGATAAGAGAAAATAAGGCAGAAGAACAATGAAAGTATCGAAAGTAATTTCAGGATGTTTCCTATCATTATAAATGATCAGAATTCGTTCAGTTACTCCAGTTATGTCAGTGACTGACGAATGGGGTTTCACTTAGAATTCTTACAGTTCTTACAAAACGAGTCAGTGGCAAGCAAATGAAGACTATCTTTCCTCGGGCCACACCGCTACCCACGAATGTTCGGACCGAAGCAGCGGGACCATATGCGGACGTCCCGCTGGTTTTGTTCGGCGCTCCAGAGGATGACGATTGACAATATGATCGCTGCATCACAAGGTGGGCTTGAGTCTTCTGGGGATGAAGATTTGGCTATGCTGCCACCTTCAGGTGTGCCAACATTGCCAAGTCAAATCCGGAGTTGACAGCCATGTTATCTCGAGCAGCAGCGAGCATCGGGCTGGAGTTTTTTTAAAATATTTTTATATTTTTTGATGGGCTGATGGCTGGCAGCACCTTTCCCCAATACCTTTCTTTCCCAAGGTGCATGAGGAGGTCACAAGATTCTGGAAGTCCCTGTTGTCTTCCCGTGATCGTTCGGCAGCTTCCTCCGCCTTCTCTACCCTCGACGGGGCCACGGCTAAAGGGTATACTGGGGTCCCCTCTGTTGAAAGCTCTGTTGTGATGCAACTGTATCCGCAGAGTGCTTCAACATGGCACAGTGATCCTAAGCACCCCTCCAAGGCCTGTAGGTTCTCGTCTACCTTGCTGGCGAAGTCCTACAGAGCTGCAGGGCAGGCCGCTGCCTCATTGCCATGGCCATCCTTCAGGTCTACCAGGAAAGGATGCTCAGGAACATGCACAAGAGTAGAGCTGACCCAGGGCTCATGGATGAGCTTCGTGCCGCCACTGACCTTGCCCTCTGGGCGACAAAGGTGACCGTGCGTTCCCTGGGTCAGGTGATGTCCACAGCTGTGGTCCAGGAGAGGTGCTTGTGGCTCAACCTGGCCGATATGAGAGAGGCTGAGCGAATCCGGTACCTCAACGCTCCCATATCCCAGGCTGATCTCTTCGGTGGCACCGTTGAGGACTTCGCCCAACAGTTCTCGGCTGCCCAGAAGCAGACTAAGGCCATTAAACATATACTGCCCCTGCCGCCAGTTGCTGCCTCCACCCAGCTGCCGGTTCAGTTGCCTCAGCCTGCTCGCTGCCGAGGGTGCCCTCCTGCGGCTCCCGCCACTCCCGTCCCATTCCAGCAGCACCCTAATGTGGTTAAAGAACAAACTCATGTCCCCATCTCTGAGCTACCAGAGGCCGCGGATGGCAGTGCGCAGAGCTCAAGGGCCTCGCCACTCTCGTCCCCTTCTAGCGCCAGACCCCTGTCAGAGCAGACCCCAGTGGAACGCACGTCCTTCCCTGGTCTCCTCTGTCAGGACGTGGCAGATGACCGTGCCCCCACACTGGGACGCTCCGCCTCCCACGTCTGGGCCGCTCCACTCCGCTTCCCTGCCCCACTCGGTACGTCTGTGGTTCGCATGACCCCACTGGTTCAGTTCTTGGGAGCCTGGCTAGAGCCAACCTGTTCCTCTGGCTTGCGAGAACCATCAGGCTTGGCTATGCGATTCAGTTCGCACGGCCTCCTCCCTGCTTCCGGGGAGTCTGCTATACCATGGTACCACAATCTGGGTGTAAACGGACCATCTAATTGAATCTGAATCAAACCCATGTGAGATTGTAAAGATAATTGACCTCTTTTAAAAACACCTTCAATAATCAAATTTCCTTTTACAAATAGTTTTATTAAGTTAGTTTTATAATAGTTTTATATTTATTTTCTTAAAGCTAATTTAAACAACATAAAATCAACCAAATGAAGTTGAAATTTAAATGTCTTTAATTGTTTGCATTTCTCAAACAATATGTTGAACACCAAAGTTGTAACCTTCCCAAAAACAGACTAAACCGAGTTAAAATAAAATAAAAAAATAAAAATAAAATAAAATAAATTGGAATGAATGAATGAATGTCACTGAAACTAATAAATTATTTTTTTTTGTCAAAAGGTTCTTGGCATGGTAGTTTTTCTGCAATGTCGAACATGTTAGCCTATTAGGGTAGACTAGGTAAACCCAGCCTGATCTGCCGGCGATTTGATTTCACCCTGCAGCTCAGTCTGGAAACCTGTACATTAATTTATCCTGCTTCTGTTACACTTTTGTGGGAACCAATCACAGACTGGCTTATCCACCTGGTGCGCTATTGGCGGGTTTAACATGATGACGGATAGAGAAACGATGGGTCGTTGCTCGTTGATCACGCCTCTTGTGGTCTGATTGGTTGAAGGACTATCTAACTGCGTACAGAGTCATTTGAATTATGCTCGTTTATCACGCCTCTTGTGCAGTAGAAAATACATAGCAGACTCCCCAGACCAATGTTCAATCTTAAATTGAGCTTGGTCTGGTGATAGGCAGACAACTATTGGGGACTACAATTGGAAAGATTAAGCATCTGGAAACAGTTGGAAAGGTTAAGCATCTTCTGGTTCTTACCAGAGAAGGATTTGGTGTACTTGTACATTGTTCCTATCAAATAAACTAAAACTTTTTTTATTTTTTTTTAAAGAAACTTATAAACTAAACCAGTTGTGTAACATTACATTTAAATTATACCAGTTTATACTTTAGAGATTTAACTTAACTACAGTGCCTTATGGTGGGGTAAGTTAAAATGCTGGCTCAATTTACCTCTCAGCATCTGGCTCACTTTGCCCCATAGCTGCCATTTTGGACAAAACTAGCTAGCTTACCAATTCAGGCTAACATTTAGCTGAATGATTTGCATGGTTTTATACATTGCAAAATCACCAATATAGATCATAAATATTTTAGACCTGGATAAATTTGCTTTGTTGTAACAGCTATTACATCTGTTATGCTAAAATTTTACTTTGACAAGCCAAAAACCTCTCATGGGTTTCTCATTTTCACAGTCTGACAGAAATGATGGGTGGTTCCAAAATATATGGTCACATGACAATAAAAGTGTACAGTTGTCAAGATAAAGGGGGTGGGTCAACTTAGCCACTGGTTCATCTTACCCCACTCTCCCCTATATATGTATGTATGTACAGTGTTTGTGTTTGGAAAAATGAGCTTTTCTTGAGAATACTGGTGGATTTCATTTTGTATTTTGTTGCAAAGATTGGTTAAGATTCTTGTATTTGAGACATTATTTGAATTAAGTATATTTTCAATCCAAAATCTTATTGCTTTAGTGCATCCAGAAAATTTACTTTAAATGTAACTTTTTGTTACAATGCTCATTATTCTCATAGATATATAGATAGATAGATAGATAGATAGATAGATAGATAGATAGATAGATAGATAGATAGATAGATAGATAGATAGATAGAGATATAGATGTTAAATTACACATTAAAGTTATCAAAAATTACAGTAAAGACATTTATAGTGTAATAATAATAAAAAAATCTATTTTAAATAAATACTGTTTCATCAAAGACTCCTGAAAAAAATGTATCATGGTTTCTACAAAAATATTAAGCAGCAAATCTGCATATTAGAATGATTTCTGGAGGATCATGTGACACTGAAGACTGAAATGATGCTGAAAATTCAGATTTGCATCACTGGAATAAATTGCTTTTTAAAATCTATTCAGATAGAAAAGAGTTATTTTAAATTGTGATAATATTTCACTATTTTACATATTACTAAATAAAGCAGCTATGGTGAGCATGAGACTTCATTCCTCACACTTTTGAGCGGATGGTATATATATACACACTTTAAAAAATGCTGGGTTAAAAACAACCCAAGTTGGGCTTTTTTTGTTGTTGAAAATTTACTGTTTTAACCCAGCAGTTGGGTTAAATGTTTGCTTAAAACAACTCAATCACTGGGTTAGTCCATTTTCAACCCAACTTGGCAACCCAGCAGTTTTTAGAGTGTAACAAAACACACTATTCCACATCCTGCACAATGCTGTCCTTCAAACAAATGTGTCAGCTGAGTGCTATGAAAATGTACCTTACAGTGTATATATATATATATATATATATATATATATATATATATATATATATATATATATAATAAAACTTTATAATGTAGATTTTGGGACATGTTCTTGACAAACAGTTTTCACCATATTATCTCATATATTATATTTGTACCTGATTTTCATGTTTGTAATAGCTGAATGTGAATGAAGCCTCTCAGCTGGAATGTAGTTCTGTCAGTAGAGGACAGTGTTGCTCTATGTGACTTCAGGACATCTGCATCACAGAGCTGCTGCTCTTAGGCTTTATAAAGACAAATGCTTTTCACCTGCAGAGTGAGATTCTGCTCTTACCTCATGAAATTAAAGCTGAAATCTGTCACAATCATGTTGGTTGCTCAGCAGATCAGATGTGATTAGTTAAAAAATCCTTTAGCATCTTATCTTCTCTGCTTTTGAATAACTTATGTGCGTTCACAGCAGCTGCAAACTTGCCAAGGGATTCATTTTGCTATGTAAATGTCCAAAATGAACTGACTTTGAAAAACATGCCTAATAAATAAAAGGCCTTTGATTGTAGGTAAGAATACTCAATTGCTGGTGAGTCGTAATGCTGTAAGAAGCTGCTTAATGTTAAGATCAAACAAGATTATAACACTTGTTCCCCAGTGTTTTAAGTGTTGATTCAGATCACAAGAATGCAACTCCTTTGAAATCTTAAGTCCTTGTCCTTACTTGTTCACAATATTCAAACCTGGGCACTGAGAATGCATGACATTTATAGCATTGGTTAGAAATTTTATGGCAGAATGCTTAATCTTTGTGCAAATTTTAAAGAACACAATATGTATTTGGAAACTTAAATCACATTAAGTAGCTAAAATAGTGTTCAAAATGAACACGTTTGTTTCCTATAGTTGTCAAACATTAGTGAATGCAAGATATTTTGAATAACTGGTTTTGTCCATATAATGAAAGTCAGTGGGGTCCAAAACAGCACTGACTTTTATTGTATGTACAAAAACAGTACATTTTTTATCAAAATCTTCCAGAAGAAAGAAAGTCAGATTTGGAGCAACATGACAGGTGGGTAAATCATGACAACAGTTTTGGATGAATTATGCCTTTAGATGTCCAAAAACCTTTTTTTTTTTTTTTTTGTGGGGGTTATGGCCTTTGAATTACACAAAGTTATGATGTAGATTAATCAATACTCTGAGGAATCCTAAAAACGTATTACCCCTGGTTATACAATGAATAAATGTTCTAAAAACACGACACTTCTTGTGCCAACTCATTTTGGTTCTGATTTACTGCCTGTTTATTGTACTCGCTTCCTCTGTATGCATGAGAAATCCTCTCTTTTGCTTATGAAAGCTCTCCCACTTTCTCCCTCCCTCTTTCCTTCTTCATAACTGGTAATGAGACCCTCTCTGACTCCATCTTATTAGGAAACATCTATGCTGTTTGTTGTGTGTAATTAAAACAAGGAGCGAAGTGTGCTGTGATGAATTTCCTCCACTAAAGTGTGTCCCGCCGCATGCCCACAGGCTCATCTTCACTTAAAATGGGCACTTGCCAAAGTTTCTGAAAGCAATGGAAGAATATTTAGCTTATTCTTATTAAGATGTTCTCAGTGTTTACTTTCAAATTACATTTTGCAATAAAGACTGTAAAGCTAAATAGCCTACTGTTTGACTTACTGGCGCTCTAACGTAGGCTAATGTGGTTTTATTCATGCATAGCCAATGTATTTTGATGGGTGTCCATTTTATTTGAAAATTTGGTTGTGACGACATGGCATATGGCAAAGGATTGGCTCATGAAAATGAATTAGGTGCACAACAAATAAATGTGATGATTGTGTCTGTAGTAGAGTAGCCTATTTGCTTATTTCTAAGTCCGAACTGAAATGTTAACAGTGCTAGGCTATACACTCACATGAGATGAAGACTGAAGGCTACTCATAATAGTTTTCTTTAAAAAGTGGGTAACACTTTGCAATACGGGTGCACTAATATGCATTAATTCATGCTTAACTAATGCACAGATAATCATGAGTTAATGTATGACTCATGAAGAACTAAACCATTTATTAATGATTACTGCATCAGCAATTAATGAAGATTCTACATGATTAATAGATTAAGTAATATATGAATTGCTATTAATTAAATATGACATCATGTATTAATTCCCTAATAACATATTATATTAACTAATAATGTAAATTAACATGTTAATTACCACAACGGGACGAAGCCATGCATTTCAACTTCCAGTTGTCTGCTTTAATTAATCATTAGCTAATGATTTGCAAAGGTATCATTATGTTATGACTTTACTTGTTGAGGCACATCACTATTAACTAATTGTTAAGTAATATGTCATTAATTGTGGTTATGGCTTATGAATTAATTTTGAATTTGTTAATAGTCATGTGCCTCAACAAGTAAAGTATATATGACCGTTAAAAACGCGTCATCACAGTCTGTGAAAAGGGTCTACTGGGATTCACTGGGCCGAAACGACTATCTCCTGCCCCGGCCTTCATCCTCCCGTCCCGCCGAGATCTGGTGCTGTGCCGTCATGAGCTGTAAGTGAGTGTTGTCTTGTGTGCTTATGGCAGCTTCCCCGCGACTGGGTGTGGTTTCGGCACCCCCATCGTTTGAGAGCAGAGAATGCTGCCTATTTTTTGATAAGCTATTTTATGTACTTGTCAGATTTTTTTGTGATTCAAATTTGGCTGGGTGGTTAATAACACATTTGTCTGTGGTGTGACAAACACAGAACATGTTTAATTTTGACTTTACAAGGACTTTAAATGACGTGACACGCAATGTTTAAATCAGAGCCGTTGAGAGAACCGTTGAGCACAGTTATGCTAGTAATGCAGTGTTGTTTGGCGATGCGAAGATCTTCTGGTCCTTGGAAGAGCGAGAATTATTAGACAATTCATGACATAACATGTTATCGTGCTTTATCAGTGGAGGCAACGAGAGAATCAGTACCTGTACGGCCGAAGAAGCAGAAATGGTCTGAAGACAGAAACAGACAAAGACCAAACTGAGAGTAAATATCATTACGGCGTATGATAAGACATACACAAGGTGGACAGGTAAGAGTTAATTATTGTGTTGACCACTCTCTGAAACTCACTATCAGTTTAATTTACATAAAACTCAGAGATGTCATAGATGGTAGCGTAACGTTACCGTAACACCATTGTGGTGCCGGCACACACAAAATAGCGAACGCTAGCTAAAGAACTACTGAATTCAACTGGAATTACATCAAATGATGCAGAAATTTAATGGAATCATTCTTGCTGAACAATTTATTTGATTATTTCACTTGCCACTGGGATTTTTAATGTACAGATAAGCAATTGACTAACAAGCTTGACGTGTTGGTGTAGTGGTCATGTATTTGTATACAAGGGTTTGAGGTTCTAATCTTCCTTAAAGGGATAGTAGTTCACCCAAAAATGATAATTACCACATGATTTACTTACCCTCAAGCCATCCTATGTGTATATCAGGCGCGGAGCGGCCGCCCAATCAGAAATTTACAAAAAAATATATAGTTAAATATAGTTAAACTCTGTATAGTTAAACATGGATACTACTGTATGTGGTGCTGTGTTCACACAACGTCTTTTTTGACAAGAAAAAGTTGACAACTTTTCTTTTGTTCTTTTGTTGCTATAACAACAGCAGCAACAAGAGTTCTGTGTGGTGCAGAGATACAAAATGTCGAGAAAGAGAAAGTTGGCTTTTGAAGTTAACGGGGAGGAGAATGTCAGTTCACAACGACGCATTATATGGGGTAGAAAACAGGATGGTTCTTACAATAATTTAGTCCAGGTGCTCCGATTGGATGATGCACGCTTTGCAGCATATTTTAGATTGAACAAAAGTCAGTTTGAAGACCTGCTACTGCTGTTTAGTCGATCTACCGGCACCTTCTCCATTTTTCTTGTTGTTATGGAAACGAGTCAGGTCTCGCTACTCGCTTATCATTGGTCAGCTGTCAAAAAGGTACTTGACGTAGGGCGTTTTTAACTTTAAGAAAAGTTGAACTTTTTTCAACTTGAAAAGACACGCTGAGCTGCAGATAAAGATGTCGGCGTTGGCGCTCGCGACTTTTTCGAAAACACGGCTTACTCCATAGGATTATAATGTAAAACAGACGCTGGCAGCTTCAAAAAAGACGTCAAGTGTGAACACGCCCATATGTTAAAAACAGTAAAATTATAAGTAAGCCTGATTTCACTGAAAGTTAAATGTGTTAGTGTGTTTTCATTGGTCAATGCAACATCAATGTAGCAGTATTGCAATCTGGCGCGAACAACAGTAACAGTCGCTAGAAGTGTCTTGGTATCTTGATCTTGCTTTAGTATGGCTAAACAAATTACACTCACTCAGATGAACTCTGAACTGACGACCTCCACTGATGTTAACCGGCATGCAGATCTGCCTATGCACACTCCTGGCTCGGTAGCCATAGCCGCCCTTAGGCTTATGTATTTAGCACAGTTTTGACAGCAGATGAAATGTAAACTACAAAATAAGTAGGCTAATAAACAATATTTTTTACCATTATAAAGTAGTTTGAATGTTTTATTGCGTTACAGTATGGTTCTATTACTGAATAAGAAAAATATTCCCGAGCAGCTTTCAGCCTTGATCACTTTGAGAACTTTTCTTGTGCTGAGCGCTTTCCTCTCAATAACAAATACACACAACAAATATGACGGGGGTAAAACAATAATAGAAAGAAAGCGTCTGGTCTGATCACAGTGATGTTGTTTAATATGTTTATACCAGCTCTGTAATTCAGCACTATAAGACACGCCACGTTTATTGCTACCACTTTATACAATATAGCCTATTGATTTAAAGCCACAAATAGCTTATCATAACTTTCTATAAGCCTACTGTACTTGAGACATGAATTCAAGAAATTTATTAAAAGCAGAAAGACGTAGGCCACGGAAACATAGGTCCTAGTAAAGGGTCCACACCCAGCGTTCTTGGTTTGCTTCTTATTTATTATATCCAGGCAATTGTTTGATTAAACAGAGATTAAAATTAAGATAGCCTACAATTTATACAAAACGAAATTCACTTTAAAGAAAGTTTTCTACAAAACGAACCTTAATGAAGTGGTCAAAATCATGTCTCCCGACATATTGCGTATTTTACTCATGCTGTTCAGTGTTCACTTTTCATAACCGAACTAGATTAAATAATAAAAAAAAAATGGCATTATAATATTTAAACATAAACATGAACCTAAATACGTTTTCTTTAATGGCTACGTCACACCATTAAGAAGTAGCCAACCCTGTATTTCCTGGATTCGGGACAACTGCTTTGATTTCGGGATACCCAGATTCAGGCCCACCTCGACTTAATCCAGGCCCACCCATCTGTCAATCGGATGTCCTTGCTCTTCCAAACTTTATATTCAAGTAGTGCTCGCTGCAGAGCATCTGGAGCTCAAGGGTGGAGCTTAACCTGTTTAATGGGGCCTGTTTAATTTAAGTGAATCGATGGGTTTTTGTAAGAAAAATATCCATATTTATCTAAAGTTATAAAGTAAAATATCTAGCTTCCGACAGACCGCCTTCCGTATTCAACTTACAAAAACTGGCGCAAGGATGACGTAGAGTAAAAAAAACTTAACTATCGCGATGATGACGTCAGACGTAGCATAAGCATTTTGAAATGCGAGAGGCGTTACACTTTCTGTGCAAGTTGAATACGGAAGGCGGTCCACCAAAAGCTAGATATTTTACTTTATAATGTGCTAAATATGGATTTTTTTTTTTTTATACAAACACATCGATTCGTTTCAGAAGACCTTTATTAACACCCCCGGAGCCATGCGGATTACTTTTATAATGGATGGATGCAGTTTTTTCCTCAAATTTTACCATTCACTGCCATTATAATGCTTGGAAGAGCCAGGACATATAACTAATATAAGAATATAATAAAACTCTGATTGTATTTGTCTGAAAGAAGAATGTCATATACACCTAGGATGTCTTGAGGGTGAGTAAATTATGGGATAATTTTCATTTTTGGGTGAACTATCCCTTTTGTATTTTAATGAATCAAAGTATTTTAATTTATTGCATCTAGTTTAACTAGAATGGATAGCAAGCTGTGGAAAAGCAATACATTGGAGCTATAAATTGGAAATTGCCACTGTAACTTTCCACCACATATGATAACCACAAAAAAAATACTCAGCAAAACATAAAAAAACAAAAAAACAATTTTCATTCCAGCAAGGACCACCACTCACTTTATCAATTGCCAGTTCAGTTTTTGAAAGTAGAGTCTTATGCTCACCAAGGCTGCATTTATTTGATCAAAAATACAGTAACAGTAATATTGTGAAATTTTATTACAACTGTATTACAACTGGCAAATCTGAATTTTCAGCAGCACCTTCAGTGTCACATGATCCACGTGAAAGATATTATTATTAGTTATTAATGGTTGTGTTGCTTAAAGGAGTGTGGAAAGAGTAAACTTGTTGTTTATTATGATTTTTTGTTGAACAGAAAGTTCAAAAGAACAGAATTTATTTGAAATGGAAATGTTTTGTAAAATTATAAATCTTTTATCATGTTTTTGATCAATTTGATTGATTAAAAAAGCTTACTGAAAAAAAGCTTACTGAGGTGTTTGGAGGGTGTTTTGATCTCCAACATGTTAAACTGATAGTCTAGTTAAATCTGATGTATAGTCTTTCTTTATATCTTTGATCATGACTAGACAGCAAAGATTGTGTAAAATGACACTTTCTAACCGCCGGAAACTTAGACAAACATAGATCAACATGCTGAAGCATGATTTGTTCTGGTGAAATATTAATTTGTCAATCCATGTGTTTTGAAGAGCTTGCCTAACTTGATGCATTAAACCAAGATCCCAGAGTAAGATGAGCATTAATCTGTGACATGCAGTGGTCTGAAGTCAAACTAAACTCCGGCCCATCTATCTCATGAGCTCAGTGGCAGTCTCTGTGCCTCGCCATTAATCAGTGTGTCACGTTTCATCTGGAGGTGTTGGCACTCCACTCCACTCACCCAAACAGCTGATCACACACAGCGCGTTCACAATTCCTGCGGGCTAATTGCACATTTCGCAGTGGCCCTGGTCCCCTTGTGGGACTATCTAAATTCACTTTCTCTCTTGCAGTCATGCCACTATTAGTTCATCATCGTCAGCTAATGAATGCAGACTCCATTGTCTCTCAAAGTTTGATGAAATGACATGTAATTAATTGTGAGTTGTTCAGAATGCAACTCAGGGAGTTTTGATGTCTAAGAGTGCTGATGTTCTTATATTGTATCATGTCCATTTTTTTTTTTTTTTGTATGCACTTTATTAAAACTCACATTCAATGATCTTTCAGAATGGCTGACCCGAAGACTTATGCTGTGGCTGAAAAAAACATGAAATCAAAAATGACCATATTTGTTTGTGGTCATATTGTGTGGTGAAATATCACTGCAAAACAATTTCCTCTTTGTAATTTTTCATCGAAGTATAATAATTTGCTACATCTCTGAAATCAAGACTTTATTTTTCAACTCCTCCAAACATTTTTTTTTTTTTTTTTACAAACTAATCAATTACAGATAAATAGTTTCTAATTGAATATCTTGTTTCACTCTCAATATGCCACATAATGGTAGTAAAGTACGCTTCGAACAACTTATGGCCAAGTAAGAGGGTGTTCACACCAAGGGGTCAGTGCTTGGTTGGTTACCATAGTCCAGTTACTCTCTGCTGATACATTCTATAACTGACCAAACTGGCAAATTTAGTGCAATGAATGGTAATAATTCTAGTTTTACATGGACATACACATGGGCGTCGGAACCATTGTATGATATTTACCACTTAATGATATTGGACCCACTCACTTTTACCATCTCTTATTCACCTACCCCTAACCGATAAACACTTTATTATTAAACATGCTAGACGCTTTATTTCCACTTTTCTAATATTTTCTTAATTTTTATTGAAAATACATGCCTTTCTGATCGGATATGTGAGGAGAAAAGGGAGTAGAGCGAATTCGGCAAAAGGCGGCTTCGATCCAAGGGTTGATTTGCGCCAAAACTTTCTTCCATGTGCCTTACCCCTACATCACCAGGAGTGTGACTTTGATGACTTTGGGTCACTGTACAACTTCAAACCACTGTCAGTGTAAAAGGTTCTTTAGAGATAAATGAGTATGTGCACTCCTGTTTCCTGTCAACACTCTAAATTCAATGCACATGCATGCTGCTGCATTAATATATATGCTGTTTGATTTGAAGCCTTTGGTGCAATGAACAGCACTTTACAGAAAACCACACAGAGAATTAACAAGAGTTGTTGTCATTTATATAATAACACAAATATCCTCCGGCTACAGACAGGAATATTCTGTCTACTCACGTGTCTTCTTGCCTCAGGTTGCTGTTAACCTGATTTACACAAGTCCTGTTAGATTGAGCTAAGGGCTCTCATGGTGGGATCTTCCTATTCCTGAACCCATCCATCAAATTGCCTATCGATCTCTGACATTTGGAAAATGGGCCGGATTCTGCATTCCAGACACGGCATTCGCTTATTTCTCTACTGTAATGGGTAAAAGTAAAAGACTGGGATCTTTGCAATGACAATGATGGAGAACAGTTGTGATCAGTGGTTAGTTTAAATTGACAGAAATGATTGGTGGCCTTCAATCCAGACTAAAGCCATGTCCACACTAATACGTTTTCATTTGAAAACGCATCTTTTTCTCTCCGTTTTGGCCTTCCGTCCACACTGAGACCGCGTTTTAAGTCAACAAAAATGTAGCTTTTTGAAAACGCTCTCCAAAAAGGATAAATTTGAAAACGCCATCTTCGAGTCATAGTGTGGACTGTGAAGACGGAGGTATTTGAAAACGATGGCGCATGCTTAGTCATGTGATGCATATTGTACCAATAGATATGTATCTTTATACCGCTATTGTGCCAGTTATGTGCTATTCACTTTCACACAGTTGCTAAAATGTTACTTTGCACACTTCATATCACAGTCCTGCAAGGATGACAGAAAATGTACTTGCATTTGCTGTCCTGTGGCAAAACACAAGAGGAGTTGCGTTTTAGACCAAACATAATGGTTGACCGAGTGCGGCCTGGACGCATCAGTGAATGGTGAGATATTTTGCAAAATAAAATGTTCCTGCCAGAAGAATTGTGTGATAACTTTATGATGTCTATATCATCTCTGTTTATGATGTCTATATCATCATCTGTTTTCTGACGTTTAAGTGTAGATGAGAAACCTTTGCAAAACGTTAGTGTGGACGGAGAGCGTTTTGAAATGAAAACTCAGTTTTCAAATCTATCCGGATTAATGTAGACATAGCCTAAAATGAGCTCAATTAAAAACTCCACTTTGGCAGACTTGCATCTGCATACATGATGCAGATTATGAAGTATTCACAGTATGCACAGGTGAGACTGATCAAAGCAAAAGTGTGTGTTTGTGTCTTTAAGTAGTTCTATCCTTCGTGCCAATGCTGTCCATTGAGTTTCTGTCTGCGTGAAGATGAAACGGTAATAATGACAGCTCCCATCAATATGCTGCCCTTCAGCAAGCAGTGATGGATGAATAGCAATATTAGGTATAATTGAGAGCTGTTACCTGATTTCTTTATGTTTTCTTTCTTTTCAGTGGAATTGAAACACTGCATTGGATTATCCCACTATAAGGGCTTTTTATACTACACTTTAACCTGAGGGTTTTAACCTAGATTAAAGTGACTTTTATCCTTTTTTGATATCGTTTTAATCCTAGTGTGTAATGACGATAGAGTTCACAAACAAAGTCTTTATTTAGAATAACAAACACTCAGGAGATATCTTAGAACACGTAGGAAAATACAAACCATATAAACTGAAACAAGAACTGACAATGGACTGAACAAAACAGGGAGTTTCAATACAACACAAACATAATGACTGACAGGTGATAATTATACATAACTATAGAAACAAATGAGGAGATAATCAGTAACCAATGAAACCGGACCTAAACGGAGTAGGCAAAACAAGAACTAACAGAATAGAATAACAAAATAGAAGTCCACAATTGTGACAGTACAGAAAGGCACGTCTTTGGAGGTGCCCATAGAGCTGGTGATGGATATGGACCAGGTGAAGCTAACGGTGGGAAGAGAAGCCTGGTGGAGCCGAAGGAGTGGAGGGTCAAGTGCAGCCAGAGACCTGGAAGTCTGTGGCGGAGGCAGTGCGGAGACTCACCGAAACTGATCCAAAGGGACAGGGGAGCCTGGTAGATTCCCAGGGCTTGCGGACCGAGGAAGACGCTATGGGCGGACAGGACCAGTGTGGAAGGCGAAGACAGGGAACTGTATCTGCGGACCACAGATCTAGCAGACAGTGGTCTGCTTCTGGCTCTGAGATTAACTGGGCAGCTTGCGTCGGCTCGGGGAAGACCCAGACAGCTGATTCCGGCACGGGCTCCTTCTCTGCCTCACTGATGTTACCCAGAGAATTTCCCTGCTGTATCCTCCACCACCAGTATTCCACCAGCGGCCAGCGTTCTCGCAGGTGATGAGCCTCCGCAAAGCACGGGATTGTGGGTATTGCGCATAATTTTTATTATTCCCGCAGGTCTCACGCTTTAATGCGATAAATTCCTGCAAACATTTATTCACTGTAGCATGTAGGTTTATAATCCAGAGAGATTATAAAATCAAATCAGTCATTTTAAAACTTTCTGCGGGATGTAATTTCACAAACAGCATGAGTGATTCAATGGTGCTGCGTCTTCTCTCTCTCTTTCTCCCTCAAAATGCACTAAACATCACACAAGGTGCATCTGCAAGGGTCAAGTGCACTGTAGGCGGCGATACAAGGCTCTCAGGACAGGGAGTCAGGACAGTAATTGATAACAATCTATAATGAAAATCATTGACAACGATTCTCATTATCGATTGATTGGGTCTGCCACCAACATCCACCAGTCGCTTCCAGACACTCCTAGGGGAGGGAGGTGGAGCAGAGGCAGACCCGGGGGCGGGATGGAGGGCCAGGCCCGTGGAGCGGAAGAGGGCCTGGAGACTGAGGCAGAGCAGAAGGCCAGGAAGGAGCAGCCTAGGCAGATGACCAGGGTGGTACAGATGGCCCAGATGAGGTTGTAGACGACCACCACAGCAGTGCTGATGAGCTTGCAGGCACCCACGGCGGAGCAGATGACAACCAGGACAATGCAGGTAGTTCAGGTGACCTGGCTGGAATTTTCTCTGGACTCAGGACAGGTGACGGAGTCCTCTCTGGACTTGGGACAGGTGATGGAGTCCTCTCTGGACTTGGGTCAGCAGACGGAGTCTCTCTGGACTCGGGACAGGAGACGGAGTCCTCTCTGGACTCGGGTCGGGGCTGGAGCCTTCAATGGACTCTGGTCATGGGCTGGACCCTTCTCTGGTCACGGGCTGGAGCCTTCACTGGACTCTGGTCATGGGCTGGTGATGGCCATTTTGACAGAGTTCTGGCATGGTGGCGGGCATCTTGGCAGAGGGCTCTGGCATGGCAGCGGCCATCTTGGCAGAGGGTTCTGGTATGGCGGCAGCCATCTTGGCAGAGGATTCTGATATGGCTGCGGCCATCTTGGCAGACGGTTCAGGTATGGAAGCGGCCATCTTGACAGAGGGTTTTGGTATGGCGGTGGCCATCTTGACAGAGGGTTCTGGTAGGGTGACAGCCATCTTGATAGAGGGTTTTGGTATGGCGGTGGTCATTTTGGCAGAGGGAGTGCTGCATTCTTCCTCTGCAACACCAACCATAAAGGCAGAACCGCTCAGCAATAATGCTATGTTGATGTAAAATTCTAAAATCCAACTAGGGTCGTGAAGTGGCATGATTAAACTGAGAGGTTCTGATGGCTGACGCGAAACTGACGTTTCGAAGCTTTGTCGAGATCCGAAGCGCAGATGTTTCGAAACACTGCTCTGAACTGTGATTCAAAACACCCATGTCACGTGACTACGGTTAAATGAAGCTTCAAGTGTTTCATCAGGTGGCGCCTGTCGAAACTGCGTTTGATTGAAAGGGGCGGGAACAAACCACACAGTCACACATCTGTATGAACCTAATTCCCCACAGTTTAAAAGTTAAGTTAATAACATCTTCACCTTGAGATTTTGTGATATAAGTGAGATTTATAGTGAGCTTTGGTTAGTTATATTTAGGCTAAATTTAAATTATTTATGTTGACTGATAGGTAGCCTATAGACAGTAACAGATAGTTAGGATAGTTATAGTGTGTAGCGTATGGATGGTGCTCATACATGATCAAACAGATCAATACTTGGTGCGAAATGAGTCAACAGGACTCGGCGCCGTGAAGTCTACAGACTGACAGGTTAACGGTTCTAAAAAGGACACAAACCAGCCTCCGGCATTCCACGGACACCACAAAGCACCCAAAGGGGGGTTATATGACTTTTAATTTAGTTATTTTTAATTTTAGATGTGCTGTGTTCCCTGTATGTATGCATGCTTTTTGTTATAACCATTTTAGATGTGTTTGATAGGTTAGAAACTTATAATCAGGAAATGCTTAATGAAGAACAACGTCAAGCTTCACCCTTCCTTTAATTCCTAAGTTAAACTCCCCATGCTTGGTCTCAAAATCTTTGTCTCTCAATTTGTAGACCGTCTATGTGCGTTGTGTGGTACTATGATGCATCAAACTCTTTCTTTTATGCCAAAACCCCAAAGTCTGCATACCAAAACCCCAAAGTCTGCATACCAAAACCCCAAAGTCTGCATACCTAAGAAAGCCATAAACATGTTAATGAGGCGAGACCCGAAGACAAAGGGAGATTTCCCGCTTCTGAGTTCCTTCGCTCTGATTGGCTGTTCCGACAAAAGAGGTGTGCCCCATGAGGGCCCTTCTTAAGTGGCCTCTAGGCCCTCTTGCCACTCTCTTCGCCTTTTTCGCCCTCTTTGCCCCTTTTTCGTTTCTCCGGCTCTCTCTCTCACTCTCTCTCTTTCCTTGCTTTTGACCCCCTCTCAGGACTCTTCCTCGACGCGGATTTTCGGATTGCCCGCGCGCCATCTTCCAAAGGACATTACCACACGAAGGAACCAAAGTTGAATTTCCCGCGGACTCCAAGGACTCACCCTGCAAGATTCAAACACGGACCAGATCGCGGAATTCCCCCACACGCACAAATTCGCGATCAAGGAAACATATGCAAGTATCCCTTAAGCTGTCGTTATAAAGTCTTGAGCTTATGGAAATAAGTTGGACTGATTTCTTGCTAGTGCTCAATAGGTTGTGTCGGTAATACCACCGTTTCCGTGTCTCTCTCTCTCTCACTCTCTCTCTCTCCCACCTGCTTTCAGTTAATTTGTGTATGTTTGTGTATTGTTTGTTGATTTATTAAAATATATATATTCACACGTGATTGTGACTGAATTGCTCACCCATAGGCCCCTTTTACGGTGAACCGACCCTGTTACAAATTAAAAAGAAAGATACTTCTCCTGGCCAGAGGAGCCTTGTCTAAGAGTTATTAAAAAAAGGAGATAGTTGGTGGACAATTATCCGTCCTTTGAACTCAATTCTAGAATCAAAGAAATGTCTAAAAGTTGAATCAAACCCTAGATATTAATAATTGTTATAATCCGTTATAATCAACTGTTAATATCCAAATTCCCCTCTGTGCCGATTTATGCATGTTTGATCGTAACACGATTAAACGCATGCATAAATCCCGCACCATTTCCCCTGGGGCTCGATATTCGCTACAAGTGACACATTCACATAGGCTAAGTTAGATATTGACAGATAGCACAGGATAGAGATATAGAATTATATAGATATAGATTCATAGGTGATGTACAGATAGATATATTAATAGAATAGATAAAAATGGAGGCTCCACGTAAGAGATGCAGTACATCTGTGGTGTGGGAGCATTTCCATTTGGAAATACCAAATAAAGTGAGATGTGTGTATTGTGTATTGTATTGTGATAGGCAGCTAGATTTTGCCCAGAACGCATGATCCATTAATTTATTGGAAAGAGAGAGCAGTAATTTTCCCTCATTTGTACTTGCTAAAAAATATTTGTGCATGCCAGCAACATGTGTCCATTGTGAGAGGATTTTTTCAAAGGCTGGAGAAATTATATATAATAAAATAAGTCGGCTAAGTCCTTCAATATCATATTTTTGAATAAAAATGTTATGTAACAAATGTGACACATTGTGGCTATATTTATTTTATTAGTCTTCATTTTTCATGACCAAAAAAACAAACAAACAAACAAAAAACCTATTCACAATGAGGAGGCTACAGGTTACAAGACCAAGATCATGTAGTTGTCAGACAGATGTTAAAAACTATTTCTTTTACATGGATCATTGTCAGCGTTATTTCAGATCAACACATGCAAGTGATCACTAGGTGTCGCCGTGGAGACGAGTATCGGATTGCTTCGAAGCTTCGAAACAACATGGCACATTTGCTTCAACTGTTTCAGTGCTTCATGAAGCCTTGGTCTGCCCATCATTACAGGCAGGTAATCCAAAAACTGATAGACAAGAAACCAGGGAGAACGCTCAGAATTGCAGTTGTTACACTAAACAAGACTTTTCAGTGAATGACAGCGTTAACATGGTTTATATAGGATGGCTAATGAGGTTAAAGTCCTCATGAAATCAAAATTGACCCTATTTACTTTGTTAGCACATATTACAGGTCTTAGGGTGAACAATTAATCCGTGCAAGTTAATACTCAGAAAAAAATAGTTTGTCGCGGTAATCTTTAATCAAAATCTGAAAAGCTTCCGGTCTGGAAACAGCGTTCCTTCTCAGATGATGTCAGTTTGACGGCTTAGGTTTGAAAATGCTCAACCACTCCCCTCCAACCGTTAGTCTGCTATGAGCGCGAGATGGAGAGGAGGAGCGCTGAAGTAAAACCCTGCCCTCTATTCAATATTCCATTTCATTTGGAAATGCGTCACAGCACTGAAAAAAACTCACTTGCTACTTCCGGTTCACTGGGACTTTAATGAGACAGGCTGAAAACAATCATGGCTGATGAGTCCGGGCAAAGGATTATGGGAAATGTAGTCTGAGATGTTATGGGCACTCCCACTGGTGATCGTAACACCATGAAATAACTACAATAACCCTGTTTTATTTATTGTTATTATTATTACTTAGTTTGTTTTATTCGTTGTAAAACCATGGTTAATTTTTGTAAGGTACATTTTCATAGCACTCAGCTGACACATTTGTTTGAAGGACAGCATTGTGAAAACATTAAAAACAACCCAAGTTTGGTTGAAAATGGACTAACCCAGCAATTGGGTTGTTTTAAGCAAACATTTAACCCAACCGCTGGGTTAAAACAATCCATTTACTGGGTTAAAACAACCCAATCACTGGGTTAGTCCATTTTCAACCCAACTTGGGTTGTTTTTAACCCAGCATTTTTTAGAGTGTAGTTAAAAGAAATGAGTTTGTATCTGATTAATCGAAAAAATAATCGGCCACTTATCCGATTATCTAAATAATCGTTAGCTGCAGCCCTAGTTTCACTAAAGTTTTTGATTTGCACTTTTTAAGTCAATTTAAACATTAAAGGTGATTTTAAACTATTCAGTACTTGTGCGCTCTCTGAGAGATGGTTTTCTCTGCGCCGCATCACAAACCGCTCACGATTAACAAAACTGAGTTCTTTTTTGCATATTATAGCACTTTAACGCACTATAAAAACGCACTATAGCACTTTAGCACTATAAAATGATGTCAAATTTCTGGTCTTGGTGAGTATCCTCATAAAGACAGTCGGTTATGTCTTAAATAAACAAGCAGTTGAGAAAGAACGCATGTGTAACAGACAGTATAATCATAATGGATCCGGATTCCGTGCACTAGCTCTTAAAGTGACAGTGTGTGACTGTCATCAATGATGATAAAACAACAAAAGATAGCTTTAATTGTAAGGAATCAGGATGAATAGCCTATGTCTATTTCTGTACCTGAATGCTAGTGTTAGACCAACCCCAAAAACTTTTCTCTATTTCATTTGGATCTTTTTTTCTATGTTTACTTTTTTATCAATTTAATTCAAAGACTGAAATCAAGCCACCCCCCACACATACACACACTTAGAATCACTTAAGGAGGGAATCCCCCCCTATTTTCCGAAACGAAATTCAGACCCTGCATATTAAATACCATATAAAACATTTTCTCAGAAATGCAAGTTTATATCTCACAATTCTGACTTTATAACTCGCAATATTTCAATTTTAAAGTTAAGTAGTTTTGTGTGTGTTTTTGTCATTTTATTAGTTTTGTTTTATACTAGCCCATTGCTATATTTTTTTATTGTTTTATTTTCCAAATAACAAGTCACAACTGAACTATCGTTTGGAGCTATTTTTTTGTTTTGTTTATGGAGATAAAAAATAGACAAAGTAACTGGTAAGTTACTTTGTAAGTTTAGTAAGTTACTCTATATTAACTTCTTGTTTATTTAACTGTTGTATAATATCAATTATCACACTTGCAGTCATGCTATTGGTCTGAATATCAGCACAGCTGTGATTAACTGGGACTGGTGTCTTTTTTGTACCATTTTATAAAAGCAATAAGTCACAGGTTTGCATTGCAGTAATGCTACTGTTGTGAGTTTTATGGGTTTTCACTAACAATAACCTCTCATGACTTATTGCTTTATTTAATACTAATTTCTATTTTGGAGTAATTAGCACCCTGATGGACAACCCAGTATAACAAACTGACAGTTTTACTGAGCAAACTGCCAAATAGACTGATTACAGCACATTGAACAATCATTAAGATGTTAGTATCAAAAGCGTGATGCAGTTTCACAACACAATGTGCTGAAATGAATAGTCTGATCTCTAGAGAAGATCACGGCGACCGTTCATCATGTCTTGAACAAATGAGGAAAAGATCCAGCAGATTACACTTAGTTTGTTCTCCAAAAAATATGCAGTGCCTGTTCATTTATCTGTGTGCCACAAGCTTTCCATGCAATCATTGTTAGGGAAAGGGGTTAGTGAAAGGGGAAAATTGCCATCCAGCTCATAATCTTCAGGGCAGCGACTCAATATTTTCATTTCATGTCCTACACATACATTTAAGATTTGATCCCAGGCCAGAGGCAGTTACTAAGCAGGCTACATCTACATTAATCTGGATACATTTGAAAATGCACCTTTTTCTCTATGTTTGGCCACACTGAGAAAAGTGTCCAGTGAAAACTAGGCTATTGGGGTTTAGGTGTCAGTCATTTCCTGTCGGTATTGAGAATTGAACTCACCACCTTTGGGTTATCAGTCTTCTCTCTAACCATTAGGCCAAGACTGCATGTGATGCATATTGTACTGATAGATATCTATGGTTATACTGGCATTGTTGTGTCTGCTCTCTTAGCGTTGTTAAATGTTACTTATACAATCTTCATATTTCTTTCCTGCAAAGCAAGGATGTGACGGTGAGGAAATTCGTGATGAATCGTGTGCAATTTTTACTTTCGCTATAGAATTAGCGCCAATTCGGGGGCGAATTGCTTGAATGGTGTGTGTTCAATATTATTCTTAATGAAATCAACAACAAAATGGTACAATGACAAGCTCGCTGTTGTACATGCACCGGCCACATGGTCTCTCAAATTAGGCTGCCTTTCTTGTGCATGTGCTGTTGTACGTGGACAGTACGCGCGGTCTCAGAAATTGGGCTGCACGTGGACGTGGTGTGTGGATGCTCGCGAAACCTCCTGATGGCAAAAATTACGTCACACGGACGGTGCATGAATGCAGACAGCCAAAGTATACTTTGGGCTTTAAGCAGACATGTTTAGATTTGAATTGTGTTGTCTGTTCTCTATCTGAACTAAATGATTTTTATGACTTAGATTTTTATCTAAACAGTGGGGGCAGTGCCACGTGGGAAAGTGATGTAACCTGTGTTGAGGCCGATACATGAATATACGGCGAAATCGAAGAATGAACTGATGTGACTTCATTTCAAACAAAATCAGGCCAAACGAAGTTCGTTTGGAGTCTGTTTTGTGAGTTCGAAGCAACTTGCCAAAACAAACTTTCTGGAAAAGTTCGCTTTGGCTGGTAAACACCTTTGTACACCCATTGGTCCATGGCGATTATGTAATAGGTGGGTGTTCACGGATGCTCCGCCTTCTTTCACGCTGCAATCTTTTCTGGTTCATTTGGCCTGTTCAGTCCATCGAGGTCAGATGTCCGTGAGTGAAAACATGAACACACTGGAGAGCTGCTTTATAGTAGAAAATGAATTTGTACTTCTGATGAAACGAGACACTGATACTGTTTTTCATGTAATACGGTAAAACTGCTTGATTTTAAGCAATCTATTGTATTGTATTGTGACGTGACTTTACTGGAGTGCAGTAACGCTTGTGCAAACATATCCACATTGCTATGATCAAATGCTTTTCTAAATGCTTGTTGTTTTCTCAATTTCATCGTGTGTTTATTTTATTGAGAGGAAAGCACACAGCACATATATTCATCTAACTGTCAGATGTTAGATAAGAGTATATCACTGCTTATGGATTTCAAAATTTGTTTTACCCCTAAACGGGCCTTTAGTGGTGGGATAATTTGCTAATAAAATTATTATGCCAGAACAATAGTGTGAAAAGTTTATGCCTTTATTATGTTCAGTAAGATGACTTAAGCATTTTCAGATGTTTCCGTGTCGATGTGCAACCTTTGGAAAATGCTAGTGTATGCGGAGAGGTTTTTGAAACAAAAAAATATCTGAAAATTAATTTTATCCCCATTGATTATACAGGAAGCACTGCGGCCCGTCGCTTAATGTTTGTCTCTGACTTGAAGTGTGTGACAGTCTCTCTGGTGGAAATATTGAGCTTCACTGAATACAGACAGTTTTCAGTTTTCAGACACTTTATATAATATGCCGTGAAGAATGGGTGGCTAATGGATTCTAGCCAATAACCCTTTAGATTGCAGCAACAGCCAAATATCCTTGGAGCTCAGTCCTGTGTCCAAGTGAATTGTCTTGGAAAATAGTTGGTCTGTATCTTGCACTCGAAACAGCTTGAATGAAATCTTAAGTGGCTCTAAACTGGGTCCACTGTCATCCTCACAATAGGACATCTGCCTGCTTTGCTTCATGCAGTTACAAACACCCCTTATCTTGGAAACTCGGAAAGAACTACTTTTCAATACTGAAGTTAAGAAGAACTTTTAGTGGCTCATTCATTCCAGCTGAAATGTGGTCTTGACCTTTTTCACAGTCTTTTTCTGGTTGCTAGATCAACATGGGAGAGAGATAGAGGCAAGTTCTTTCTTACTGCGTCAGCAGATAGTGCTTCTGCCGAGAGATGGCAAATCAACTGTGGACAGTTGGGTTGGGCTTGTGTTTTCAAGCAAACAATTTGGCCTTTTTCCCTCCCTTTCTATCCGCTAGGAGAGCAAACAGGGTTAGAGTGGGACACGGTGCTGACACGCTTCAGTCCTGCAACCTTAAGCACTCCTCGGGGCCTGTTTTGGTTTCTCATGCTCCGACAAGATTCATTTTTCCCCCAGCAAGTTCCATTTGGAAAGGGGAAAATAGTATTAATAAAATATTAGTCATTAATCAAACATGCTGGCTTCTTCGCCAGTCCCACGTGGTTATTGAGGAGAATTTAACGCTGTAGCGGTTAGTAGTGCCTTACTTTGTTCCCTTCGAATGAACGAGCTTTCAAAATTTAAACCGAGTAATTGACTTATGCTCCCCTGACGGAGCACTATAGTAATGGATGACTGTATCCAGAAA
>CM031947.1:42156742-42215939 GCA_018749465.1 Paracanthobrama guichenoti
AGTTTCATAATTATTTTACTAAAAATATAAAAGATCTTTAGATAAATACTGGACTTAAGGACTTTAAAAATTTAAGCTGCAAAGATAACTTTGCACTCATTTCAAAGGACCTATGACATCATCTGACATGAAATTCATCTAAATTGAATTGATCTCATAGATGTTGTGGTTTGTGGTCATACTAGCACCGACTGCTGCAGTTAATGAGGTGAATTCAAATGACTTTGACAGTCATTTTATTAAAACATTATTTTCACTGCAAAAATACATAAATAAACAGCTTGCCTAATGTACTTTACGTAATGATGATTGATCTTAAGATATTTTAACCTATAATATGTGTTATGCGTGTACCCATGTTTACGTACACAACAATAGAGTTTAGATGTGTTTCATATCATAGGCTATCACAAATAACTATCACTTTAGTGTGAAAAAAGTTTAAAAAAACTATACAAATACCTTGAATTAAATACTGGCCTTGTGGACTTACAAATTTTTGAGCTGCAAAAGATAACTTTGCAAATATTTGAAAGTGACCTATTATATCCTATGATGATAAAATTAATCTATATTTCAATGACATCATGGGTGTGGCTTGTGCTCATAGTGGCACCAGCTGCTGCGGTAAATGTGGCATATTTAAAATATATATTTTTAATTCTCCTGTTTAAATGCATATTGCCTGTCGTGCACAGTCGCCCTGAAGCCACCGGGGTGGCGGTGCCACAACTTGGGCCCGCCATCATCATCGCTGCTCGCAACTTTGTATATTATTATTGTTATTATTATTGCTTTTTCTTTCGCTTTTTGCCCTTTTTGGGGCCCTTAACATGCTCGAAAACTCTTGAAACTTTGCACACTTGCCGAATGCGCGGCCATCAGGGTTTGGGCTGGGTTTGGTACCCGAGGCGTGGCAGAGGGCTCGACAAGCGCCCCCTTGAAAAAATAAATAAAACTGTCCATAAATCAAAAACGCTTGCATGTATTAGTATGAAACTCGGTACACATATAAAACTCATCGGGCCGAACAACTTCCGTGCTCTAAGTTATCGTCAGCCCGACAGGAAGTGAGCTATTATGGGTCGTTTAAAGCGCATACTGTGGAATTTGAAATACTCCTCCTAGGCGATTAACCCGATCAGCACCAAACTCGGTCAGCATGAAGTCAAGGCATTGAGGATGCTAAATTGCGAGCGGATTTTTGATATCTCGAAGCGGTTTGGCGTGGCAGGGAGACAAATTTATGGCGAAATGGGAAACAGGAAGTGTGTTATAACTTCTGCATACATTGACCGATTTGGATGAAACTTCAGCTGTGTGTTCGTTGTAAGAGGCCGATCACATGGATATGACTTTTTTTGTGAGTCAAAGTTATAAAGCGCCACCAACTGGCAGCAGGAAGTGTGTCACTTTCAAAAATGCTTTGAATCACCGTCTTATTTTCACCCGATTTACTTCAAACTTCATCAGTATAATGGTAAAACATGGCAGATATAGACATATGAATGGATTCCTGATATTTTAAATACTGTTGCCATGGCAACGTGTCAAAGTTGAATAATCTTTTAGGGTGTTTTTGAGACTCTTAGCATGCTTGAAATGGCATGAAACTCAACACACACATCAGTGATGCCTTCCAGTATATATGGCCAAAGTCTTAGAAATGGGCGTGGTGGAGGGCTCAGTAAGCGCCACCTTTTGACAAAAGTGGGGGTTAGTTTTATCTACAGTCACCAAACTCTGTATATATATTGTTCTCATCAAGCCGGACATCTTTCTAATTTACAGTCATTAGCTCCGACCAACAGGAAGTCAGATATTTTGGTTTGAATTTGTAATTTTGGATAAATCAGGCTCTGAGTTATTATAAACTATTCGTAGGAGATGCATGGAATCGACACCAAACTCGGTCAACATGAAACAAAGGCACTGACAGAAGATGCTATAGTGCGAACGATTATAGGATATCTCAAGCGGTGCTGCTATGGCGAGGATTAAATGAAGGACAAAAAAGGAAACAGAAAATGTCTAATTTCTTGTAAAATCATTGTTTGATTTAAATTAAATTAAGATTGTATGTTCGGTAATTGAACCTGGGTGAATTTAAAATGGATGTACTTTTTCAGATCAATATATTTATTTTATTTAATATATTTAATCTGAATCTTATTTTGTCTGCCCTCCCTTCAATGTCCAATAGATGACACTGTTGACTTAGTTTTGATGGGGAAAAAAGCTTTTTCCCTCTCTGTCTCTGTCTCTGTGTGTGTGTGTGGAGGGGGGGATGGGTGGCTGACAGCTAAAGCATGCCAATCTGTCTCTGCATTCTCTTTCTATGTGTGTGTGTGTGTGTGTGTGTGTGTGTGTGGAGGAAGATGGGTGGCTGACAGCTAAAGCATGCCTCTCTGTCTATGCCTCTGGCTCTTTCTCTCTCTGTGTGTGTGTGTGTGTGTGTGTGGAGGGGGATGGGTGGCTGACAGCTAAAGCATGCCAATCTGTCTCTGCATTCTCTTTCTATGTGTGTGTGTGTGTGTGTGTGTGTGTGTGTAAGGGTGGATGTGGTGCACCTGCAGTATTCCGAATGTCATTCTGAACTCGATTTGAAGAGCACTGCAATATAGTTTTATATGATTAGTTTAATAATTATGTTAATAAAAATATAAAAAGACCTTTAGATACATACTGGACTTAAGGACTTTAAAAATGTAAGCTGCAAAAGATAACGTTTTCACTCATTTCAAAGGGACCTATGACATCATCTGACATGAAATTCATCTAAATTGAATTGATCTCATAGATGTTGTGGTTTGTGGTCATAGCAGCACCGACTGCTGCAGTTAATGAGGTGAATTCAAATGACTTTGACAGTCATTTTATTAAAACATTATTTTCACTGCAAAAAATACATAAATAAACAGCTTGCCTAATGTACTTTACGTAATGATGATTGATCTTAAGATATTTTAACCTATAATATGTGTTGTGCGTACCCATGTTTACACGTACACAACAATAGAGTTTAGATGTTTCATATCATAGGCTATCACAAATAACTATCACTTTAGTGTGAAAAAAAGTTTTAAAAAAACTATACAAATACCTTGAATTAAATACTGGCCTTGTGGACTTACAAATTTTTGAGCTGCAAAGATAACTTTGCAAATATTTGAAAGTGACCTATTATATCCTATGACGATAAAATTAATCTATATTTCAATGACATCATGGGTGTGGCTTGTGCTCATAGTGGCACCAGCTGCTGCGGTAAATGTGGCATATTTAAAATATATATATTTTTTTAAATTCTCCTGTTTAAATGCATATTGCCTGTCGTGCACAGTCGCCCTGAAGCCACCGGGGTGGCGGTGCCACCGGCTTGGGCCCGTCATCGCTGCTCGCAGCTTTAATTATTATTATTATTATTATTATTATTATTATTTTTCTTTCGCCTTTTTGCCCTTTTTGGGGCCCTTAACATGCTCGAAAACTCTTGAAACTTTGCACACTCGTCGGAATGCGCGGCCATCAGGGTTTGGGTTGGGTTTGGTACCCGGGCGTGGCAGGGGGGCTCGACAGCGCCCCTTGAAAAAATAAATAAAACTGTCCATAAATCAAAAACGCTTGCATGTATTAGTATGAAACTCGGTACACATATAGAACTCATCGGCCGAACAACTTCCGCGCTCTAAGTTATCGTCAGCCCGACAGGAAGTGAGCTATTATGGGTCGTTTTAAAACGCATACTGTGGAATTTGAAATACTCCTCCTAGGCGATTAACCCGATCAGCACCAAACTCGGTCAGCATGAAGTCAAGGCATTGAGGATGCTAAATTGCGAACGGATTTTTGATATCTCGAGCGGTTTGGCGTGGCAGGAGACAAATTTATGGCGAGAAATGGGAAATAGGAAGTGTGTTATAACTTCTGCATACATTGACCGATTTGGATGAAACTTCAGCTGTGTGTTCGTTGTAAGAGGCCGATCACATGGATATGACTTTTGTGAGTCAAAGTTATAGCGCCACCAACTGGCAGCAGGAAGTGTGTCACTTTCAAAAATGCTTTGAATCACCGTCTTATTTTCACCCGATTTACTTCAAACTTCATCAGTATAATGGTAAAACATGGCAGATATAGACATATGAATGGATTCCTGATATTTTAAATACTGTTGCCATGGCAACGTGTCAAAAGTTGAATAATCTTTTAGGGTGTTTTTGAGACTCTTAGCATGCTTGAAATGGCATGAAACTCAACACACACATCAGTGATGCCTTCCAGTATATATGGCCAAAGTCTTAGAAATGGGCGTGGTGGAGGGGCTCAGTAGCGCCACCTTTTGACAAAAGTGGGGGGGTTAGTTTTATCTACAGTCACCAAACTCTGTATATATATTGTTCTCATCAAGCCGGACATCTTTCTAATTTACAGTCATTAGCTCCGACCAACAGGAAGTCAGATATTTTGGTTTGAATTTGTAATTTTGGATAAATCAGGCTCTGAGTTATTATAAACTATTCGTAGGAGATGCATGGAATCGACACCAAACTCGGTCAACATGAAACAAAGACACTGAAGATGTTATAGTGCGAACGATTATAGGATATCTCAAACGCAGCTGCTATGGCGAGCGATTAAATGAAGGACAAAAAAGGGAAACAGAAAATGTCTAATTTCTTGTAAAATCATTGTTTGATTTAAATTAAATTAAGATTGTATGTTCGGTAATTGAACCTGGGTGAATTTAAAATGGATGTACTATTTTTCAGATCAATATATTTATTTTATTTAATATATTTCATCTGAATCTTATTTTGTCTGCCCTGCCTTCATTGTCCAAAAGATGTCACTGTTGACTTAGTTTTGATGGGAAAAATCCCTGTTTCCCTCTCTGTCTCTGGCTCTGACTCTTTCTCTCTCTGTGTGTGTGTGTGTGTGTGTGTGTGTGTGTGTGTGTGTGTGTGTGTGTGTGTGTGTGTGTGTGTGTGTGTGTGTGTGTGTGTGTGTGTGTGTGTGTGGAGGGGATGGGTGGCTGACAGCAGCATGCCTCTCTGTCTATGCCTCTGGCTCTTCTCTGTGTGTGTGTGTGTGTGTGTGTGTGTGGAGAGAGGGGGATGGGTGGCTGACAGCTAAAGCATGCCTCTCTGTCTTTGCATTCTCTCTGTCTGTCTGTCTGTGTGTGTGTGTGTGTGTGTGTGTGTGTGTGTGTGTGTGTGTGTGTGTGTGTGTGTGTGTGTGTGTGTGTGTAAGGGGGATGGGTGCACCTGCAGTATTCTGAATGTCATTCTGAACTCGATTTGAAGAGCACTGCAATATAGTTTTATATGATTAGTTTCATAATTATTTTACTAAAAATATAAAAGATCTTTAGATAAATACTGGACTTAAGGACTTTAAAAAATTTAAGCTGCAAAAGATAACTTTGCACTCATTTCAAAGGGACCTATGACATCATCTGACATGAAATTCATCTAAATTGAATTGATCTCATAGATGTTGTGGTTTGTGGTCATAGCAGCACCGACTGCTGCAGTTAATGAGGTGAATTCAAATGACTTTGACAGTCATTTTATTAAAACATTATTTTCACTGCAAAAATACATAAATAAACAGCTTGCCTAATGTACTTTACGTAATGATGATTGATCTTAAGATATTTTAACCTATAATATGTGTTGTGCGTACCCATGTTTACGTACACAACAATAGAGTTTAGATGTGTTTCATATCATAGGCTATCACAAATAACTATCACTTTAGTGTGAAAAAAGTTTAAAAAAAACTATACAAATACCTTGAATTAAATACTGGCCTTGTGGACTTACAAATTTTTGAGCTGCAAAAGATAACTTTGCAAATATTTGAAAGTGACCTATTATATCCTATGATGATAAAATTAATCTATATTTCAATGACATCATGGGTGTGGCTTGTGCTCATAGTGGCACCAGCTGCTGCGGTAAATGTGGCATATTTAAAATATATATATTTTTTTAATTCTCCTGTTTAAATGCATATTGCCTGTCGTGCACAGTCGCCTGAAGCCACCGGGGTGGCGGTGCCACCAGCTTGGGCCCGTCATCGCTGCTCGCAGCTAGCTTTAATTATTATTATTATTATTATTATTATTATTTTTTTCTTTCGCCTTTTTGCCCTTTTTGGGGCCCTTAACATGCTCGAAAACTCTTGAAACTTTGCACACTTGTCGGAATGCGCGGCCATCAGGGTTTGGGCTGGGTTTGGTACCCGGGCGTGGCAGGGGGGCTCGACAGCGCCCCCTTGAAAAAATAAATAAAACTGTCCATAAATCAAAAACGCTTGCATGTATTAGTATGAAACTCGGTACACATATAGAACTCATCGGGCCGAACAACTTCCGTGCTCTAAGTTATGCGTCAGCCCGACAGGAAGTGAGCTATTATGGGTCGTTTTAAAACGCATACTGTGGAATTTGAAATACTCCTCCTAGGCGATTAACCCGATCAGCACCAAACTCGGTCAGCATGAAGTCAAGGCATTGAGGATGCTAAATTGCGAACGGATTTTTGATATCTCGAACGGTTTGGCCGTGGCAGGAGACAAATTTATGGCGAGAAATGGGAAACAGGAAGTGTGTTATAACTTCTGCATACATTGACCGATTTGGATGAAACTTCAGCTGTGTGTTCGTTGTAAGAGGCCGATCACATGGATATGACTTTTGTGAGTCAAAGTTATAGCGCCACCAACTGGCAGCAGGAAGTGTGTCACTTTCAAAAATGCTTTGAATCACCGTCTTATTTTCACCCGATTTACTTCAAACTTCATCAGTATAATGGTAAAACATGGCAGATATAGACATATGAATGGATTCCTGATATTTTAAATACTGTTGCCATGGCAACGTGTCAAAGTTGAATAATCTTTTAGGGTGTTTTTGAGACTCTTAGCATGCTTGAAATGGCATGAAACTCAACACACACATCAGTGATGCCTTCCAGTATATATGGCCAAAGTCTTAGAAATGGGGCGTGGTGGAGGGCTCAGTAGCGCCACCTTTTGACAAAAGTGGGGGTTAGTTTTATCTACAGTCACCAAACTCTGTATATATATTGTTCTCATCAAGCCGGACATCTTTCTAATTTACAGTCATTAGCTCCGACCAACAGGAAGTCAGATATTTTGGTTTGAATTTGTAATTTTGGATAAATCAGGCTCTGAGTTATTATAAACTATTCGTAGGAGATGCATGGAATCGACACCAAACTCGGTCAACATGAAACAAAGGCACTGAAGATGCTATAGTGCGAACGATTATAGGATATCTCAAACGGTGCTGCTATGGCGAGGGATTAAATGAAGGACAAAAAAGGGAAACAGAAAATGTCTAATTTCTTGTAAAATCATTGTTTGATTTAAATTAAATTAAGATTGTATGTTCGGTAATTGAACCTGGGTGAATTTAAAATGGATGTACTATTTTTCAGATCAATATATTTATTTTATTTAATATATTTCATCTGAATCTTATTTTGTCTGCCCTGCCTTCATTGTCCAAAAGATGTCACTGTTGACTTAGTTTTGATGGGGAAAAATCCCTTTTCCCTCTCTGTCTCTGGCTCTGACTCTTTCTGTCTCTGTGGATGGGTGTGTGACAGTGTGTGTGTGTGTGTGTGTGTGCATTCTCTTTCTATGTGTGTGTGTGTGTGTGTGTGTGAGGGGGAAGATGGGTGGCTGACAGCTAAAGCATGCCTCTCTGTCTATGCCTCTGGCTCTTTCTCTCTGTGTGTGTGTGTGTGTGTGTGTGTGTGGAGAGGGGATGGGTGGCTGACAGCTAAAGCATCTCCAATCTGTCTCTGTGTGTGTGTGTGTGTGTGTGTGTGTGTGTGTGTGTGTGTGTGTGTGTGTAAGTGTGGATGGGTGCACCTGCAGTATTCTGAATGTCATTCTGAACTCGATTTGAAGAGCACTGCAATATAGTTTTATATGATTAGTTTCATAATTATTTTACTAAAAATATAAAAGATCTTTAGATAAATACTGGACTTAAGGACTTTAAAAAATTTAAGCTGCAAAAGATAACTTTGCACTCATTTCAAAGGGACCTATGACATCATCTGACATGAAATTCATCTAAATTGAATTGATCTCATAGATGTTGTGGTTTGTGGTCATAGCAGCACCGACTGCTGCAGTTAATGAGGTGAATTCAAATGACTTTGACAGTCATTTTATTAAAACATTATTTTCACTGCAAAAAATACATAAATAAACAGCTTGCCTAATGTACTTTACGTAATGATGATTGATCTTAAGATATTTTAACCTATAATATGTGTTGTGCGTACCCATGTTTACACGTACACAACAATAGAGTTTAGATGTGTTTCATATCATAGGCTATCACAAATAACTATCACTTTAGTGTGAAAAAAAGTTTAAAAAAAAACTATACAAATACCTTGAATTAAATACTGGCCTTGTGGACTTACAAATTTTTGAGCTGCAAAAGATAACTTTGCAAATATTTGAAAGTGACCTATTATATCCTATGATGATAAAATTAATCTATATTTCAATGACATCATGGGTGTGGCTTGTGCTCATAGTGGCACCAGCTGCTGCGGTAAATGTGGCATATTTAAAATATATATTTTTTTTAATTCTCCTGTTTAAATGCATATTGCCTGTCGTGCACAGTCGCCCCTGAAGCCACGGGGTGGCGGTGCCACCGGCTTGGGCCCGTCATCGCTGCTCGCAGCTTTAATTATTATTATTATTATTATTATTATTATTTTTCTTTCGCCTTTTTGCCCTTTTTGGGGCCCTTAACATGCTCGAAAACTCTTGAAACTTTGCACACTTGTCGGAATGCGCGGCCATCAGGGTTTGGGCTGGGTTTGGTACCCGGGCGTGGCAGGGGGGCTCGACAGCGCCCCCTTGAAAAAATAAATAAAACTGTCCATAAATCAAAAACGCTTGCATGTATTAGTATGAAACTCGGTACACATATAAAACTCATCGGGCCGAACAACTTCCGCGCTCTAAGTTATCGTCAGCCCGACAGGAAGTGAGCTATTATGGGTCGTTTTAAAACGCATACTGTGGAATTTGAAATACTCCTCCTAGGCGATTAACCCGATCAGCACCAAACTCGGTCAGCATGAAGTCAAGGCATTGAGGATGCTAAATTGCGAACGGATTTTTGATATCTCGAACGGTTTGGCCGTGGCAGGAGACAAATTTATGGCGAGAAATGGGAAACAGGAAGTGTGTTATAACTTCTGCATACATTGACCGATTTGGATGAAACTTCAGCTGTGTGTTCGTTGTAAGAGGCCGATCACATGGATATGACTTTTGTGAGTCAAAGTTATAGCGCCACCAACTGGCAGCAGGAAGTGTGTCACTTTCAAAAATGCTTTGAATCACCGTCTTATTTTCACCCGATTTACTTCAAACTTCATCAGTATAATGGTAAAACATGGCAGATATAGACATATGAATGGATTCCTGATATTTTAAATACTGTTGCCATGGCACGTGTCAAAGTTGAATAATCTTTTAGGGTGTTTTGAGACTCTTAGCATGCTTGAAATGGCATGAAACTCAACACACACATCAGTGATGCCTTCCAGTATATATGGCCAAAGTCTTAGAAATGGGCGTGGTGGAGGGGCTCAGTAGCGCCACCTTTTGACAAAAGTGGGGGTTAGTTTTATCTACAGTCACCAAACTCTGTATATATATTGTTCTCATCAAGCCGGACATCTTTCTAATTTACAGTCATTAGCTCCGACCAACAGGAAGTCAGATATTTTGGTTTGAATTTGTAATTTTGGATAAATCAGGCTCTGAGTTATTATAAACTATTCGTAGGAGATGCATGGAATCGACACCAAACTCGGTCAACATGAAACAAAGCACTGAAGATGCTATAGTGCGAACGATTATAGGATATCTCAAGCGGTGCTGCTATGGCGAGGATTAAATGAAGGACAAAAAAGGAAACAGAAAATGTCTAATTTCTTGTAAAATCATTGTTTGATTTAAATTAAATTAAGATTGTATGTTCGGTAATTGAACCTGGGTGAATTTAAAATGGATGTACTATTTTTCAGATCAATATATTTATTTTATTTAATATATTTCATCTGAATCTTATTTTGTCTGCCCTGCCTTCATTGTCCAAAAGATGTCACTGTTGACTTAGTTTTGATGGGGAAAAATCCCTGTTTCCCTCTCTGTCTCTGGCTCTGACTCTTTCTCTCTGTGTGTGTGTGTGTGTGTGTGTGTGTGTGTGTGTGTGTGTGTGTGCCAATCTGTGTGTGTGTGTCTCTTTCTAGTGTGTGTGTGTGTGTGTGTGTGTGTGTGTGTGGAGGGGGGGATGGGTGGCTGACAGCTAAAGCATGCCTCTCTGTCTATGCCTCTGGCTCTTTCTCTCTGTGTGTGTGTGTGTGTGTGTGTGTGAGAGGGGATGGGTGGCTGACAGCTAAAGCATGCCTCTCTGTCTTTGCATTCTCTCTGTCTGTGTGTGTGTGTGTGTGTGTGTGTGTGTGTGTGTGTGTGTGTGTGTGTGTGTGTGTGTGTGTGTGTGTGTGTGTGTGTGTGTGGATGGGTGCACCTGCAGTATTCTGAATGTCATTCTGAACTCGATTTGAAGAGCACTGCAATATAGTTTTATATGATTAGTTTCATAATTATTTTACTAAAAATATAAAAAGATCTTTAGATAAATACTGGACTTAAGGACTTTAAAAAATTTAAGCTGCAAAAGATAACTTTGCACTCATTTCAAAGGGACCTATGACATCATCTGACATGAAATTCATCTAAATTGAATTGATCTCATAGATGTTGTGGTTTGTGGTCATAGCAGCACCGACTGCTGCAGTTAATGAGGTGAATTCAAATGACTTTGACAGTCATTTTATTAAAACATTATTTTCACTGCAAAAATACATAAATAAACAGCTTGCCTAATGTACTTTACGTAATGATGATTGATCTTAAGATATTTTAACCTATAATATGTGTTGTGCGTACCCATGTTTACACGTACACAACAATAGAGTTTAGATGTGTTTCATATCATAGGCTATCACAAATAACTATCACTTTAGTGTGAAAAAAGTTTTAAAAAAACTATACAAATACCTTGAATTAAATACTGGCCTTGTGGACTTACAAATTTTTGAGCTGCAAAAGATAACTTTGCAAATATTTGAAAGTGACCTATTATATCCTATGACGATAAAATTAATCTATATTTCAATGACATCATGGGTGTGGCTTGTGCTCATAGTGGCACCAGCTGCTGCGGTAAATGTGGCATATTTAAAATATATATATTTTTTTTAATTCTCCTGTTTAAATGCATATTGCCTGTCGTGCACAGTCGCCCTGAAGCCACCGGGTGGCGGTGCCACCGGCTTGGGCCCGTCATCGCTGCTCGCAGCTTTAATTAATTATTATTATTATTATTATTATTATTATTTTTTCTTTCGCCTTTTTGCCCTTTTTGGGGCCCTTAACATGCTCGAAAACTCTTGAAACTTTGCACACTCGTCGGAATGCGCGGCCATCAGGGTTTGGGCTGGGTTTGGTACCCGGGCGTGGCAGGGGGGCTCGACAGCGCCCCCTTGAAAAAATAAATAAAACTGTCCATAAATCAAAAACGCTTGCATGTATTAGTATGAAACTCGGTACACATATAGAACTCATCGGGCCGAACAACTTCCGTGCTCTAAGTTATGCGTCAGCCCGACAGGAAGTGAGCTATTATGGGTCGTTTTAAAACGCATACTGTGGAATTTGAAATACTCCTCCTAGGCGATTAACCCGATCAGCACCAAACTCGGTCAGCATGAAGTCAAGGCATTGAGGATGCTAAATTGCGAACGGATTTTTGATATCTCGAACGGTTTGGCGTGGCAGGAGACAAATTTATGGCGAGAAATGGGAAACAGGAAGTGTGTTATAACTTCTGCATACATTGACCGATTTGGATGAAACTTCAGCTGTGTGTTCGTTGTAAGAGGCCGATCACATGGATATGACTTTTGTGAGTCAAAGTTATAGCGCCACCAACTGGCAGCAGGAAGTGTGTCACTTTCAAAAATGCTTTGAATCACCGTCTTATTTTCACCCGATTTACTTCAAACTTCATCAGTATAATGGTAAAACATGGCAGATATAGACATATGAATGGATTCCTGATATTTTAAATACTGTTGCCATGGCAACGTGTCAAAGTTGAATAATCTTTTAGGGTGTTTTGAGACTCTTAGCATGCTTGAAATGGCATGAAACTCAACACACACATCAGTGATGCCTTCCAGTATATATGGCCAAAGTCTTAGAAATGGGCGTGGTGGAGAGGGCTCAGTAGCGCCACCTTTTGACAAAAGTGGGGGGGTTAGTTTTATCTACAGTCACCAAACTCTGTATATATATTGTTCTCATCAAGCCGGACATCTTTCTAATTTACAGTCATTAGCTCCGACCAACAGGAAGTCAGATATTTTGGTTTGAATTTGTAATTTTGGATAAATCAGGCTCTGAGTTATTATAAACTATTCGTAGGAGATGCATGGAATCGACACCAAACTCGGTCAACATGAAACAAAGGCACTGAAGATGCTATAGTGCGAACGATTATAGGATATCTCAAAGCGGTGCTGCTATGGCGAGAGGATTAAATGAAGGACAAAAAAGGGAAACAGAAAATGTCTAATTTCTTGTAAAATCATTGTTTGATTTAAATTAAATTAAGATTGTATGTTCGGTAATTGAACCTGGGTGAATTTAAAATGGATGTACTATTTTTCAGATCAATATATTTATTTTATTTAATATATTTCATCTGAATCTTATTTTGTCTGCCCTGCCTTCATTGTCCAAAAGATGTCACTGTTGACTTAGTTTTGATGGGAAAAATCCCTGTTTCCCTCTCTGTCTCTGGCTCTGACTCTCTGTGTGTGTGTGTCTGTGTGTGTGTGTGTGTGTGTGTGTGTGTGTGTGTGTGTGTGTGTGTGTGTGTGTGTGTGTGTGTGGAGGGGGGGATGGGTGGCTGACAGCTAAAGCATGCCTCTCTGTCTATGCCTCTGGCTCTTTCTCTCTGTGTGTGTGTGTGTGTGTGTGTGTGAGAGAGGGGATGGGTGGCTGACAGCTAAAGCATGCCTCTCTGTCTTTGCATTCTCTTTCTGTCTGTCTGTGTGTGTGTGTGTGTGTGTGTGTGTGTGTGTGTGTGTGTGTGTGTGTGTGTGTGTGTGTGTGTGTGTGTGTGTGGGGATGGGTGCACCTGCAGTATTCTGAATGTCATTCTGAATGTCATTCGATTTGAAGAGCACTGCAATATAGTTTTATATGATTAGTTTCATAATTATTTTACTAAAAATATAAAAGATCTTTAGATAAATACTGGACTTAAGGACTTTAAAAATTTAAGCTGCAAAAGATAACTTTGCACTCATTTCAAAGGGACCTATGACATCATCTGACATGAAATTCATCTAAATTGAATTGATCTCATAGATGTTGTGGTTTGTGGTCATAGCAGCACCGACTGCTGCAGTTAATGAGGTGAATTCAAATGACTTTGACAGTCATTTTATTAAAACATTATTTTCACTGCAAAAATACATAAATAAACAGCTTGCCTAATGTACTTTACGTAATGATGATTGATCTTAAGATATTTTAACCTATAATATGTGTTGTGCGTACCCATGTTTACACGTACACAACAATAGAGTTTAGATGTGTTTCATATCATAGGCTATCACAAATAACTATCACTTTAGTGTGAAAAAAGTTTTAAAAAAACTATACAAATACCTTGAATTAAATACTGGCCTTGTGGACTTACAAATTTTTGAGCTGCAAAAGATAACTTTGCAAATATTTGAAAGTGACCTATTATATCCTATGATGATAAAATTAATCTATATTTCAATGACATCATGGGTGTGGCTTGTGCTCATAGTGGCACCAGCTGCTGCGGTAAATGTGGCATATTTAAAATATATATTTTTTTTAATTCTCCTGTTTAAATGCATATTGCCTGTCGTGCACAGTCGCCCTGAAGCCACCGGGGTGGCGGTGCCACCGGCTTGGGCCCGTCATCGCTGCTCGCAGCTTTATTATTATTATTATTATTATTATTATTATTATTTTTTTTTTTCGCCTTTTGCCCTTTTTGGGGCCCTTAACATGCTCGAAAACTCTTGAAACTTTGCACACTTGTCGGAATGCGCGGCCATCAGGGTTTGGGCTGGGTTTGGTACCCGGGCGTGGCAGGGGGGCTCGACAGCGCCCCCTTGAAAAAATAAATAAAACTGTCCATAAATCAAAAACGCTTGCATGTATTAGTATGAAACTCGGTACACATATAAAACTCATCGGGCCGAACAACTTCCGTGCTCTAAGTTATGCGTCAGCCCGACAGGAAGTGAGCTATTATGGGTCGTTTTAAACGCATACTGTGGAATTTGAAATACTCCTCCTAGGCGATTAACCCGATCAGCACCAAACTCGGTCAGCATGAAGTCAAGGCATTGAGGATGCTAAATTGCGAACGGATTTTTGATATCTCGAACGGTTTGGCCGTGGCAGGAGACAAATTTATGGCGAGAAATGGGAAACAGGAAGTGTGTTATAACTTCTGCATACATTGACCGATTTGGATGAAACTTCAGCTGTGTGTTCGTTGTAAGAGGCCGATCACATGGATATGACTTTTGTGAGTCAAAGTTATAGCGCCACCAACTGGCAGCAGGAAGTGTGTCACTTTCAAAAATGCTTTGAATCACCGTCTTATTTTCACCCGATTTACTTCAAACTTCATCAGTATAATGGTAAAACATGGCAGATATAGACATATGAATGGATTCCTGATATTTTAAATACTGTTGCCATGGCAACGTGTCAAAGTTGAATAATCTTTTAGGGTGTTTTTGAGACTCTTAGCATGCTTGAAATGGCATGAAACTCAACACACACATCAGTGATGCCTTCCAGTATATATGGCCAAAGTCTTAGAAATGGGCGTGGTGGAGGGGCTCAGTAGCGCCACCTTTTGACAAAAGTGGGGGGGTTAGTTTTATCTACAGTCACCAAACTCTGTATATATATTGTTCTCATCAAGCCGGACATCTTTCTAATTTACAGTCATTAGCTCCGACCAACAGGAAGTCAGATATTTTGGTTTGAATTTGTAATTTTGGATAAATCAGGCTCTGAGTTATTATAAACTATTCGTAGGAGATGCATGGAATCGACACCAAACTCGGTCAACATGAAACAAAGGCACTGAAGATGCTATAGTGCGAACGATTATAGGATATCTCAAACGGTGCTGCTATGGCGAGGATTAAATGAAGGACAAAAAGGAAACAGAAAATGTCTAATTTCTTGTAAAATCATTGTTTGATTTAAATTAAATTAAGATTGTATGTTCGGTAATTGAACCTGGGTGAATTTAAAATGGATGTACTATTTTTCAGATCAATATATTTATTTTATTTAATATATTTAATCTGAATCTTATTTTGTCTGCCCTCCCTTCAATGTCCAATAGATGACACTGTTGACTTAGTTTTGATGGGGAAAAAAACTTTCCCTCCTCTCTGTCTCTGTCTCTGTGTGTGTGTGTGGAGGGGGGGATGGGTGGCTGACAGCTAAAGCATGCCAATCTGTCTCTGCATTCTCTTTCTATGTGTGTGTGTGTGTGTGTGTGTGTGTGTGGGGAAGATGGGTGGCTGACAGCTAAAGCATGCCTCTCTGTCTATGCCTCTGGCTCTTTCTCTCTGTGTGTGTGTGTGTGTGTGTGTGTGGAGGGGATGGGTGGCTGACAGCTAAAGCATGCCAATCTGTCTGCATTCTCTCTTCTCTGTGTGTGTGTGTGTGTGTGTGTGTGTGTGTGTGTGTGTGTGTGTGTTTGTGTGTGTGTGTGTGTGTGTGTGTGTGTGTGTGGGGATGGGTGCACCTGCAGTATTCGAATGTCATTCTGAACTCGATTTGAAGAGCACTGCAATATAGTTTTATATGATTAGTTTAATAATTATGTTAATAAAAATATAAAAAGACCTTTAGATACATACTGGACTTAAGGACTTTAAAAAATGTAAGCTGCAAAAGATAACGTTTCACTCATTTCAAAGGGACCTATGACATCATCTGACATGAAATTCATCTAAATTGAATTGATCTCATAGATGTTGTGGTTTGTGGTCATAGCAGCACCGACTGCTGCAGTTAATGAGGTGAATTCAAATGACTTTGACAGTCATTTTATTAAAACATTATTTTCACTGCAAAAATACATAAATAAACAGCTTGCCTAATGTACTTTACGTAATGATGATTGATCTTAAGATATTTTAACCTATAATATGTGTTGTGCGTACCCATGTTTACACGTACACAACAATAGAGTTTAGATGTTTCATATCATAGGCTATCACAAATAACTATCACTTTAGTGTGAAAAAAAGTTTTAAAAAAAACTATACAAATACCTTGAATTAAATACTGGCCTTGTGGACTTACAAATTTTTGAGCTGCAAAAGATAACTTTGCAAATATTTGAAAGTGACCTATTATATCCTATGACGATAAAATTAATCTATATTTCAATGACATCATGGGTGTGGCTTGTGCTCATAGTGGCACCAGCTGCTGCGGTAAATGTGGCATATTTAAAATATATATATTTTTTTAAATTCTCCTGTTTAAATGCATATTGCCTGTCGTGCACAGTCGCCCTGAAGCCACCGGGGTGGCGGTGCCACCGGCTTGGGCCCGTCATCGCTGCTCGCAGCTTTAATTATTATTATTATTATTATTATTATTATTATTTTTTCTTTCGCCTTTTTGCCCTTTTTGGGGCCCTTAACATGCTCGAAAACTCTTGAAACTTTGCACACTCGTCGGAATGCGCGGCCATCAGGGTTTGGGTTGGGTTTGGTACCCGGGCGTGGCAGGGGGGCTCGACAGCGCCCCCTTGAAAAAATAAATAAAACTGTCCATAAATCAAAAACGCTTGCATGTATTAGTATGAAACTCGGTACACATATAGAACTCATCGGGCCGAACAACTTCCGCGCTCTAAGTTATGCGTCAGCCCGACAGGAAGTGAGCTATTATGGGTCGTTTTAAAACGCATACTGTGGAATTTGAAATACTCCTCCTAGGCGATTAACCCGATCAGCACCAAACTCGGTCAGCATGAAGTCAAGGCATTGAGGATGCTAAATTGCGAACGGATTTTTGATATCTCGAACGGTTTGGCCGTGGCAGGAGACGAATTTATGGCGAGAAATGGGAAATAGGAAGTGTGTTATAACTTCTGCATACATTGACCGATTTGGATGAAACTTCAGCTGTGTGTTCGTTGTAAGAGGCCGATCACATGGATATGACTTTTGTGAGTCAAAGTTATAGCGCCACCAACTGGCAGCAGGAAGTGTGTCACTTTCAAAAATGCTTTGAATCACCGTCTTATTTTCACCCGATTTACTTCAAACTTCATCAGTATAATGGTAAAACATGGCAGATATAGACATATGAATGGATTCCTGATATTTTAAATACTGTTGCCATGGCAACGTGTCAAAGTTGAATAATCTTTTAGGGTGTTTTGAGACTCTTAGCATGCTTGAAATGGCATGAAACTCAACACACACATCAGTGATGCCTTCCAGTATATATGGCCAAAGTCTTAGAAATGGGCGTGGTGGAGGGGGCTCAGTAGCGCCACCTTTTGACAAAAGTGGGGGGGTTAGTTTTATCTACAGTCACCAAACTCTGTATATATATTGTTCTCATCAAGCCGGACATCTTTCTAATTTACAGTCATTAGCTCCGACCAACAGGAAGTCAGATATTTTGGTTTGAATTTGTAATTTTGGATAAATCAGGCTCTGAGTTATTATAAACTATTCGTAGGAGATGCATGGAATCGACACCAAACTCGGTCAACATGAAACAAAGACACTGAAGATGTTATAGTGCGAACGATTATAGGATATCTCAACGGTGCTGCTATGGCGAGCGATTAAATGAAGGACAAAAAGGGAAACAGAAAATGTCTAATTTCTTGTAAAATCATTGTTTGATTTAAATTAAATTAAGATTGTATGTTCGGTAATTGAACCTGGGTGAATTTAAAATGGATGTACTATTTTTCAGATCAATATATTTATTTTATTTAATATATTTCATCTGAATCTTATTTTGTCTGCCCTGCCTTCATTGTCCAAAAGATGTCACTGTTGACTTAGTTTTGATGGGAAAAATCCCTGTTTCCCTCTCTGTCTCTGGCTCTGACTCTTCTCTCTGTGTGTGTGTGTGTGTGTGTGTGTGTGTGTGTGTGTGTGTGTGTGTGTGTGTGTGTGTGTGTGTGTGTGTGTGCGTGTGTGTGTGTGTGTGTGTGTGTGTGTGTGGAGGGGGATGGGTGGCTGACAGCTAAAGCATGCCTCTCTGTCTATGCCTCTGGCTCTTTCTCTCTGTGTGTGTGTGTGTGTGTGTGTGTGTGTGAGAGAGGGGGATGGGTGGCTGACAGCTAAAGCATGCCTCTCTGTCTTTTTCTCTTTCTCTGTCTGTCTGTCTGTGTGTGTGTGTGTGTGTGTGTGTGTGTGTGTGTGTGTGTGTGTGTGTGTGTGTGTGTGTGTGTGTGTGTGTAAGGGGATGGGTGCACCTGCAGTATTCTGAATGTCATTCTGAACTTCGATTTGAAGAGCACTGCAATATAGTTTTATATGATTAGTTTCATAATTATTTTACTAAAAATATAAAAAGATCTTTAGATAAATACTGGACTTAAGGACTTTAAAAATTTAAGCTGCAAAAGATAACTTTGCACTCATTTCAAAGGGACCTATGACATCATCTGACATGAAATTCATCTAAATTGAATTGATCTCATAGATGTTGTGGTTTGTGGTCATAGCAGCACCGACTGCTGCAGTTAATGAGGTGAATTCAAATGACTTTGACAGTCATTTTATTAAAACATTATTTTCACTGCAAAAATACATAAATAAACAGCTTGCCTAATGTACTTTACGTAATGATGATTGATCTTAAGATATTTTAACCTATAATATGTGTTGTGCGTACCCATGTTTACACGTACACAACAATAGAGTTTAGATGTGTTTCATATCATAGGCTATCACAAATAACTATCACTTTAGTGTGAAAAAAAGTTTTAAAAAAAACTATACAAATACCTTGAATTAAATACTGGCCTTGTGGACTTACAAATTTTTGAGCTGCAAAAGATAACTTTGCAAATATTTGAAAGTGACCTATTATATCCTATGACGATAAAATTAATCTATATTTCAATGACATCATGGGTGTGGCTTGTGCTCATAGTGGCACCAGCTGCTGCGGTAAATGTGGCATATTTAAAATATATATATTTTTTTTAATTCTCCTGTTTAAATGCATATTGCCTGTCGTGCACAGTCGCCCTGAAGCCACCGGGGTGGCGGTGCCACCGGCTTGGGCCCGTCATCGCTGCTCGCAGCTTTAATTATTATTATTATTATTTTTATTTTTATTTTTTTCTTTCGCCTTTTTGCCCTTTTTGGGGCCCTTAACATGCTCGAAAACTCTTGAAACTTTGCACACTCGTCGGAATGCGCGGCCATCAGGGTTTGGGCTGGGTTTGGTACCCGGGCGTGGCAGGGGGGCTCGACAGCGCCCCCTTGAAAAAATAAATAAAACTGTCCATAAATCAAAAACGCTTGCATGTATTAGTATGAAACTCGGTACACATATAGAACTCATCGGGCCGAACAACTTCCGTGCTCTAAGTTATGCGTCAGCCCGACAGGAAGTGAGCTATTATGGGTCGTTTTAAAACGCATACTGTGGAATTTGAAATACTCCTCCTAGGCGATTAACCCGATCAGCACCAAACTCGGTCAGCATGAAGTCAAGGCATTGAGGATGCTAAATTGCGAACGGATTTTTGATATCTCGAACGGTTTGGCCGTGGCAGGAGACAAATTTATGGCGAGAAATGGGAAACAGGAAGTGTGTTATAACTTCTGCATACATTGACCGATTTGGATGAAACTTCAGCTGTGTGTTCGTTGTAAGAGGCCGATCACATGGATATGACTTTTGTGAGTCAAAGTTATAGCGCCACCAACTGGCAGCAGGAAGTGTGTCACTTTCAAAAATGCTTTGAATCACCGTCTTATTTTCACCCGATTTACTTCAAACTTCATCAGTATAATGGTAAAACATGGCAGATATAGACATATGAATGGATTCCTGATATTTTAAATACTGTTGCCATGGCAACGTGTCAAAGTTGAATAATCTTTTAGGGTGTTTTGAGACTCTTAGCATGCTTGAAATGGCATGAAACTCAACACACACATCAGTGATGCCTTCCAGTATATATGGCCAAAGTCTTAGAAATGGGCGTGGTGGAGGGGCTCAGTAGCGCCACCTTTTGACAAAAGTGGGGGGGTTAGTTTTATCTACAGTCACCAAACTCTGTATATATATTGTTCTCATCAAGCCGGACATCTTTCTGATTTACAGTCATTAGCTCCGACCAACAGGAAGTCAGATATTTTGGTTTGAATTTGTAATTTTGGATAAATCAGGCTCTGAGTTATTATAAACTATTCGTAGGAGATGCATGGAATCGACACCAAACTCGGTCAACATGAAACAAAGGCACTGAAGATGCTATAGTGCGAACGATTATAGGATATCTCAAACGGTGCTGCTATGGCGAGGGATTAAATGAAGGACAAAAAAGGGAAACAGAAAATGTCTAATTTCTTGTAAAATCATTGTTTGATTTAAATTAAATTAAGATTGTATGTTCGGTAATTGAACCTGGGTGAATTTAAAATGGATGTACTTTTTTTCAGATCAATATATTTATTTTATTTAATATATTTAATCTGAATCTTATTTTGTCTGCCCTCCCTTCAATGTCCAATAGATGACACTGTTGACTTAGTTTTGATGGGGACAAAAAACTTTTTCCCTCTCTGTCTCTGTCTCTGTGTGTGTGTGTGGAGGGGGGGATGGGTGGCTGACAGCTAAAGCATGCCAATCTGTCTCTGCATTCTCTTTCTATGTGTGTGTGTGTGTGTGTGGAGGGGAAGATGGGTGGCTGACAGCTAAAGCATGCCTCTCTGTCTATGCCTCTGGCTCTTTCTCTCTGTGTGTGTGTGTGTGTGTGTGTGTGTGTGGAGGGGATGGGTGGCTGACAGCTAAAGCATGCCAATCTGTCTCTGCATTCTCTCTTCTGTGTGTGTGTGTGTGTGTGTGTGTGTAAGGGGGATGGGTGCACCTGCAGTATTCCGAATGTCATTCTGAACTCGATTTGAAGAGCACTGCAATATAGTTTTATATGATTAGTTTAATAATTATGTTAATAAAAATATAAAAAGACCTTTAGATACATACTGGACTTAAGGACTTTAAAAATGTAAGCTGCAAAAGATAACGTTTCACTCATTTCAAAGGGACCTATGACATCATCTGACATGAAATTCATCTAAATTGAATTGATCTCATAGATGTTGTGGTTTGTGGTCATAGCAGCACCGACTGCTGCAGTTAATGAGGTGAATTCAAATGACTTTGACAGTCATTTTATTAAAACATTATTTTCACTGCAAAAATACATAAATAAACAGCTTGCCTAATGTACTTTACGTAATGATGATTGATCTTAAGATATTTTAACCTATAATATGTGTTGTGCGTACCCATGTTTACACGTACACAACAATAGAGTTTAGATGTTTCATATAGGCTATCACAAATAACTATCACTTTAGTGTGAAAAAAAGTTTTAAAAAAAACTATACAAATACCTTGAATTAAATACTGGCCTTGTGGACTTACAAATTTTTGAGCTGCAAAAGATAACTTTGCAAATATTTGAAAGTGACCTATTATATCCTATGACGATAAAATTAATCTATATTTCAATGACATCATGGGTGTGGCTTGTGCTCATAGTGGCACCAGCTGCTGCGGTAAATGTGGCATATTTAAAATATATATATATTTTTAAATTCTCCTGTTTAAATGCATATTGCCTGTCGTGCACAGTCGCCCTGAAGCCACCGGGGTGGCGGTGCCACCGGCTTGGGCCCGTCATCGCTGCTCGCAGCTTTAATTATTATTATTATTATTATTATTATTATTATTATTATTTTTCTTTCGCCTTTTTGCCCTTTTTGGGGCCCTTAACATGCTCGAAAACTCTTGAAACTTTGCACACTCGTCGGAATGCGCGGCCATCAGGGTTTGGGTTGGGTTTGGTACCCGGGCGTGGCAGGGGCACTCGACAGCGCCCCCTTGAAAAAAATAAATAAAACTGTCCATAAATCAAAAACGCTTGCATGTATTAGTATGAAACTCGGTACACATATAGAACTCATCGGGCCGAACAACTTCCACGCTCTAAGTTATGCGTCAGCCCGACAGGAAGTGAGCTATTATGGGTCGTTTTAAAACGCATACTGTGGAATTTGAAATACTCCTCCTAGGCGATTAACCCGATCAGCACCAAACTCGGTCAGCATGAAGTCAAGGCATTGAGGATGCTAAATTGCGAACGGATTTTTGATATCTCGAACGGTTTGGCCGTGGCAGGAGACGAATTTATGGCGAGAAATGGGAAATAGGAAGTGTGTTATAACTTCTGCATACATTGACCGATTTGGATGAAACTTCAGCTGTGTGTTCGTTGTAAGAGGCCGATCACATGGATATGACTTTTGTGAGTCAAAGTTATAGCGCCACCAACTGGCAGCAGGAAGTGTGTCACTTTCAAAAATGCTTTGAATCACCGTCTTATTTTCACCCGATTTACTTCAAACTTCATCAGTATAATGGTAAAACATGGCAGATATAGACATATGAATGGATTCCTGATATTTTAAATACTGTTGCCATGGCAACGTGTCAAAGTTGAATAATCTTTTAGGGTGTTTTTGAGACTCTTAGCATGCTTGAAATGGCATGAAACTCAACACACACATCAGTGATGCCTTCCAGTATATATGGCCAAAGTCTTAGAAATGGGCGTGGTGGAGGGGCTCAGTAGCGCCACCTTTTGACAAAAGTGAGGGGGTTAGTTTTATCTACAGTCACCAAACTCTGTATATATATTGTTCTCATCAAGCCGGACATCTTTCTAATTTACAGTCATTAGCTCCGACCAACAGGAAGTCAGATATTTTGGTTTGAATTTGTAATTTTGGATAAATCAGGCTCTGAGTTATTATAAACTATTCGTAGGAGATGCATGGAATCGACACCAAACTCGGTCAACATGAAACAAAGACACTGAAGATGCTATAGTGTAACGATTATAGGATATCTCAAAGCGGTGCTGCTATGGCGAGGGATTAAATGAAGGACAAAAAAGGGAAACAGAAAATGTCTAATTTCTTGTAAAATCATTGTTTGATTTAAATTAAATTAAGATTGTATGTTCGGTAATTGAACCTGGGTGAATTTAAAATGGATGTACTATTTTTCAGATCAATATATTTATTTTATTTAATATATTTAATCTGAATCTTATTTTGTCTGCCCTCCCTTCAATGTCCAATAGATGTCACTGTTGACTTAGTAATGAAGCAAAAATCCCTGTTTGCCTCTTTGTCTCTGGCTCTGTGTGTGTGTGTGTGTGTGTGTGTGTGTGTGTGTGTGTGTGTGTGTGTGGGGAGATGGGTGGCTGACAGATAAAGCATGCCTCTCTGTCTATGCCTCTGGCTCTTTCTCTGTGTGTGTGTGTGTGTGTGTGTGTGTGTGTGTCCAGTAGATGGCACTGTTGTCTAATTTATGAAGCAAAAAAAAACTATTTTTCTCTACTTCTGGCTCTGTATGTGTGTGTGTGTGTGTGTGTGTGAAGGGGGGGATGGGTGGCTGACAGCTAATGCATGCCTCTCTGTCTCTGCATTCTCTTTCTGTGTGTGTGTGTGTGTGTGTGTGTGTGTGTGTGTGTGTGTGTGTGTGTGTGTGTGTGTGTGTGTGTGTAAGGGGGATGGGTGCACCTGCAGTATTCTGAATGTCATTCTGAACTCGATTTGAAGAGCACTGCAATATAGTTTTATATGATTGGTTTCATAATTATGCTAATAAAAATATAAAAAGACCTTTAGATAAATACTGGACTTAAGGACTTTAAAAAATGTAAGCTGCAAAAGATAACTTTGCACTCATTTCAAAGGGACCTTTGACATCATCTGACATGAAATTCATCTAAATTGATTTGATCTCATAGATGTTGTGGTTTGTGGTCATAGCAGCACCGACTGCTGCAGTTAATGAGGTGAATTCAAATGACTTTGACAGTCATTTTGTTAAAACATTATTTTAGGTACAAAAAATAAATAAACAGCTTGCCTAATGTACTTTACGTAATGATGATTGATCTTAAGATATTTTAACCTATAATATGTGTTGTGTGTACCCATGTTTACACGGACGCAACAATAGAGTTTAGATGCGTTTCATATCATAGGCTATCACAAATAACTATCACTTTAGTGTGACAAAAAGTTTTTTTTTTTTTAAACTATACAAATACCTTGAATTAAATACTGACCTTCTGGACTTATGAATTTTTGAGCTGCAAAAGATAACTTTGCAAATATTTGAAAGTGACCTATTATATCCTATGACAATAAAGTTAATCTATATTTCAATGACATCATGGGTGTGGCTTGTGGTCATAGTGGCACCAGCTGCTGTGGTAAATGTGGTATATTTAAAATATTTTTCAAAAAATATTCTCCTGTTTAAATGCATATTGTCTGTCGTGCACAGTCACCCTGAAGCCACCGGGGTGGCGGTGCCACCAGCTTGGGCCCGTCATCGCTGCTCGCAGCTTTAATTATTATTATTTTTCTTTCGCCTTTTTGGCCTTTTTGGGGCCCTTAACGTGCTCGAAAACTCTTGAAACTTTGCACACGCATTGGAACGCACGGCCAACAGGGTTCGGGCTGAAAATTGTACCCGGAGCGTGGCAGGGGGGCTCAACAGCGCCCCCTTGAAAAACTTGGTTCATATATCAAACACACTTGCACGTACATTTATGAAACTCAGTACACATATAGAGCTCATCGGGCTTCGCCCAACAGGAAGTGAGCTATTGTGGGTTGTTCTGAAAAAGCATGCTCTGGAATTTGAAATACTCCTCCTAGGCAATTAATCCGATCAGCGCCAAACTCGGTCAGCATGAAGTCAAGGCATTGAGGATGCTAAATTGCGAACGGATTTTTGATATCTCGAACGGTTTGTCCGTGGCGAGGAGACAAATTTATGACGAGAAAATGGAAACAGGAAGTGTGTTATAACTTCTGCATGCATTGACTGATTTGGATGAAACTTCAGATATGTGTCGTTGTAAGAGGCCGATCACATGGATATGACTTTTGTGAGTTAAAGTTATAGCGCCACCAACTGGCAGCAGGAAGTGTGTCACTTTCAAAAATGCTTTGAATCACCTTCTTATTTTCACCCGATTTACTTCAAACTTCATCAGTATAATGTCAAAACATGGCAGATATAGACATATGAATGGATTCCTGATATTTTAAATACTGTTGCCATGGCAACGTGTCAAAGTTAAATAATCTTTAAGGGTGTTTTTGAGACTCTTAGCATGCTTGAAATGGCATGAAACTCAACACGCACATCAGTGATGCCTTCCAGTAGATATGGCCAGAGTCTTAGAAACGGGCGTGGTGGAGGGGCTCAGTAGCGCCACCTTTTGACAAAAGTGGGGGGGTTAGTTTTATCTACAGTCACCAAACTCTGTATATATATTGTTCTAATCAAGCCGGACATCTTTCTAATTTACAGTCATTAGCTCCGACCAACAGGAAGTCAGATATTTTGGTTTGAATTTGGAATTTTGGATAAATCAGGCTCTGAGTTATTATAAATTATTCGTAGGAGATGCATGGAATCGACACCAAACTCGGTCAACATGAAACAAAGACATTGAAGATGCTATAGTGTGAACGATTATAGGATATCTCAAACGGTGCTGCTATAGCGAGGATTAAATGAAGGACAAAAAAGGAAACAGAAAATGTCTAATTTCTTGTAAAATCATTGTTTGATTTAAATGAAATTAAGATTGTATGTTCGGAAATTGAACCTGGGTGAATTTAAAATGAATGTACTATTTTTCAGATCAATATATTTATTTTATTTAATATATTTCATCTGAATCTTATTTTGTCTGCCCTCCTTCATTGTCCAAAAGATGTCACTGTTGACTTAGTAATGAAGCAAAAATCCCTGTTTGCCTCTTTGTCTCTCTCTCTCTCTCTCTCTCTCTCTGTGTTTGTGTGTGTGTGTCTGTGTGTGAGTTTTCAGTGCACACAAATGTTGTGCCAATTTACTTTAGCACACATGAGGGAGTTTTGTGTACATTTCAAGGCTTACTGGTTTAAATGTGTTGGACAACTCTTTGGACAGCTATAGCTTATGGATAAAATATTAATATGATAATATATGATACATGTTATACTTAACAATTGCCGAATCTCATGCTAATCTAACTAGATCAATTTACACATACCATGCTGTTGCTAATACAAGTTTTTCCTTTTCTTTATAGTCTAAATAATAACAAAAAGCAAAAATACACTGGTTATGGTACTCCAGGTTACCCACCAGGATGGGGTTCGATTCCCTGCAGTGTACTTGCTTATTATTAGCCATTACAAAATTTTACATCCTTTTCCATAGCTCCTACAAGAAAATATTATATTCTTTTACACATCCACATTCTGTAATTTCTCAAACTGTGTAGTGATAAAAAAACATCAAATACACTATTGTTCAAACATTATTTTCACTACAGAAAAAACAACTAATTCAAATTTATTTAAAAGTAAAAAAAAATATTTAAAGTAAAATTCACATGATTTTATAAAAGTGCCTGTTTATAATAAACTTCCATAAAATTTACACACGCATTTTACTCTTACCTGACACTGATATTAAAATCATCGTTGCGATTTCTGTGTTTTGGCTCCATTTATTAATTTTGTAATTAACACTTTTATTGGATACCACCCATATTTAAATGAAAGCATACTTTTTGGTGCATAAGATTGGTGAACAAACAGTAGCTAAGTTAGGTCAAAAACACATGAAGAAAAATGTTAGGATAATACAACATCAGCATTCGGACGGTATTCTGCACTCATTTGAAATTGACCTTTGACATCATCTGACATGAAATTCATCTAAATTGAATTGATCTCATAGATGTTGTGGTTTGTGGTCATAGCAGCACCGACTCCTGCAGTTAATGAGGTGAATTCAAATGACTTTGACATAGTCATTTTGTTAACATTATTTTCACTACAAAAAATAATCAACAACTTTACGTAATGATGATTGATCTTAAGAGATTTTAACGTATAATATGTGTTGTGCGTACCCATGTTTACTCGTATGCAACAATAGAGTTTAGATGCGTTTCATATCATAGGCTATCACAAATAACTATCACTTTAGTGTGAAAAAAAGTTTAAAAAAAAAAACTATACAAATACCTTGAATTAAACACTGGCCTTCTGGACTTACGAATTTTTGAGCTGCAAAAGATAACTTTGCGCATCTTTGAAAGTGACCTATTATATCCTATGACAATAAAATTAATCTATATTTAAATTACTTTAAATGTGTGGCTTGTGGTCATAGCGGCACCAGCTGCTGCGGTAAATGTGGCATATTTAAAATATAATTTAAAAAATATTCTCCTGTTTAAATGCATATTGCCTGTCGTGCACAGTCGCCCCGAAGCCACCAGGGTGGCAGTGTCACCGCCTTGGGTCCATCATCGCTGCTCGCAGCTTTAATTATTATTATTATTTTTTATTTTTATTTTTTCTTTCGCCTTTTTGGCATTTTTGGGGTCCTTAACATGCTCGAAAACTCTTGAAACTTTGCACACGCGTCGGAATGCACAGCCAACAGGTATTAAAGTTGGTACCTGGGCATGGCAGGGGGGCGTGGCAGGGGGGCTCGACAGCGCCCTCTTGAATGAAAAAAGAAAATTGTCCATATATCAAAAACGCTTGCATGTATTAGTATGAAACTCGGTACACATATAGAGCTCATCAGGCCGAACAACTTTCACGCTCTAAGTTATGCGTCAGCCCAACAGGAAGTGAGCTATTATGGGTTGTTTTAAAACGCAAACTGTGGAATTTGATATTATCCTAGGCGATTAACCCGATCAGCGCCAAACTCGGTCAGCATGAAGTCAAGGCATTGGGGATGCTAAATTGTGAATGGATTTTCGATATCTTGAACGGTTTGGCCGTGGCAGGAGACGAATTTATGGCAAGAAATGGGAAACAGGAAGTGTGTTATAACTTCTGCATACAGTGACTGATTTGGATGAAACTTCAGCTCTGTGTTCATTGTAAGAGGCCAATCACATGGATGTGACATTTGTGAGTCAAAGTTATAGCGCCACCAACTGGCAGCAGGAAGTGCTTGTTTTGTCAAAAATGCTTTGAATCACCATCTTATTTTCACCCGATTTTCTTCAAACTTCATCAGTATAATGTGAAAACATGGCAGATATAGACATATGAATGGATTCCTGATATTTTAAATATTGTTGCCATGGCAATGTGTCAAAGTTGAATAATCTTTTGGGGTGTTTTTGAGACTCTTAGCATGCTTGAAATGGCATGAAACTCAACGCACACAAACAGTGATGCCTTCCAATAGATATTGCCAAAGACTTAGAAATGGGCATGGTGGAGGGGCTCAGTAGTGCCACCTTTTGACAAAAGTGGGGGGGGTTAGTTTTATCTACAGTCACCAAACTCTGTATATATATTGTTCTCATCAAGCCGGACATCTTTCTAATTTACAGTCATTAGCTCTGACCAACAGGAAGTCAGATATTTTAGTTTGAATTTTGAATTTTTGAATAAACAGGCTCTGAGTTATTAGAAACTATTCGTAGGAGATGCATGGCATCGACACCAAACTCGGTAAACATGAAACAAAGACATACAAAGGATGTCTTGAATGCAGTGCAAACGCACTAATCTCTTGAATACACAAGTTTTTTATGCATTGCACTGCAAAAGCACTAATCTCTTAAATGCACAAGTTTTGTAAGCATTGCACTTGCAAAAGCACTAAACTCTTCACAACAAGTTCTTGAATGCAATGCAAAACTCATATTTCTTTAATGCATGAGTTATTGCATTCAAGATTTCAAGATTCAAGAGTTTTATTTGTCACATACACAGTTATATACAGAATATACAACCGGCAGTGAAATGTAAACAGGTCCGCTCCATAGACAGTGCAAATTCACAGTTAAAAACACAAGGAGGAAATTATAATAGAAATAGAATAAAAAGTACTATATATATCTGTAGAATTATAAATAAATAAAGTAGAATAAAATAAAATAAAAATAAATAATGAAAGAAATGGAATAAAATAAGTGAAATAAACAGTGCAGTGAGTAAACTGTAGACTTATAAATATATGGTTAACAGAAATGTACAAAGTATAATGTGCAAACAGGTTTATAACAGGTTGTTACACAGTAACAACGAAAACAGAAAGTGCAGTGCAATGTCAGTATGTCGATGTTTATCCTGAAGTGAAGTCATGTGATGTTAAGTGACTGAGTTCAGGAGTCTGATGGCCTGGGGGAAGACGCTCCTCCTGAGTCTCTCAGTTTTGGCCATCAGGCTTCGGAAGTGCTTACCAGATGGCAGCAGCAGAGTGAAATGAGGGTTTGCAGGGTGATTAGAGTCCTTGATGATCTTAGTAGCTCTACCTTTGCAGCGTTTGGTGTAGACGTCCTGCAGAGACGAGAGAGCAGACCCTGAGATACGCTCGGATAAGCACACGACTCTTTGCAGGGCTTTGCAGTCATGACTGGTGCTGTTCCCATACCACGCTGTGATGCACTGAGTTAATACACTTTCTATCGCCCCTAAATAGAACGTTTTCAGGAAACCCTGAATTTCCTCAGCTGGCGCAGGTGGTACAGTCTTTGCCTGGCTTTTTTCACCTGTGTCTGAATGTGTGCAGTCCAGGTCAGGTCCTCTGAGATGTTTATACCCAGGTACTTGAAGCTGCTCACTCTCTGTACTGGTGACCCGCTGATCATGAGAAGGGAGTATGTCCGTTGCTGTCTCTTCCTGAAGTCCACAATCAGTTCTTTGGTCTTGCCAACATTCAGATCCTGGGGTCGCACCATTTCTTGTTGATCATGAAACACACTCCACCGCCTTTAGATTTACCGGCCTCGGCTGTTCTATCTGAAAAACAGAGAAGTTCTCCGACGGCGTCTCAGCTGTGTCCGGGACCACGGGCGTTAGCCATTTTTCAGACAAACAATAGATGTTACAGTCTCTCATGTCCCGTTGAAAAATTATCCTGGCTCTAAGATCGTCCATCTTATTCTCCAAGGATTGGACATTTGCGAGCAGAATGCTCGGGAGAGGTGGGCTGAATGCCCTTTTTCTCAGTCTGTTGCGGATCCCAGCACGTTTCCCACGGTGTTTCTTGATTCTTCTTGAATCTCAGATGGCCACAGAGGATTGGTGAAAGTGTCCTGAAACAGTCCAGTGTAGCAGTAACTAATGTCCAAAAGTGTTTTGCTGTCATAGCAGATCAATGAAGATGATACATTTGTAAAAACTGAGAGCAAAAGAGAGTAAAATAATAAATAAAAGCACAGTCTTCGCGGAGCAACCTGAACGGCGACCGAACACGGCGGCGCCATCTTGTTTTTTGTTTTTTTTTTTTGTTTTTATAAGTTAATGCACTAATCTCTTGAATACTCAACAAGTTTTGTATGCATTGTATGCAAAAGCACTAATTTCTTAAATTTAGAACGAATATTGTGTGCATTGCACTGCAAAAGCAAAAATCTCTTCTATACACAAACAAGTTATTGTATGCAATGCAATGCAAAAGCACTAAACTATTCAATACACGACTACTTAATACAATGCAAAAGCACAAAACTCTTCACAACGAGTTCTTGAATACAATGCAAAACTCATATTTCTTTAATGCACGAGTTATTGTATTCAAGTTAATGCAAAAGCACTAATCTCTTCAATGCACAAAGTTCAATGCAAAATTCATAGGCACGAGTTATTTTATTCAAGTTAATGCACAGCGAGTTTTTTATGTATTGCACTGCAAAGCACTAATCTCTTAAATGCACAAGTTTTGTATGCATTGCAATGTAAAAGCACTAATCTCCAAATGATCCAACTAAGTTTTGTATGCACTGATTGATGTAAAAGCAAAAGCACTAAACTCTTCACAACGAGTTCTTGAATGCAATGCAAAACTCATATTTCTTTAATGCACAAGTTATTTTATTCAAGTTAATGCAAAAGCACTAATCTCTTCAATGCACAAACGAGTTATTATATGCAATGCAATGCAAAAGCACTAAACTATTCAATACACGACTAGCTCTTAATTCAATGCAAAAACACTAATCAATTCAATGCACAACGAGTTCTTGAATGCAATGCAAAATTCATATTTCTTTAATGCACGAGTTATTGTATTCAAGTTAATGCAAAAGCACTAATCACTTCCAATGCACAAACAATATTGAATGCAATGCAATGCAAAAACACTAAACTATTCAATGCACAACTAGTTTTGTATGCCTTGCATTGCAACAGCACTAATCTCTTCAATGCACAAAGAGTTCTTGAATGCAATGCAAAATTCATATTTCTTTAATGCACGAGTTATTGTGTGCAAGGCAATGCAGACCACTAATCTCTCATGCACAATGAGTTCTTGAATGCAATGCAAATGCACTAATCTCTTGACTACTTAACGAGTTTTGTATGCATTGCAATGCAAAAGCACTAATCTCTTCAATGCACAACGAGTTCTTGAATGCAATGCAAAATTCATATTTCTTTAATGCACGAGTTACTGTATGCAAGGCAATGCAGATGCACTAATCTCTCAATGCACAATGAGTTCTTGAATGCAATGCAAATGCACTAAACTCTTGAATACTCAAATGCACAAAGAGTTCTTGAGTGCAATGCAAAATTCATATTTCTTTAATGCACGAGCTATTGTATTCAAGTTAATGCAGACGCACTAATCTCTCAATGCACAATGAGTTCTTAAATGCACTTCAAAATTAATATTTCTTTAATTCACGTATTAATTTATATATGCAATGCAATGGAAACGTACTAATCTCTTCAATGCACAAACAATTTATTGTATGCAATGCACAAGTTCTTGAATGCAATATGCAAAATTCATATTTCTTTAATGCACGAGTTATTGTTTTCAAGTTAATGCAAAAGCACTAATCACTTCAAAGCACAAACGAGTTATTATATGCAATGCAATGCAAAAGCACTAACTATTCAATACACGACTAGTTCTTAATACAATGCAAACGTACTAATCTCTTCAATACACAACGAGTTTTGTAGCATTGCAAAGCAAAAGCAAAAATCTCTTCAATGCACAAACAATTTATTGTATGCAATCTTTCTCACCCTACCAGTGACTACAGTGAAGTTGAGACAATTTTACCAATCGCACTGTGACCTTTAAAAAGACACCAGACATGAAAGGGATAAAACAATAGGACTTGAACCAGGGGGAAGGGGGGAAAGGGAGGAGGAAGGAAGTAGAGAGGGGGAGAAGGTTATCGTCAGGGCGGTGTCCTACAGTTTCTCTGTGAGATCTTCTCTTCAGATTAAGTTTTATTGTTTTATTGCAGGGCGCTGGATCTCAGCTTTTGTCTTAGCAGTAAAACCGCTACTTACAGACGGCCCCTGGCCCCTTGGGACTAACTCATATGAGTTTCCAAGGGGACATATTTGGATATTCCCTGTTTCCATATTTTGGATGTTGTTTCCAGAGTGTTCATGGTGCTGATCCTTGTTAACAGCACAAGTCCATGGGTGCAGGAATCAAGTAGTCACCTGAAATAACAACATTAAGACAGGCTGAACATGAAGATGAAAACCCTGCAAAATACACCTCTGTGGCACAGTCCCTTTTTAGGTGTAGGCATACTGCGCTGACTGGATGCTGTCGCAATTGCACAGAATATCTATGATCCTGTTGGTCAGGTTTGCTTCCACCTGCACTTGATTGCGATAGTTTTCAGTCTGTAGAATGACTTGTTGTCCCAAGTCTGTTGTGTCCATTAGCATGAGCAGAAAGTGTCTTTACACTTTGAGGAAGCATCTGTGTCCTGTCCTCCCCAGGATTCTTAGCTATAGCTATAGACCCTTTGAGAAAGTCCTTGGTCACCTTCAAGCAGAAGGTTTGATTTGCCGGGCAGGTCAGATCTCCATGGGTGAAGGAATAATTTCACTGATGATGCTCCATTGTGTGTGAGAAACCTGAACAACATCTGAATAACCATGCAATAATTGAACACTGATGAATTTCTGGTTATTGTAAGATGAGAAAAGAGAGTTGTTGGACAAACACAAGAACATAACATACACAGCTTTCATTACATTTCCAGTAAATAACTTCCCCAATCAGATCTCATGCCATCTAATGCTCCCAGAGAGGAGTTTGCTAAAACTTGCGCCACTTTGTTTGTGGTTGTATTACAATGGAAAGCTTGCACCTTCTCTTTCTCCCTGGGTTTAAGATTGGAATGTAAATGATTAGGTCAATCATGTAAATGATTTGTTACAGCAATCAGGTTAATCATTTAACTGAGCATTGTAATTTTTCCCATTAAAGATTCTTGCAGAAATAGAAGGTAAAGAAGAAGTTCTTTCTCTTTAGGTTTTTAACTTTTAGGTTTTCTTTCTTAACCGTTCTTTCTTTAACCAACTATGTTCTCCTTCCCATCATTTGTTCCCTACCTGTACATCCCATCTTTCTACCTTCTGATCCTTCTTCTACTCCTTCAACAATCTTTCATCTTCTAAATAATGCTGAATCATAATGAGATCAAAAGCCATTCCTGGCCATTATAATATAATTTACATTATAATCATAATATAAATCATATTATATTAAAATAGTATGAATTAAAAAATAATTTTATTTGCTAGTCTCAAGAGGTTCATTTGTCCAGAATAATTTGTTCTAATCTCACTGATCTTTCAGATTGGCCCTGCAGCTCCTGCTGTGCTGGCATGATCATTGTGTGACACAGCAACAAGACCAAACTGGAAACCAGTTATCAACTTAGTTGCTGTGAATGTTCAATAAACTGCAAATGCAGAGAGCGCAGGTCAAATCATTGCTCAATTTAAAGATTTTTGTGACTACACAATATAAAATTGGGCACAATTTTCTTGTTTTTGGCTGAGATGTTATCAGTTGCTTTCTTTGGAGAATCTATTTGCATATGAAAAGAAAGGTTTGACAAACACAGGTCTGATGGAGAAAGACAACGTTTATCTTTGTTCTGTTAATTTTCTCAGTCTCTTTTGAGACACTAATGAAGACACAAAAGTGTAGCGATTCCGATGTCTGAAATAAGACCATAGTAAAATGCTATATTTCACAACACCTTTATAATTGTGACATCAGTCCTGAATCAGTTTTGTCCACCTTCACATTTTACACACAAAGGATTGCAGAAAGATCTTTTTCAGTAAGATTTTATTCACAAGTTAACGTGGCCATTTGTTCTTTTCCGTTGCTATTTCTAACAGGCAAATAAGAATGGCGCTGAAGAAAGAGAAGGAAATCAAACCTCTTGCTTGTTGCAATCCCAATACTTTGCCGAAAAAACACTCGCATCCTGGAGATCACGGAGGTCCGGGTCACCATTTTGTAAGGTCCATCCGTTAGCCCAAGAACGGAATCTAACGGCCTGGTTGATTTAACTTCGTTAAATTTGTTATGTTTGTAACTTAACAGCTGATCATAATTTTAGTTGTGATTTAATTTGGATCGTTGATTTTTAAGTATCTCTTAATTTCAAATATTCGTTCATCAAGGGACCCGATATATCGCACAGAGACACTAATATCGGAGTGTATATATATATCGAGAGATATATCGTCCAGTTCCGCTCACTCACGATCACAACCTAGCCAGTTCTGATATTAGTCAGAGGATTGCAGAGTGAATATTTCACCTTTAATTGGTCGCACCTGCTTACTCAACAAAAAGTGTAATTTTAGTAATAGTCACGAAAGCTGCAACTTGCTAATTACAGTAATAGTCAGAAATCAGATTATCCCGCATGCTGCGCTCCATGCTTCAGTCGGGGGTCCTCGGTTTGATCTATTCTGACAAAAGAATTGCGGAAATAAAGGACTCCGAATTGAGCCATACTAGAATAAATGGTTTCAGAATAATACAAGGTAAATCAAGACAAAAGTTTATTTTAGCCAGACAGAACTTAAATAACATAATTAAACATGAATCCATGTCCATATGAAAATAGTTTCAAAGAGTCATTGTGTCTGGCACAGTACATGTGTGTGAGTACAAGTGTGTGTGAATGTCTCGAGGACACTGACACAACACTGCATGGGGGCTCTGGCTACAGAATGTTCTCAAATGGCAGCCCTGCTACCATCCTTATGCTACCAACCCACGGGTTGTAAATATTTGTAACACAAACACCTAGTTTCGGCGAGAGGATCAGATATCTTTGAAGAGACTACTCAAAAATGTTTCAATCTTTCTCACCATACCAGTGACTACAGTGAAGTTGAGACAATTTTACCAATCGCACTGTGACCTTTAAAAAGACACCAGATATGAAAGGTATAAAACAATAGGACTTGAATCAGGGGGAAGGGGGGAAAGGGAGGAGGAAGGAAGTAGAGAGGGGGAGAAGGTTATTGTCAGGGCAGTGTCCTACAGTTTCTCTGTGAGATCTTCTCTTCAGATTAAGTTTTATTGTTTTATTGCAGGGCGCTGGATCTAAGCTTTTGTCTTAGCAGTAAAACCGCTACTTACAGACGGCCCCTGAAACATGAATCCATGTCCATATGAAAAATTTATTGAATGCAATGCAAAACTTATATTTCTTTAATGCACGAGTTATTGTATTCAAGTTAATGTAGACGCACTAATCTCTCAATGCACAATGCGTTCTTGAATGCAATGCAAACGCACTAATCTCTTAAATTTAGAACGAATATTGTGTGCATTGCACTGCAAAATCAAAAATCTCTTCAATACACAAACAAGTTATTGTATGCAATTCAATGCAAAAGCACTAATCTCTTCAATGCACGAATTTTGTATGCACTGCACTGCAAAAGCACTAAACTCTTCACAACGAGTTCTTGAATGCAATGCAAAACTGATTTCTTTAATGCACGAGTTATTGTATTCAAGTTAATGCAGACGCACTAATCTCTCAATGGACAATGAGTTCTTGATTGCAATGCAAATGCACTAATCATTCAATGCACAACGAGTTTTGTATGCATTGCAAAGCAAAGCAAAAATCTCTTCAATGCAATGGAAACACGCTAATCTCTTTAATGCACAACGAGTTTTGTCTGCATTGCATGCTAAACTCTTCACAACGAGTTCTTGAATGCAATGCAAAACTGATTTCTTTAATGCACGAGTTATTGTATTCAAGTTGAGTTATTGAGTTATTGTATTCACGAGTTATTGAGTTCTTGAATGCAATGCAAAACTCATATTTCTTTACTGCACGAGTTATTGTATTTAAGTTAATGCAGACGCACTAATCTCTCAATGCACAATGAGTTTTGTATGCATTGCAATGCAAAAGTACAAATCTCTTCAATGCACAAAGAGTTCTTGTGTGCAATGCAAAATTCACATTTCTTTAATGCACGAGTTATTTTGTTCAAGTTAGTACAAAAGCACTAAACGCTTCAATGCACAACGACATTTGTATGCATAGCAATGCAAAAAGCACTAATCTCTTCAATGCACGAGTTTTGGATGCATTGCAATGCAAAAGCACTAAACTCTTCACAACGAGTTCTTGAATGCAATGCAAAACTCATATTTCTTTACTGCACGAGTTATTGTATTTAAGTTAATGGAGACGCACTAATCTCTCAATGCACAATGAGTTCTTTGAATGCAATGCAAATGTCCTAATCTTTGAATACTCAATGAGTTTTGTATGCATTGCAATGCAAAAGAACCAATTTCTTAAATTTAGAACAAGTTTTACATTACACTGCAAAAGCACTAATCTCTTCAATGCACAAATAGTTAATGCAATGCAAAATTCATATTTCTTTAATACAATGTTATTGTATGTTATGTTACAACGAGTTATTGTATTCAAGTTAATGCAAAAGCATAAACTCTTCCAATGCACAACGAGTTTGTATGCATTGCAATGCAAAAGCACTAAATTCTACAATGCACAGAGTTTTTGAGTGCAATGCAAAATTCATATTTTCAAAAATTCAGAAATTCAGAGAAGTTCTCCGACGGCGTCTCAGCTGTGTCCGGGACCACGGGCGTTAGCCATTTTTCAGACAAACAATAGATGTTACAGTCTCTCATGTCCCGTTGAAAAATTATCCTGGCTCTAAGATCGTCCATCTTATTCTCCAAGGATTGGACATTTGCGAGCAGAATGCTCGGGAGAGGTGGGCTGAATGCCCTTTTTCTCTGTCTGTTGCGGATCCCAGCACGTTTCCCACGGTGTTTCTTGATTCTTCTTGAATCTCAGATGGCCACAGAGGATTGGTGAAAGTGTCCTGAAACAGTCCAGTGTAGCAGTAACTAATGTCCAAAAGTGTTTTGCTGTCATAGCAGATCAATGAAGATGATACATTTGTAAAAACTGAGAGCAAAAGAGAGTAAAATAATAAATAAAAGCACAGTCTTCGCGGAGCAACCTGAACGGCGACCGAACACGGCGGCGCCATCTTGTTTTTTTTTTTTTGTTTTTGTTTTTATAAGTTAATGCACTAATCTCTTGAATACTCAACGAGTTTTGTATGCATTGTATGCAAAAGCACTAATTTCTTAAATTTAGAACGAATATTGTGTGCATTGCACTGCAAAAGCAAAAATCTCTTCTATACACAAACAAGTTATTGTATGCAATGCAATGCAAAAGCACAAAACTCTTCACAACGAGTTCTTGAATACAATGCAAAACTCATATTTCTTTAATGCACGAGTTATTGTATTCAAGTTAATGCAAAAGCACTAATCTCTTCAATGCACAAAGTTCAATGCAAAATTCATAGGCACGAGTTATTTTATTCAAGTTAATGCACAGCGAGTTTTTATGTATTGCACTGCAAAGCACTAATCTCTTAAATGCACGAGTTTTGTATGCATTGCAATGTAAAAGCACTAATCTCCAAATGATCCAACTAAGTTTTGTATGCACTGATTGATGTAAAAGCAAAAGCACTAAACTCTTCACAACGAGTTCTTGAATGCAATGCAAAACTCATATTTCTTTAATGCACGAGTTATTTTATTCAAGTTAATGCAAAAGCACTAATCTCTTCAATGCACAAACGAGTTATTATATGCAATGCAATGCAAAAGCACTAAACTATTCAATACACGACTAGCTCTTAATTCAATGCAAAAGCACTAATCAATTCAATGCACAACGAGTTCTTGAATGCAATGCAAAATTCATATTTCTTTAATGCACGAGTTATTGTATTCAAGTTAATGCAAAAGCACTAATCTCTTCAATGCACAAACGAGTTATTATATGCAATGCAATGCAAAAGCACTAAACTATTCAATACACGACTAGCTCTTAATTCAATGCAAAAGCACTAATCAATTCAATGGACAATGAGTTCTTGATTGCAATGCAAATGCACTAATCAATTCAATGCACAACGAGTTTTGTATGCATTGCAATGCAAAAGTACTAATCTCTTCCATGCACAAAGAGTTCTTGTGTGCAATGCAAAATTCATATTTCTTTAATGCACGAGTTATTGTGTTCAAGTTAGTACAAAAACACTAAACTCTTCAATGCACAACGAGTTTTGTAGCATTGCAAAGCAAAGCAAAAAGCTCTTCAATGCAATGGAAACACACTAATCTCTTCAAAAATTATCCAACGAGTTTTGTCTGCATTGCATGCAGACGCACTAATCTCTCAATGCACAACGAGTTTGTATGCATTGCAATGCAAAAGCACTAAATTCTACAATGCACAGAGTTTTTGAGTGCAATGCAAAATTCATATTTCTTTTAATGCACGAGTTATTGTATTCAAGTTAATGTAGACGCACTAATCTCTCAAATGCACGAGTTCTTGAATACAATGGAAATGAACTAATCTCTTCAATGCACAAACGACATTTGTATGCATTGCACTGCAAAAGCAAAAATCTCTTCAATGCACTTGAGTTCTTAAATGTAATGCACAATTCATATTTCTTTACTGCACGAGTTATTGTATTTAAGTTAATGCAGACGCACTAATCTCTCAATGCACAATGAGTTCTTGATTGCAATGCAAATGCACTAATCAATTCAATGCACAACGAGTTTTGAATGCATTGCAATGCAAAAGTAGTAATCTCTTCAATGCACAAAGAGTTCTTGTGTGCAATGCAAAATTCATATGTCTTTAATGCACGAGTTATTGTGTTCAAGGCAATGCAGAAGCACTGATCTCCAATACACAATGCGTTCTTGAATGCAAATGCAAACGCACTAATCTCTTAAATTTAGAACGAATATTGTGTGCATTGCACTGCAAAATCAAAAATCTCTTCAATACACAAACAAGTTATTGTATGCAATTCAATGCAAAATACATTTCTTCAATGCACAACGAGTTTTGTAGCATTGCAAAGCAAAGCAAAAATCTCTTCAATGCAATGGAAACACGCTAATCTCTTTAATGCACAACGATTTTTGTAGCATTGCACTGCAAAAACACTAATCTCTTCAAAAATGATCCAACGAGTTTTGTCTGCATTGCATGCTAAACTCTTCACAACGAGTTCTTGAATGCAATGCAAAACTCATATTTCTTTACTGCACGAGTTATTGTATTTAAGTTAATGCAGACGCACTAATCTCTCAATGCACAATGAGTTTTGTTATGCATTGCAATGCAAAGTACAAATCTCTTCAATGCACAAAGAGTTCTTGTGTGCAATGCAAAATTCACATTTCTTTAATGCACGAGTTATTGTGTTCAAGTTAGTACAAAAGCACTAAACTCTTCAATGCACAACGACATTTGTATGCATAGCAATGCAAAAGCACTAATCTCTTCAATGCACGAGTTTTGGATGCATTGCAATGCAAAAGCACTAAACTCTTCACAACGAGTTCTTGAATGCAATGCAAAACTCATATTTCTTTAATGCACGAGTTATTGTATTCAAGTTAATGCAGACGCACTAATCTCTCAATGGACAATGAGTTCTTGATTGCAATGCAAATGCACTAACCAATTCAATGCACAACGAGTTTTGTATGCATTGCAATGCAAAAGAACTAATCTCTTCAATGCACAAAGAGTTCTTGTGTGCAATGCAAAATTCATATTTCTTTAATGCACGAGTTATTGTGTTCAAGTTAGTACAAAAACACTAAACTCTTCAATGCACAACGAGTTTTGTAGCATTGCAAAGCAAAGCAAAAAGCTCTTCAATGCAATGGAAACACACTAATCTCTTCAAAAGTGATCCAACGAGTTTTGCCTGCATTGCATGCTAAACTCTTCACAACGAGTTCTTGAATGCAATGCAAAACTCATATTTCTTTACTGCACGAGTTATTGTATTTAAGTTAATGGAGACGCACTAATCTCTCAATGCACAATGAGTTCTTTGAATGCAATGCAAATGTCCTAATCTTTGAATACTCAATGAGTTTTGTATGCATTGCAATGCAAAAGAACCAATTTCTTAAATTTAGAACAAGTTTTACATTACACTGCAAAAGCACTAATCTCTTCAATGCACAAATAGTTAATGCAATGCAAAATTCATATTTCTTTAATACAATGTTATTGTATGTTATGTTACAACGAGTTATTGTATTCAAGTTAATGCAAAAGCATAAACTCTTCCAATGCACAACGAGTTTGTATGCATTGCAATGCAAAAGCACTAAATTCTACAATGCACAGAGTTTTTGAGTGCAATGCAAAATTCATATTTTCAAAAATTCAGAAATTCAGAGAAGTTCTCCGACGGCGTCTCAGCTGTGTCCGGGACCACGGGCGTTAGCCATTTTCAGACAAACAATAGATGTTACAGTCTCTCATGTCCCGTTGAAAAATTATCCTGGCTCTAAGATCGTCCATCTTATTCTCCAAGGATTGGACATTTGCGAGCAGCAGAATGCTCGGGAGAGGTGGGCTGAATGCCCTTTTTCTCTGTCTGTTGCGGATCCCAGCACGTTTCCCACGGTGTTTCTTGATTCTTCTTGAATCTCAGATGGCCACAGAGGATTGGTGAAAGTGTCCTGAAACAGTCCAGTGTAGCAGTAACTAATGTCCAAAAGTGTTTTGCTGTCATAGCAGATCAATGAAGATGATACATTTGTAAAAACTGAGAGCAAAAGAGAGTAAAATAATAAATAAAAGCACAGTCTTCGTGCGGAGCAACCTGAACGGCGACCGAACACGGCGGCGCCATCTTGTTTTTTTTTTGTTTTGTTTTTTTTGTTTTTATAAGTTAATGCACTAATCTCTTGAATACTCAACGAGTTTTGTATGCATTGTATGCAAAAGCACTAATTTCTTAAATTTAGAACGAATATTGTGTGCATTGCACTGCAAAAGCAAAAATCTCTTCTATACACAAACAAGTTATTGTATGCAATGCAATGCAAAAGCACAAAACTCTTTCACAACGAGTTCTTGAATACAATGCAAAACTCATATTTCTTTAATGCACGAGTTATTGTATTCAAGTTAATGCAAAAGCACTAATCTCTTCAATGCACAAAGTTCAATGCAAAATTCATAGGCACGAGTTATTTTATTCAAGTTAATGCACAGCGAGTTTTTATGTATTGCACTGCAAAGCACTAATCTCTTAAATGCACGAGTTTTGTATGCATTGCAATGTAAAAGCACTAATCTCCAAATGATCCAACTAAGTTTTGTATGCACTGATTGATGTAAAAGCAAAAGCACTAAACTCTTCACAACGAGTTCTTGAATGCAATGCAAAACTCATATTTCTTTAATGCACGAATTATTTTATTCAAGTTAATGCAAAAGCACTAATCTCTTCAATGCACAAACGAGTTATTATATGCAATGCAATGCAAAAGCACTAAACTATTCAATACACGACTAGCTCTTAATTCAATGCAAAAGCACTAATCAATTCAATGCACAACGAGTTCTTGAATGCAATGCAAAATTCATATTTCTTTAATGCACGAGTTATTGTATTCAAGTTAATGCAAAAGCACTAATCTCTTCAATGCACAAACGAGTTATTATATGCAATGCAATGCAAAAGCACTAAACTATTCAATACACGACTAGCTCTTAATTCAATGCAAAAGCACTAATCAATTCAATGGACAATGAGTTCTTGATTGCAATGCAAATGCACTAATCAATTCAATGCACAACGAGTTTTGTATGCATTGCAATGCAAAAGTACTAATCTCTTCCATGCACAAAGAGTTCTTGTGTGCAATGCAAAATTCATATTTCTTTAATGCACGAGTTATTGTGTTCAAGTTAGTACAAAAACACTAAACTCTTCAATGCACAACGAGTTTTGTAGCATTGCAAAGCAAAGCAAAAAGCTCTTCAATGCAATGGAAACACACTAATCTCTTCTTCAAAATTATCCAACGAGTTTTGTCTGCATTGCATGCAGACGCACTAATCTCTCAATGCACAACGAGTTTGTATGCATTGCAATGCAAAAGCACTAAATTCTACAATGCACAGAGTTTTTGAGTGCAATGCAAAATTCATATTTCTTTTAATGCACGAGTTATTGTATTCAAGTTAATGTAGACGCACTAATCTCTCAAATGCACGAGTTCTTGAATACAATGGAAATGAACTAATCTCTTCAATGCACAAACGACATTTGTATGCATTGCACTGCAAAAGCAAAAATCTCTTCAATGCACAACGAGTTCTTAAATGTAATGCACAATTCATATTTCTTTACTGCACGAGTTATTGTATTTAAGTTAATGCAGACGCACTAATCTCTCAATGCACAATGAGTTCTTGATTGCAATGCAAATGCACTAATCAATTCAATGCACAACGAGTTTTGAATGCATTGCAATGCAAAAGTAGTAATCTCTTCAATGCACAAAGAGTTCTTGTGTGCAATGCAAAATTCATATGTCTTTAATGCACGAGTTATTGTGTTCAAGGCAATGCAGAAGCACTGATCTCCAATACACAATGCGTTCTTGAATGCAAATGCAAACGCACTAATCTCTTAAATTTAGAACGAATATTGTGTGCATTGCACTGCAAAATCAAAAATCTCTTCAATACACAAACAAGTTATTGTATGCAATTCAATGCAAAATACATTTCTTCAATGCACAACGAGTTTTGTAGCATTGCAAAGCAAAGCAAAAATCTCTTCAATGCAATGGAAACACGCTAATCTCTTTAATGCACAACGATTTTTGTAGCATTGCACTGCAAAAACACTAATCTCTTCAAAAATGATCCAACGAGTTTTGTCTGCATTGCATGCTAAACTCTTCACAACGAGTTCTTGAATGCAATGCAAAACTCATATTTCTTTACTGCACGAGTTATTGTATTTAAGTTAATGCAGACGCACTAATCTCTCAATGCACAATGAGTTTTGTTATGCATTGCAATGCAAAAGTACAAATCTCTTCAATGCACAAAGAGTTCTTGTGTGCAATGCAAAATTCACATTTCTTTAATGCACGAGTTATTGTGTTCAAGTTAGTACAAAAGCACTAAACTCTTCAATGCACAACGACATTTGTATGCATAGCAATGCAAAAGCACTAATCTCTTCAATGCACGAGTTTTGGATGCATTGCAATGCAAAAGCACTAAACTCTTCACAACGAGTTCTTGAATGCAATGCAAAACTCATATTTCTTTAATGCACGAGTTATTGTATTCAAGTTAATGCAGACGCACTAATCTCTCAATGGACAATGAGTTCTTGATTGCAATGCAAATGCACTAACCAATTCAATGCACAACGAGTTTTGTATGCATTGCAATGCAAAAGAACTAATCTCTTCAATGCACAAAGAGTTCTTGTGTGCAATGCAAAATTCATATTTCTTTAATGCACGAGTTATTGTGTTCAAGTTAGTACAAAAACACTAAACTCTTCAATGCACAACGAGTTTTGTAGCATTGCAAAGCAAAGCAAAAAGCTCTTCAATGCAATGGAAACACACTAATCTCTTCAAAGTGATCCAACGAGTTTTGCCTGCATTGCATGCTAAACTCTTCACAACGAGTTCTTGAATGCAATGCAAAACTCATATTTCTTTACTGCACGAGTTATTGTATTTAAGTTAATGGAGACGCACTAATCTCTCAATGCACAATGAGTTCTTTGAATGCAATGCAAATGTCCTAATCTTTGAATACTCAATGAGTTTTGTATGCATTGCAATGCAAAAGAACCAATTTCTTAAATTTAGAACAAGTTTTACATTACACTGCAAAAGCACTAATCTCTTCAATGCACAAATAGTTAATGCAATGCAAAATTCATATTTCTTTAATACAATGTTATTGTATGTTATGTTACAACGAGTTATTGTATTCAAGTTAATGCAAAAGCATAAACTCTTCCAATGCACAACGAGTTTGTATGCATTGCAATGCAAAAGCACTAAATTCTACAATGCACAGAGTTTTTGAGTGCAATGCAAAATTCATATTTTCAAAAAATTCAGAAATTCAGAGAAGTTCTCCGACGGCGTCTCAGCTGTGTCCGGGACCACGGGCGTTAGCCATTTTTCAGACAAACAATAGATGTTACAGTCTCTCATGTCCCGTTGAAAAATTATCCTGGCTCTAAGATCGTCCATCTTATTCTCCAAGGATTGGACATTTGCGAGCAGAATGCTCGGGAGAGGTGGGCTGAATGCCCTTTTTCTCTGTCTGTTGCGGATCCCAGCACGTTTCCCACGGTGTTTCTTGATTCTTCTTGAATCTCAGATGGCCACAGAGGATTGGTGAAAGTGTCCTGAAACAGTCCAGTGTAGCAGTAACTAATGTCCAAAAGTGTTTTGCTGTCATAGCAGATCAATGAAGATGATACATTTGTAAAAACTGAGAGCAAAAGAGAGTAAAATAATAAATAAAAGCACAGTCTTCGCGGAGCAACCTGAACGGCGACCGAACACGGCGGCGCCATCTTGTTTTTTTTTTGTTTTTGTTTTTTTTGTTTTTATAAGTTAATGCACTAATCTCTTGAATACTCAACGAGTTTTGTATGCATTGTATGCAAAAGCACTAATTTCTTAAATTTAGAACGAATATTGTGTGCATTGCACTGCAAAAGCAAAAATCTCTTCTATACACAAACAAGTTATTGTATGCAATGCAATGCAAAAGCACAAAACTCTTCACAACGAGTTCTTGAATACAATGCAAAACTCATATTTCTTTAATGCACGAGTTATTGTATTCAAGTTAATGCAAAAGCACTAATCTCTTCAATGCACAAAGTTCAATGCAAAATTCATAGGCACGAGTTATTTTATTCAAGTTAATGCACAGCGAGTTTTTATGTATTGCACTGCAAAGCACTAATCTCTTAAATGCACGAGTTTTGTATGCATTGCAATGTAAAAGCACTAATCTCCAAATGATCCAACTAAGTTTTGTATGCACTGATTGATGTAAAAGCAAAAGCACTAAACTCTTCACAACGAGTTCTTGAATGCAATGCAAAACTCATATTTCTTTAATGCACGAATTATTTTATTCAAGTTAATGCAAAAGCACTAATCTCTTCAATGCACAAACGAGTTATTATATGCAATGCAATGCAAAAGCACTAAACTATTCAATACACGACTAGCTCTTAATTCAATGCAAAAGCACTAATCAATTCAATGCACAACGAGTTCTTGAATGCAATGCAAAATTCATATTTCTTTAATGCACGAGTTATTGTATTCAAGTTAATGCAAAAGCACTAATCTCTTCAATGCACAAACGAGTTATTATATGCAATGCAATGCAAAAGCACTAAACTATTCAATACACGACTAGCTCTTAATTCAATGCAAAAGCACTAATCAATTCAATGGACAATGAGTTCTTGATTGCAATGCAAATGCACTAATCAATTCAATGCACAACGAGTTTTGTATGCATTGCAATGCAAAAGTACTAATCTCTTCCATGCACAAAGAGTTCTTGTGTGCAATGCAAAATTCATATTTCTTTAATGCACGAGTTATTGTGTTCAAGTTAGTACAAAAACACTAAACTCTTCAATGCACAACGAGTTTTGTAGCATTGCAAAGCAAAGCAAAAAGCTCTTCAATGCAATGGAAACACACTAATCTCTTCAAAATTATCCAACGAGTTTTGTCTGCATTGCATGCAGACGCACTAATCTCTCAATGCACAACGAGTTTGTATGCATTGCAATGCAAAAGCACTAAATTCTACAATGCACAGAGTTTTTGAGTGCAATGCAAAATTCATATTTCTTTTAATGCACGAGTTATTGTATTCAAGTTAATGTAGACGCACTAATCTCTCAAATGCACGAGTTCTTGAATACAATGGAAATGAACTAATCTCTTCAATGCACAAACGACATTTGTATGCATTGCACTGCAAAAGCAAAAATCTCTTCAATGCACAACGAGTTCTTAAATGTAATGCACAATTCATATTTCTTTACTGCACGAGTTATTGTATTTAAGTTAATGCAGACGCACTAATCTCTCAATGCACAATGAGTTCTTGATTGCAATGCAAATGCACTAATCAATTCAATGCACAACGAGTTTTGAATGCATTGCAATGCAAAAGTAGTAATCTCTTCAATGCACAAAGAGTTCTTGTGTGCAATGCAAAATTCATATGTCTTTAATGCACGAGTTATTGTGTTCAAGGCAATGCAGAAGCACTGATCTCCAATACACAATGCGTTCTTGAATGCAAATGCAAACGCACTAATCTCTTAAATTTAGAACGAATATTGTGTGCATTGCACTGCAAAATCAAAAATCTCTTCAATACACAAACAAGTTATTGTATGCAATTCAATGCAAAATACATTTCTTCAATGCACAACGAGTTTTGTAGCATTGCAAAGCAAAGCAAAAATCTCTTCAATGCAATGGAAACACGCTAATCTCTTTAATGCACAACGATTTTGTAGCATTGCACTGCAAAAACACTAATCTCTTCAAAAATGATCCAACGAGTTTTGTCTGCATTGCATGCTAAACTCTTCACAACGAGTTCTTGAATGCAATGCAAAACTCATATTTCTTTACTGCACGAGTTATTGTATTTAAGTTAATGCAGACGCACTAATCTCTCAATGCACAATGAGTTTTGTTATGCATTGCAATGCAAAAGTACAAATCTCTTCAATGCACAAAGAGTTCTTGTGTGCAATGCAAAATTCACATTTCTTTAATGCACGAGTTATTGTGTTCAAGTTAGTACAAAAGCACTAAACTCTTCAATGCACAACGACATTTGTATGCATAGCAATGCAAAAGCACTAATCTCTTCAATGCACGAGTTTTGGATGCATTGCAATGCAAAAGCACTAAACTCTTCACAACGAGTTCTTGAATGCAATGCAAAACTCATATTTCTTTAATGCACGAGTTATTGTATTCAAGTTAATGCAGACGCACTAATCTCTCAATGGACAATGAGTTCTTGATTGCAATGCAAATGCACTAACCAATTCAATGCACAACGAGTTTTGTATGCATTGCAATGCAAAAGAACTAATCTCTTCAATGCACAAAGAGTTCTTGTGTGCAATGCAAAATTCATATTTCTTTAATGCACGAGTTATTGTGTTCAAGTTAGTACAAAAACACTAAACTCTTCAATGCACAACGAGTTTTGTAGCATTGCAAAGCAAAGCAAAAAGCTCTTCAATGCAATGGAAACACTAATCTCTTCAAAAGTGATCCAACGAGTTTTGCCTGCATTGCATGCTAAACTCTTCACAACGAGTTCTTGAATGCAATGCAAAACTCATATTTCTTTACTGCACGAGTTATTGTATTTAAGTTAATGCAGACGCACTAATCTCTCAATGCACAATGAGTTTTGTATGCATTGCAATGCAAAAGTACAAATCTCTTCAATGCACACAAAGAGTTCTTGTGTGCAATGCAAAATTCACATTTCTTTAATGCACGAGTTATTGTGTTCAAGTTAGTACAAAAGCACTAAACTCTTCAATGCACAACGACATTTGTATGCATAGCAATGCAAAAGCACTAATCTCTTCAATGCACGAGTTTTGGATGCATTGCAATGCAAAAGCACTAAACTCTTCACAACGAGTTCTTGAATGCAATGCAAAACTCATATTTCTTTAATGCACGAGTTATTGTATTCAAGTTAATGAAGACGCACTAATCTCTCAATGGACAATGAGTTCTTGATTGCAATGCAAATGCACTAATCAATTCAATGCACAACGAGTTTTGTATGCATTGCAATGCAAAAGAACTAAACTCTTCAATGCACAATGAGATCTTAAATGCACTTCAAAATTAATATTTCTTTAATTCACGCATTATGCAATGCAATCAAACGCATACTAATCTCTTCAATCCACAAACAATTTATTGTATGCAATGCTGAGTTCTTGAATGCAATGCAAAATTCATATTTCTTTAATGCACGAGTTATTGTTTTCAAGATAATGCAAAAGCACTTATCTCTTCAATGCACAAACGAGTTATATGCAATGCAATGCAAAAGCACTAAACTATTCAATGCACAACGAGTTCTTTGAATGCAATGCATAATAATGCATAATAAATGCAGTCCTAATCTCTTGAATACTTAATAATTCATATTTCTTTAATACAATGTTATTGTATGTAATTAATTTATTTAATGCACGAATGCAACTGTTACACGCATAAAATTCTTGATATGGTTTCAGAGTCAAAAACTTTGTGACTTGTGTAAACTTTGTTAAACATATAATCGCTGATGAACATGCTAGGTCATAACTGTTATATAATATAATATATTGTATTAAATAATTTCTAATGTAAACTAGAACCCAACTCTGATGTGACTCTGAGTTTGTTTCACAATAACTGTGAATTATCAGACAAAGCGTCCGTTCCGATATTAGTCAGAGGATTGCAGCGTGAATATTTCACCTTTAAGTGGTCGCACCTGCTTACTCAACAAAAAGTGTAATTTTAGTAATAGTCACGAAAGCTGCAACTTGCTAATACAGTAATAGTCAGAAATCAGATTATCCCGCATGCTGCGCTCCATGCTTCAGTTGGGGGTCCTCAGTTTGATCTGTTCTGACAAAAGAATTGCGGAAATAAAGGACTCCGAATTGAGCCATACTAGAATAAATCTTTTCAGAATAATACAAGGTAAATCAAGACAAAAGTTTATTTTAGCCAGTCAGAACTTAAATAACAATTAAACATGAATCCATGTCCATATGAAAATAGTTTCAAAGAGTCATTGTGTCTGGCACAGTACATGTGTGTGAGTACAAGTGTGTGTGAATGTCTCGAGGACACTGACACAACACTGCATGGGGGCGCTGGCTACAGAATGTTCTCAAATGGCAGCCCTGCTACCATCCTTATGCTACCAACCCACGGGTTGTAAATATTTGTAACACAAACACCTAGTTTCGGCGAGAGGATCAGATATCTTTGAAGAGACCACTCAAAAAGGGAGAACACAATTCTCATATGTTTCAATCTTTCTCACCCTACCAGTGACTACAGTGAAGTTGAGACAATTTTACCAATCGCACTGTGACCTTTAAAAAGACACCAGACATGAAAGGGATAAAACAATAGGACTTGAATCAGGGGGGAAGGGGGGAAAGGGAGGAGGAAGGAAGTAGAGAGGGGGAGAAGGTTATCGTCAGGGCGGTGTCCTACAGTTTCTCTGTGAGATCTTCTCTTCAGATTAAGTTTTATTGTTTTATTGCAGGGCGCTGGATCTCAGCTTTTGCCTTAGCAGTAAAACCGCTACCTACAGACTCGACCCTGGCCCTAGCCCCTTGGGACTAACTCATATGAGTTTCCAAGGGGACATATTTGGATATTCCTTGTTTCCATATTTTGGATGTTGTTTCCAGAGTGTTCATGGTGCTGATCCTTGTTAACAGCACAAGTCCATGGGTGCAGGAATCAAGTAGTCAGCTGAAATAACAACATTAAGACAGGCTGAACATGAAGATGAAAACCCTGCAAAATACACCTCTGTGGCACAGTCCCTTTTTAGGTTGTAGGCTTACTGCGCTGACTGGATGCTGTCGCAATTGCACAGGATATCTATGATCCTGTTGGTCAGGTTTGCTTCCACCCTGCACTTGATTGCGATAGTTTTCGGTCTGTAGAATGACTTGTTGTCCCAAGTCTGTTGTGTCCATTAGCATGAGCAGAAAGTGTCTTTACACTTTGAGGAAGCATCTGTGTCCTGTCCTCCCCAGGATTCTTAGCTATAGCTAAAGACCCTTTGAGAAAGTACTTGGTCACCTTCAAGCAGAAGGTTTGATTTGCCGGGCAGGTCAGATCTCCATGGAATCATTTCACTGATGATGCTCCGTTGTGTGTGAGAAACCTGAACAACATCTGAATAACCATGCAATAATTGAACACTGATGAATTTCTGGTTATTGTAAGATGAGAAAAGAGAGTTGTTGGACAAACACAAGAACATAACATAACACACAGCTTTCATTACATTTCCAGTAAATAACTTCCCCAATCAGATCTCATGCCATCTAATGCTCCCAGAGAGGAGTTTGCTAAAACTTGCGCCACTTTGTTTGTGGTTGTATTACAATGGAAAGCTTGCACCTTCTCTTTCTCCCTGGGTTTAAGATTGGAATGTAAATGATTAGGTCAATCATGTAAATGATTTGTTACAGCAATCAGGTTAATCATTTAACTGAGCATTGTAATTTTTCCCATTAAAGATTCTTGCAGAAATAGAAGGTAAAGAAGAAGTTCTTTCTCTTTAGGTTTTTAACTTCAGTTTTCTTTCTTAACCGTTCTTTCTTTAACCAACTATGTTCTCCTTCCCATCATTTGTTCCCTACCTGTACATCCCATCTTTCTACCTTCTGATCCTTCTTCTACTCCTTCAACAATCTTTCTCACCCTACCAGTGACTACAGTGAAGTTGAGACAATTTTACAAATCGCACTGTGACCTTTAAAAAGACACCAGACATGAAAGGGATAAAACAATAGGACTTGAATCAGGGGGAAGGGGGGAAAGGGAGGAGGAAGGAAGTAGAGTGGGGGAGAAGATTATCGTCAGGGCGGTGTCCTACAGTTTCTCTGTGAGATCTTCTCTTCAGATTAAGTTTTATTGTTTTATTGCAGGGCGCTGGATCTCAGCTTTTGCCTTAGCAGTAAAACCGCTACTTACAGACGGCCCCTGGCCCTGGCCCTTGGGACTAACTCATATGAGTTTCCAAGGGGACATATTTGGATATTCCTTGTTTCCATATTTTGGATGTTGTTTCCAGAGTGTTCATGGTGCTGATCCTTGTTAACAGCACAAGTCCATGGGTGCAGGAATCAAGTAGTCACCTGAAATAACAACATTAAGACAGGCTAAACATGAAGATGAAAACCCTGCAAAATACACCTCTGTGGCACAGTCCCTTTTTAGGTGTAGGCTTACTGCGCTGACTGGATGCTGTCGCAATTGCACAGGATATCTATGATCCTGTTGGTCAGGTTTGCTTCCACCTGCACTTGATTGCGATAGTTTTCGGTCTGTAGAATGACTTGTTGTCCCAAGTCTGTTGTGTCCATTAGCATGAGCAGAAAGTGTCTTTACACATTGAGGAAGCATCTGTGTCCTGTCCTCCCCAGGATTCTTAGCTATAGACCCTTTGAGAAAGTCCTTGGTCACCTTCAAGCAGAAGGTTTGATTTGCCGGGCAGGTCAGATCTCCATGGAATCATTTCACTGATGATGCTCCGTTGTGTGTGAGAAACCTGAACAACATCTGAATAACCATGCAATAATTGAACACTGATGAATTTCTGGTTATTGTAAGATGAGAAAAGAGAGTTGTTGGACAAACACAAGAACATAACATAACACACAGCTTTCATTACATTTCCAGTAAATAACTTCCCCAATCAGATCTCATGCCATCTAATGCTCCCAGAGAGGAGTTTGCTAAAACTTGCGCCACATTGTTTGTGGTTGTATTACAATGGAAAGCTTGCACCTTCTCTTTCTCCCTGGGTTTAAGATTGGAATGTAAATGATTAGGTCAATCATGTAAATGATTTGTTACAGCAATCAGGTTAATCATTTAACTGGGCATTGTAATTTTTCCCATTAAAGATTCTTGCAGAAATAGAAGGTAAAGAAGAAGTTCTTTCTCTTTAGGTTTTTAACTTCAGTTTTCTTTCTTAACCGTTCTTTCTTTAACCAACTATGTTCTCCTTCCCATCATTTGTTCCCTACCTGTACATCCCATCTTTCTACCTTCTGATCCTTCTTCTACTCCTTCAACAATCTTTCTCACCCTACCAGTGACTACAGTGAAGTTGAGACAATTTTACAAATCGCACTGTGACCTTTAAAAAGACACCAGACATGAAAGGGATAAAACAATAGGACTTGAATCAGGGGGAAGGGGGAAATGGAGGAGGAAGGAAGTAGAGAGGGGAGAAGGTTATCGTCAGGGCGGTGTCCTACAGTTTCTCTGTGAGATCTTCTCTTCAGATTAAGTTTTATTGTTTTATTGCAGGGCGCTGGATCTCAGCTTTTGCCTTAGCAGTAAAACCGCTACTTACAGACGGCCCTGGCCCTGGCCCTTGGGACTAACTCATATGAGTTTCCAAGGGGACATATTTGGATATTCCTTGTTTCCATATTTTGGATGTTGTTTCCAGAGTGTTCATGGTGCTGATCCTTGTTAACAGCACAAGTCCATGGGTGCAGGAATCAAGTAGTCACCTGAAATAACAACATTAAGACAGGCTAAACATGAAGATGAAAACCCTGCAAAATACACCTCTGTGGCACAGTCCCTTTTTAGGTGTAGGCTTACTGCGCTGACTGGATGCTGTCGCAATTGCACAGGATATCTATGATCCTGTTGGTCAGGTCTGCTTCCACCTGCACTTGATTGCGATAGTTTTCGGTCTGTAGAATGACTTGTTGTCCCAAGTCTGTTGTGTCCATTAGCATGAGCAGAAAGTGTCTTTACACTTTGAGGAAGCATCTGTGTCCTGTCCTCCCAGGATTCTTAGCTATAGCTATAGACCCTTTGAGAAAGTCCTTGGTCACCTTCAAGCAGAAGGTTTGATTTGCCGGGCAGGTCAGATCTCCATGGGTGAAGGAATCATTTCACTGATGATGCTCCGTTGTGTGTGAGAAACCTGAACAACATCTGAATAACCATGCAATAATTGAACACTGATGAATTTCTGGTTATTGTAAGATGAGAAAAGAGAGTTGTTGGACAAACACAAGAACATAACATAACACACAGCTTTCATTACATTTCCAGTAAATAACTTCCCCAATCAGATCTCATGCCATCTAATGCTCCCAGAGAGGAGTTTGCTAAAACTTGCGCCACTTTGTTTGTGGTTGTATTACAATGGAAAGCTTGCACCTTCTCTTTCTCCTGGGTTTAAGATTGGAATGTAAATGATTAGGTCAATCATGTAAATGATTTGTTACAGCAATCAGGTTAATCATTTAACTGGGCATTGTAATTTTTCCCATTAAAGATTCTTGCAGAAATAGAAGGTAAAGAAGAAGTTCTTTCTCTTTAGGTTTTAACTTCAGTTTTCTTTCTTAACCGTTCTTTCTTTAACCAACTATGTTCTCCTTCCCATCATTTGTTCCCTACCTGTACATCCCATCTTTCTACCTTCTGATCCTTCTTCTACTCCTTCAACAATCTTTCTCACCCTACCAGTGACTACAGTGAAGTTGAGACAATTTTACAAATCGCACTGTGACCTTTAAAAAAGACACCAGACATGAAAGGGATAAAACAATAGGACTTGAATCAGGGAAGGGGGAAAGGGAGGAGGAAGGAAGTAGAGAGGGGAGAAGATTATCGTCAGGGCGGTGTCCTACAGTTTCTCTGTGAGATCTTCTCTTCAGATTAAGTTTTATTGTTTTATTGCAGGGCGCTGGATCTCAGCTTTTGCCTTAGCAGTAAAACCGCTACTTACAGACGGCCCTGGCCCCTGGCCCTTGGGACTAACTCATATGAGTTTCCAAGGGGACATATTTGGATATTCCTTGTTTCCATATTTTGGATGTTGTTTCCAGAGTGTTCATGGTGCTGATCCTTGTTAACAGCACAAGTCCATGGGTGCAGGAATCAAGTAGTCACCTGAAATAACAACATTAAGACAGGCTAAACATGAAGATGAAAACCCTGCAAAATACACCTCTGTGGCACAGTCCCTTTTTAGGTGTAGGCTTACTGCGCTGACTGGATGCTGTCGCAATTGCACAGGATATCTATGATCCTGTTGGTCAGGTTTGCTTCCACCTGCACTTGATTGCGATAGTTTTCGGTCTGTAGAATGACTTGTTGTCCCAAGTCTGTTGTGTCCATTAGCATGAGCAGAAAGTGTCTTTACACTTTGAGGAAGCATCTGTGTCCTGTCCTCCCAGGATTCTTAGCTATAGCTATAGACCCTTGAGAAAGTCCTTGGTCACCTTCAAGCAGAAGGTTTGATTTGCCGGGCAGGTCAGATCTCCATGGGTGAAGGAATCATTTCACTGATGATGCTCCGTTGTGTGTGAGAAACCTGAACAACATCTGAATAACCATGCAATAATTGAACACTGATGAATTTCTGGTTATTGTAAGATGAGAAAAGAGAGTTGTTGGACAAACACAAGAACATAACATAACACACAGCTTTCATTACATTTCCAGTAAATAACTTCCCCAATCAGATCTCATGCCATCTAATGCTCCCAGAGAGGAGTTTGCTAAAACTTGCGCCACATTGTTTGTGGTTGTATTACAATGGAAAGCTTGCACCTTCTCTTTCTCCCTGGGTTTAAGATTGGAATGTAAATGATTAGGTCAATCATGTAAATGATTTGTTACAGCAATCAGGTTAATCATTTAACTGGGCATTGTAATTTTTCCCATTAAAGATTCTTGCAGAAATAGAAGGTAAAGAAGAAGTTCTTTCTCTTTAGGTTTTTAACTTCAGTTTTCTTTCTTAACCGTTCTTTCTTTAACCAACTATGTTCTCCTTCCCATCATTTGTTCCCTACCTGTACATCCCATCTTTCTACCTTCTGATCCTTCTTCTACTCCTTCAACAATCTTTCTCACCCTACCAGTGACTACAGTGAAGTTGAGACAATTTTACAAATCGCACTGTGACCTTTAAAAAGACACCAGACATGAAAGGGATAAAACAATAGGACTTGAATCAGGGGGAAGGGGGGAAAGGGAGGAGGAAGGAAGTAGAGAGGGGGAGAAGGTTATCGTCAGGGCGGTGTCCTACAGTTTCTCTGTGAGATCTTCTCTTCAGATTAAGTTTTATTGTTTTATTGCAGGGCGCTGGATCTCAGCTTTTGCCTTAGCAGTAAAACCGCTACTTACAGACGGCCCCTGGCCCCTTGGGACTAACTCATATGAGTTTCCAAGGGGACATATTTGGATATTCCTTGTTTCCATATTTTGGATGTTGTTTCCAGAGTGTTCATGGTGCTGATCCTTGTTAACAGCACAAGTCCATGGGTGCAGGAATCAAGTAGTCACCTGAAATAACAACATTAAGACAGGCTAAACATGAAGATGAAAACCCTGCAAAATACACCTCTGTGGCACAGTCCCTTTTTAGGTGTAGGCTTACTGCGCTGACTGGATGCTGTCGCAATTGCACAGGATATCTATGATCCTGTTGGTCAGGTTTGCTTCCACCTGCACTTGATTGCGATAGTTTTCGGTCTGTAGAATGACTTGTTGTCCCAAGTCTGTTGTGTCCATTAGCATGAGCAGAAAGTGTCTTTACACTTTGAGGAAGCATCTGTGTCCTGTCCTCCCCAGGATTCTTAGCTATAGCTATAGACCCTTTGAGAAAGTCCTTGGTCACCTTCAAGCAGAAGGTTTGATTTGCCGGGCAGGTCAGATCTCCATGGAATCATTTCACTGATGATGCTCCGTTGTGTGTGAGAAACCTGAACAACATCTGAATAACCATGCAATAATTGAACACTGATGAATTTCTGGTTATTGTAAGATGAGAAAAGAGAGTTGTTGGACAAACACAAGAACATAACATAACACACAGCTTTCATTACATTTCCAGTAAATAACTTCCCCAATCAGATCTCATGCCATCTAATGCTCCCAGAGAGGAGTTTGCTAAAACTTGCGCCACATTGTTTGTGGTTGTATTACAATGGAAAGCTTGCACCTTCTCTTTCTCCCTGGGTTTAAGATTGGAATGTAAATGATTAGGTCAATCATGTAAATGATTTGTTACAGCAATCAGGTTAATCATTTAACTGGGCATTGTAATTTTTCCCATTAAAGATTCTTGCAGAAATAGAAGGTAAAGAAGAAGTTCTTTCTCTTTAGGGTTTTAACTTCAGTTTTCTTTCTTAACCGTTCTTTCTTTAACCAACTATGTTCTCCTTCCCATCATTTGTTCCCTACCTGTACATCCCATCTTTCTACCTTCTGATCCTTCTTCTACTCCTTCAACAATCTTTCTCACCCTACCAGTGACTACAGTGAAGTTGAGACAATTTTACAAATCGCACTGTGACCTTTAAAAAGACACCAGACATGAAAGGGATAAAACAATAGGACTTGAATCAGGGGGAAGGGGGGAAAGGGAGGAGGAAGGAAGTAGAGAGGGGAGAAAGGTTATCGTCAGGGCGGTGTCCTACAGTTTCTCTGTGAGATCTTCTCTTCAGATTAAGTTTTATTGTTTTATTGCAGGCGCTGGATCTCAGCTTTTGCCTTAGCAGTAAAACCGCTACTTACAGACGGCCCCTGGCCCCTGGCCCCTTGGGACTAACTCATATGAGTTTCCAAGGGGACATATTTGGATATTCCCTGTTTCTATATTTTGGATGTTGTTTCCAGAGTGTTCATGGTGCTGATCCTTGTTAACAGCACAAGTCCATGGGTGCAGGAATCAAGTAGTCACCTGAAATAACAACATTAAGACAGGCTAAACATGAAGATGAAAACCCTGCAAAATACACCTCTGTGGCACAGTCCCTTTTTAGGTGTAGGCTTACTGCGCTGACTGGATGCTGTCGCAATTGCACAGGATATCTATGATCCTGTTGGTCAGGTTTGCTTCCACCTGCACTTGATTGCGATAGTTTTCGGTCTGTAGAATGACTTGTTGTCCCAAGTCTGTTGTGTCCATTAGCATGAGCAGAAAGTGTCTTTACACTTTGAGGAAGCATCTGTGTCCTGTCCTCCCCAGGATTCTTAGCTATAGCTATAGACCCTTTGAGAAAGTCCTTGGTCACCTTCAAGCAGAAGGTTTGATTTGCCGGGCAGGTCAGATCTCCATGGGTGAAGGAATCATTTCACTGATGATGCTCCGTTGTGTGTGAGAAACCTGAACAACATCTGAATAACCATGCAATAATTGAACACTGATGAATTTCTGGTTATTGTAAGATGAGAAAAGAGAGTTGTTGGACAAACACAAGAACATAACATAACACACAGCTTTCATTACATTTCCAGTAAATAACTTTCCCCAATCAGATCTCATGCCATCTAATGCTCCCAGAGAGGAGTTTGCTAAAACTTGCGCCACATTGTTTGTGGTTGTATTACAATGGAAAGCTTGCACCTTCTCTTTCTCCTGGGTTTAAGATTGGAATGTAAATGATTAGGTCAATCATGTAAATGATTTGTTACAGCAATCAGGTTAATCATTTAACTGGGCATTGTAATTTTTCCCATTAAAGATTCTTGCAGAAATAGAAGGTAAAGAAGAAGTTCTTTCTCTTTAGGTTTTTAACTTCAGTTTTCTTTCTTAACCGTTCTTTCTTTAACCAACTATGTTCTCCTTCCCATCATTTGTTCCCTACCTGTACATCCCATCTTTCTACCTTCTGATCCTTCTTCTACTCCTTCAACAATCTTTCTCACCCTACCAGTGACTACAGTGAAGTTGAGACAATTTTACAAATCGCACTGTGACCTTTAAAAGACACCAGACATGAAAGGGATAAAACAATAGGACTTGAATCAGGGGAAGGGGGAAAGGAGGAGGAAGGAAGTAGAGAGGGGGAGAAGGTTATCGTCAGGGCGGTGTCCTACAGTTTCTCTGTGAGATCTTCTCTTCAGATTAAGTTTTATTGTTTTATTGCAGGGCGCTGGATCTCAGCTTTTGCCTTAGCAGTAAAACCGCTACTTACAGACGGCCCCTGGCCCCTTGGGACTAACTCATATGAGTTTCCAAGGGGACATATTTGGATATTCCTTGTTTCTATATTTTGGATGTTGTTTCCAGAGTGTTCATGGTGCTGATCCTTGTTAACAGCACAAGTCCATGGGTGCAGGAATCAAGTAGTCACCTGAAATAACAACATTAAGACAGGCTAAACATGAAGATGAAAACCCTGCAAAATACACCTCTGTGGCACAGTCCCTTTTTAGGTGTAGGCTTACTGCGCTGACTGGATGCTGTCGCAATTGCACAGGATATCTATGATCCTGTTGGTCAGGTTTGCTTCCACCTGCACTTGATTGCGATAGTTTTCGGTCTGTAGAATGACTTGTTGTCCCAAGTCTGTTGTGTCCATTAGCATGAGCAGAAAGTGTCTTTACACTTTGAGGAAGCATCTGTGTCCTGTCCTCCCAGGATTCTTAGCTATAGCTATAGACCCTTTGAGAAAGTCCTTGGTCACCTTCAAGCAGAAGGTTTGATTTGCCGGGCAGGTCAGATCTCCATGGAATCATTTCACTGATGATGCTCCGTTGTGTGTGAGAAACCTGAACAACATCTGAATAACCATGCAATAATTGAACACTGATGAATTTCTGGTTATTGTAAGATGAGAAAAGAGAGTTGTTGGAC
>CM031947.1:42216039-42297671 GCA_018749465.1 Paracanthobrama guichenoti
GGATATCTATGATCCTGTTGGTCAGGTTTGCTTCCACCTGCACTTGATTGCGATAGTTTTCGGTCTGTAGAATGACTTGTTGTCCCAAGTCTGTTGTGTCCATTAGCATGAGCAGAAAGTGTCTTTACACTTTGAGGAAGCATCTGTGTCCTGTCCTCCCCAGGATTCTTAGCTATAGCTATAGACCCTTTGAGAAAGTCCTTGGTCACCTTCAAGCAGAAGGTTTGATTTGCCGGGCAGGTCAGATCTCCATGGGTGAAGGAATCATTTCACTGATGATGCTCCGTTGTGTGTGAAACCTGAACAACATCTGAATAACCATGCAATAATTGAACACTGATGAATTTCTGGTTATTGTAAGATGAGAAAAGAGAGTTGTTGGACAAACACAAGAACATAACATAACACACAGCTTTCATTACATTTCCAGTAAATAACTTCCCAATCAGATCTCATGCCATCTAATGCTCCCAGAGAGGAGTTTGCTAAAACTTGCGCCACATTGTTTGTGGTTGTATTACAATGGAAAGCTTGCACCTTCTCTTTCTCCCTGGGTTTAAGATTGGAATGTAAATGATTAGGTCAATCATGTAAATGATTTGTTACAGCAATCAGTTTAATCATTTAACTGGGCATTGTAATTTTTCCCATTAAAGATTCTTGCAGAAATAGAAGGTAAAGAAGAAGTTCTTTCTCTTTAGGTTTTAACTTCAGTTTTCTTTCTTAACCGTTCTTTCTTTAACCAACTATGTTCTCCTTCCCATCATTTGTTCCCTACCTGTACATCCCATCTTTCTACCTTCTGATCCTTCTTCTACTCCTTCAACAATCTTTCTCACCCTACCAGTGACTACAGTGAAGTTGAGACAGTTTTACAAATCGCACTGTGACCTTTAAAAAGACACCAGACATGAAAGGATAAAACAATAGGACTTGAATCAGGGGAAGGGGAAAGGGAGGAGGGAAGGAAGTAGAGAGGGGAGAAGGTTATCGTCAGGGCGGTGTCCTACAGTTTCTCTGTGAGATCTTCTCTTCAGATTAAGTTTTATTGTTTTATTGCAGGGCGCTGGATCTCAGCTTTTGCCTTAGCAGTAAAACCGCTACTTACAGACGGCCCCTGGCCCCTTGGGACTAACTCATATGAGTTTCCAAGGGGACATATTTGGATATTCCTTGTTTCCATATTTTGGATGTTGTTTCCAGAGTGTTCATGGTGCTGATCCTTGTTAACAGCACAAGTCCATGGGTGCAGGAATCAAGTAGTCACCTGAAATAACAACATTAAGACAGGCTAAACATGAAGATGAAAACCCTGCAAAATACACCTCTGTGGCACAGTCCCTTTTTAGGTGGAGGCATACTGCGCTGACTGGATGCTGTCGCAATTGCACAGGATATCTATGATCCTGTTGGTCAGGTTTGCTTCCACCTGCACTTGATTGCGATAGTTTTCGGTCTGTAGAATGACTTGTCCCCAAGTCTGTTGAGTCCATTAGCATGAGCAGAAAGTGTCTTTACACTTTGAGGAAGCATCTGTGTCCTGTCCTCCCAGGATTCTTAGCTATAGCTATAGACCCTTTGAGAAAGTCCTTGGTCACCTTCAAGCAGAAGGTTTGATTTGCCGGGCAGGTCAGATCTCCATGGGTGAAGGAATCATTTCACTGATGATGCTCCGTTGTGTGTGAGAAACCTGAACAACATCTGAATAACCATGCAATAATTGAACACTGATGAATTTCTGGTTATTGTAAGATGAGAAAAGAGAGTTGTTGGACAAACACAAGAACATAACATAACACACAGCTTTCATTACATTTCCAGTAAATAACTTCCCCAATCAGATCTCATGCCATCTAATGTTCCCAGAGAGGAGTTTGCTAAAACTTGCGCCACTTTGTTTGTGGTTGTATTACAATGGAAAGCTTGCACCTTCTCTTTCTCCCTGGGTTTAAGATTGGAATGTAAATGAATAGGTCAATCATGTAAATGATTTGTTACAGCAATCAGGTTAATCATTTAACTGGGCATTGTAATTTTTCCCATTAAAGATTCTTGCAGAAATAGAAGGTAAAGAAGAAGTTCTTTCTCTTTAGGTTTTAACTTCAGTTTTCTTTCTTAACCGTTCTTTCTTTAACCAACTATGTTCTCCTTCCCATCATTTGTTCCCTACCTGTACATCCCATCTTTCTACCTTTGGGATTTAGATCCTTCTTCTACTCCTTCAACAATCTTTCATCTTCTAAATAATGCTGAATCATAATGAGATCAAAAGCCATTCCTGGCCATTATAATATAATTTACATTATAATCATAATATAAATCATATTATATTAAAATAGTATGAATTAAAAAATAATTTTATTTGCTAGTCTCAAGAGGTTCATTTATCCAGAATAATTTGTTATAATCTCACTGATCTTTCAGATTGGCCCTGCAGCTCCTGCTGTGCTGGCATGATCATTGTGTGACACAGCAACAAGACCAAACTGGAAACCAGTTATCAACTTAGTTGCTGTGAATGTTCAATAAACTGCAAACGCAGGTCAAATCAAGATTTAAAGATTTCAAAGATTTTAAAAATTTAAAGATTTTTGAGACTACACAATATAAAATTGGGCACAATTTTCTTGTTTTTGGCTGAGATGTTATCAGTTGCATTCTTTGGAGAATCTATTTGCATATGAAAAGAAAGTTTTGACAAACATAGGTCTGATGGAGAAAGACAACGTTTATCTTTGTTCTGTTAATTTTCTCAGTCTCTTTTGAGACACTAATGAAGACACAAAAGTGCAGCGATTCCGATGTCTGAAATAAGACCATAGTAAAATGCTATATTTCACAACACCTTTATAATTGTGACATCAGTCCTGAATCAGTTTTGTCAACCTTCACATTTTACACACAAAGGATTGCAGAAAGATCTTTTTCAGTAAGATTTTATTCACAAGTTAACGTGGCCATTTGTTCTTTTTCGTTGCTATTTCTAACAGGCAAATAAGAATGGAGCTGAAGAAAGAGAAGGAAATCAAACCTCTTGCTTGTTGCAATCCCAATACTTCGCCGAAAAGACACTCGAATCCTGGAGATCACGGAGGTCCGGGTCCCCATTTTGTAAGGTCCATCCGTTAGCCCAAGAACGGAATCTAACGGCCTGGTTGATTTAACTTGGTTAAATTTGTTATGTTTGTAACTTAACAGCTGATCATAATTTTAGTTGTGATTTAATTTGGATCGTTGATTTTTAAGTATCTCTTAATTTCAAATATTCGTTCATCAAGGGACCCGATATATCGCACAGAGACGAAGCGTCCGGTTCCGCTCGCTCACGATCACAACCTAGCCAGTTCTGATATTAGTCAGAGGATTGCAGAGTGAATATTTCACCTTTAAGTGGTCGCACCTGCTTACTCAACAAAAAGTGTAATTTTAGTAATAGTCACGAAAGCTGCAACTTGCTAATTACAGAAATAGTCAGAAATCAGATTATCCCGCATGCTGCGCTCCATGCTTCAGTCGGGGGTCCTCGGTTTGAGTTATTGTATTCAAGTTAATGCAAAAGCATAAACTCTTCAATGCACGAGTTTGTATGCATTGCAATGCAAAAGCAATAAATTCTACAATGCACAGAGTTTTTGAGTGCAATGCAAAATTCATATTTCTTTTAATGCACGAGTTATTGTATTCAAGTTAATGTAGACGCACTAATCTCTCAATGCACAATGAGTTCTTGAATGCAATGGAAACGAACTAATCTCTTCAATGCACAAACGACATTTGTATGCATTGCACTGCAAAAGCAAAAATCTCTTCAATGCACAACGAGTTCTTGAATGTAATGCACAATTCATATTTCTTTAATGCACGAGTTATTGTGTGCAAGGCAATGCAGAAGCACTGATCTCTCAATACACAATGCGTTCTTGAATGCAAATGCAAACGCACTAATCTCTTAAATTTAGAACGAATATTGTGTGCATTGCACTGCAAAATCAAAAATCTCTTCAATACACAAACAAGTTATTGTATGCAATGCAAAAGAAGTTTCTTCGATGCACAACGAGTTTTAGTAGCATTGCAAAGCAAAAATCTCTTCTATGCAATGGAAACACGCTAATCTCTTTAATGCATGAGTTTTTATGCATTGCACTGCAAAAACACTAATCTCTTCAAAAATGATCCTACGAGTTTTGTCTGCATTGCATGCTAAACTCTTCACAACGAGTTCTTGAATGCAATGCAAAACTCATATTTCTTTAATGCACGAGTTATTGTATTCAAGTTAATGCAGACGCACTAATCTCTCAATGCACAATGAGTTTTGTGTGCAGTGCAATGCAAAAGTACTAACTCTTCAATGCACAAAGAGTTCTTGTGTGCAATGCAAAATTCACATTTCTTTAATGCACGAGTTATTGTGTTCAAGTTAGTACAAAAAGCACTAAACTCTTCAATGCACAACGACATTTGTATGCATAGCAATGCAAAAGCACTAAACTCTTCACAACGAGTTCTTGAATACAATGCAAAACTCATATTTCTTTAATGCACGAGTTATTTGTATTAAAGTTAATGCAGACGCACTAATCTCTCAATGCACAATGAGTTCTTGATTGCAATGCAAATTTGCACTAATCAATTCAATGCACAACGAGTTTTGTATGCATTGCAATGCAAAAGTACTAATCTCTTCAATGCACAAAGAGTTCTTGTGTGCAATGCAAAATTCATATTTCTTTAATGCACGAGTTATTGTGTTCAAGTTAGTACAAAAGCACTAAACTCTCAATGCACAATGAGCTGTTAAATGCACTTCAAAATTAATATTTCTTTAATTCACGCATTCATTTATGCAATGCAATCGAAACGTACTAATCTCTTCAATGCATAAACAATTTATTGTATGCAATGCACGAGTTCTTGAATGCAATGCAAAATTTATATTTCTTTAATGCACGAGTTATTGTTTTCAAGTTAATGCAAAAGCACTTATCTCTTCAATGCACAAACGAGTTATTATATGCAATGCAATGCAAAAGCACTAAATTCTACAATGCACAGCGTTTTTGAGTGCAATACAAAATTCATATTTCTTTTAATGCACGAGTTATTGTATTCAAGTTAATGTAGACGCACTAATCTCTCAATGCACAACGAGTTCTTGAATGTAATGCACAATTCATATTTCTTTAATGCACGAGTTATTGTTTTCAAGTTAATGCAAAAGCACTTATCTCTTCAATGCACAAACGAGTTATTATATGCAATGCAATGCAAAAATGCACTAAATTCTACAATGCACAGCGTTTTTGAGTGCAATACAAAATTCATATTTCTTTTAATGCACGAGTTATTGTATTCAAGTTAATGTAGACGCACTAATCTCTCAATGCACAATGAGTTCTTGAATGCAATGGAAACGAACTAATCTCTTCAATGCACAAATGACATTTGTATGCATTGCACTGCAAAAGCAAAAATCTCTTCAATGCACAACGAGTTCTTGAATGTAATGCACAATTCATATTTCTTTAATGCACGAGTTATTGTTTTCAAGTTAATGCAAAAGCACTTATCTCTTCAATGCACAAACGAGTTATTATATGCAATGCAATGCAAAAGCACTAAACTATTCAATGCACAACAGTTCTTTGAATGCAATGCAATTGTCCTAATCTCTTTACTCTTTGTTTTCAAGTTACTGCAAAAGCACTTATCTCTTCAATGCACAAACGAGTTATTATATGCAATGCAATGCAAAAGCACTAATTCTACAATGCACAGAGTTTTTGAGTGCAATGCAAAATTCATATTTCTTTTAATGCACGAGTTATTGTATTCAAGTTAATGTAGACGCACTAATCTCTCAATAAACACAATGAGTTCTTGAATGTAATGCACAATTCATATTTCTTTAATGCACAAAGAGTTATTGTGTGCAAGTGCAAGAAGCACTGATCTCTCAATACACAATGCGTTCTTGAATGCAAATGCAAACGCACTAATCTCTTAAATTTAGAACGAATATTGTGTGCATTGCACTGCAAAATCAAAAATCTCTTCAATACACAAACAAGCTATTGTATGCAATTCAATGCAAAATAAATTTCTTCGATGCACAATGCGAACTAAGTTTTGTAGCATTGCAAAGCAAAGCAAAAATCTCTTCAATGGAAACACGCTAATCTCTTTAATGCACGAGTTTTTATGCATTGCACTGCAAAAACACTAATCTCTTCAAAAATGATCCTACGAGTTTTGTCTGCATTGCATGCTAAACTCTTCTAATGCACAAAGTTCTTGAATGCAATGCAAAACTCATATTTCTTTAATGCACGAGTTATTGTATTCAAGTTAATGCAGACGCACTAATCTCTCAATGCACAATGAGTTTTGTGTGCAGGCAATGCAAAATTACTAACTCTTCAATGCACAAAGAGTTCTTGTGTGCAATGCAAAATTCACATTTCTTTAATGCACGAGTTATTGTGTTCAAGTTAGTACAAAAAGCACTAAACTCTTCAATGCACAACGACATTTGTATGCATAGCAATGCAAAAGCACTAATCTTCAATGCACGAGTTTTGTATGCACTGCACTGCAAAAGCACTAAACTCTTCACAACGAGTTCTTGAATGCAATGCAAAACTCATATTTCTTTAATGCACGAGTTATTGTATTCAAGTTAATGCAGACGCACTAATCTCTCAATGCACAATGAGTTCTTGATTGCAATGCAAATTTGCACTAATCAATTCAATGCACAACGAGTTTTGTATGCATTGCAATGCAAAAGTACTAATCTCTTCAATGCACAAAGAGTTCTTGTGTGCAATGCAAAATTCATATTTCTTTAATGCACGAGTTATTGTGTTCAAGTTAGTACAAAAGCACTAAACTCTCAATGCACAATGAGCTGTTAAATGCACTTCAAAATTAATATTTCTTTAATTCACGCATTCATTTATGCAATGCAATCGAAACGTACTAATCTCTTCAATGCATAAACAATTTATTGTATGCAATGCACGAGTTTCTTGAATGCAATGCAAAATTTATATTTCTTTAATGCACGAGTTATTGTTTTCAAGTTAATGCAAAAGCACTTATCTCTTCAATGCACAAACGAGTTATTATATGCAATGCAATGCAAAAGCACTAAATTCTACAATGCACAGCGTTTTTGAGTGCAATACAAAATTCATATTTCTTTTAATGCACGAGTTATTGTATTCAAGTTAATGTAGACGCACTAATCTCTCAATGCACAACGAGTTCTTGAATGTAATGCACAATTCATATTTCTTTAATGCACGAGTTATTGTTTTCAAGTTAATGCAAAAGCACTTATCTCTTCAATGCACAAACGAGTTATTATATGCAATGCAATGCAAAAGCACTAAATTCTACAATGCACAGCGTTTTTGAGTGCAATACAAAATTCATATTTCTTTTAATGCACGAGTTATTGTATTCAAGTTAATGTAGACGCACTAATCTCTCAATGCACAACGAGTTCTTGAATGTAATGCACAATTCATATTTCTTTAATGCACGAGTTATTGTTTTCAAGTTAATGCAAAAGCACTTATCTCTTCAATGCACAAACGAGTTATTATATGCAATGCAATGCAAAAGCACTAAACTATTCAATGCACAACGAGTTCTTTGAATGCAATGCAATTGTCCTAATCTCTTTACTCTTTGTTTTCAAGTTACTGCAAAAGCACTTATCTCTTCAATGCACAAACGAGTTATTATATGCAATGCAATGCAAAAGCACTAATTCTACAATGCACAGAGTTCTTGAATGCAATGCAAAACTCATATTTCTTTAATGCACGAGTTATTGTATTCAAGTTAATGCAGACGCACTAATCTCTCAATGCACAATGAGTTTTGTGTGCAGTGCAATGCAAAAGTACTAACTCTTCAATGCACAAAGAGTTCTTGTGTGCAATGCAAAATTCACATTTCTTTAATGCACGAGTTATTGTGTTCAAGTTAGTACAAAAAGCACTAAACTCTTCAATGCACAACGACATTTGTATGCATAGCAATGCAAAAGCACTAAACTCTTCACAACGAGTTCTTGAATACAATGCAAAACTCATATTTCTTTAATGCACGAGTTATTTGTATTAAAGTTAATGCAGACGCACTAATCTCTCAATGCACAATGAGTTCTTGATTGCAATGCAAATTTGCACTAATCAATTCAATGCACAACGAGTTTTGTATGCATTGCAATGAAAAGTACTAATCTCTTCAATGCACAAAGAGTTCTTGTGTGCAATGCAAAATTCATATTTCTTTAATGCACGAGTTATTGTGTTCAAGTTAGTACAAAAGCACTAAACTCTCAATGCACAATGAGCTGTTAAATGCACTTCAAAATTAATATTTCTTTAATTCACGCATTCATTTATGCAATGCAATCAAACGTACTAATCTCTTCAATGCATAAACAATTTATTGTATGCAATGCACGAGTTCTTGAATGCAATGCAAAATTTATATTTCTTTAATGCACGAGTTATTGTTTTCAAGTTAATGCAAAAGCACTTATCTCTTCAATGCACAAACGAGTTATTATATGCAATGCAATGCAAAAGCACTAAATTCTACAATGCACAGCGTTTTTGAGTGCAATACAAAATTCATATTTCTTTTAATGCACGAGTTATTGTATTCAAGTTAATGTAGACGCACTAATCTCTCAATGCACAACGAGTTCTTGAATGTAATGCACAATTCATATTTCTTTAATGCACGAGTTATTGTTTTCAAGTTAATGCAAAAGCACTTATCTCTTCAATGCACAAACGAGTTATTATATGCAATGCAATGCAAAAGCACTAAATTCTACAATGCACAGCGTTTTTGAGTGCAATACAAAATTCATATTTCTTTTAATGCACGAGTTATTGTATTCAAGTTAATGTAGACGCACTAATCTCTCAATGCACAACGAGTGCTTGAATGTAATGCACAATTCATATTTCTTTAATGCACGAGTTATTGTTTTCAAGTTAATGCAAAAGCACTTATCTCTTCAATGCACAAACGAGTTATTATATGCAATGCAATGCAAAAGCACTAAACTATTCAATGCACAACGAGTTCTTTGAATGCAATGCAATTGTCCTAATCTCTTTACTTTGTTTTCAAGTTACTGCAAAAGCACTTATCTCTTCAATGCACAAACGAGTTATTATATGCAATGCAATGCAAAAGCACTAATTCTACAATGCACAGAGTTCTTGAATGCAATGCAAAACTCATATTTCTTTAATGCACGAGTTATTGTATTCAAGTTAATGCAGACGCACTAATCTCTCAATGCACAATGAGTTTTGTGTGCAGTGCAATGCAAAAGTACTAACTCTTCAATGCACAAAGAGTTCTTGTGTGCAATGCAAAATTCACATTTCTTTAATGCACGAGTTATTGTGTTCAAGTTAGTACAAAAAGCACTAAACTCTTCAATGCACAACGACATTTGTATGCATAGCAATGCAAAAGCACTAAACTCTTCACAACGAGTTCTTGAATACAATGCAAAACTCATATTTCTTTAATGCACGAGTTATTTGTATTAAAGTTAATGCAGACGCACTAATCTCTCAATGCACAATGAGTTCTTGATTGCAATGCAAATTTGCACTAATCAATTCAATGCACAACGAGTTTTGTATGCATTGCAATGCAAAAGTACTAATCTCTTCAATGCACAAAGAGTTCTTGTGTGCAATGCAAAATTCATATTTCTTTAATGCACGAGTTATTGTGTTCAAGTTAGTACAAAAGCACTAAACTCTCAATGCACAATGAGCTGTTAAATGCACTTCAAAATTAATATTTCTTTAATTCACGCATTCATTTATGCAATGCAATCGAAACGTACTAATCTCTTCAATGCATAAACAATTTATTGTATGCAATGCACGAGTTCTTGAATGCAATGCAAAATTTATATTTCTTTAATGCACGAGTTATTGTTTTCAAGTTAATGCAAAAGCACTTATCTCTTCAATGCACAAACGAGTTATTATATGCAATGCAATACAAAAGCACTAAATTCTACAATGCACAGCGTTTTTGAGTGCAATACAAAATTCATATTTCTTTTAATGCACGAGTTATTGTATTCAAGTTAATGTAGACGCACTAATCTCTCAATGCACAACGAGTTCTTGAATGTAATGCACAATTCATATTTCTTTAATGCACGAGTTATTGTTTTCAAGTTAATGCAAAAGCACTTATCTCTTCAATGCACAAACGAGTTATTATATGCAATGCAATGCAAAAGCACTAAATTCTACAATGCACAGCGTTTTTGAGTGCAATACAAAATTCATATTTCTTTTAATGCACGAGTTATTGTATTCAAGTTAATGTAGACGCACTAATCTCTCAAATGCACAATGAGTTCTTGAATGCAATGGAAACGAACTAATCTCTTCAATGCACAAATGACATTTGTATGCATTGCACTGCAAAAGCAAAAATCTCTTCAATGCACAACGAGTTCTTGAATGTAATGCACAATTCATATTTCTTTAATGCACGAGTTATTGTTTTCAAGTTAATGCAAAAGCACTTATCTCTTCAATGCACAAACGAGTTATTATATGCAATGCAATGCAAAAGCACTAAACTATTCAATGCACAACGAGTTCTTTGAATGCAATGCAATTGTCCTAATCTCTTTACTCTTTGTTTTCAAGTTACTGCAAAAGCACTTATCTCTTCAATGCACAAACGAGTTATTATATGCAATGCAATGCAAAAGCACTAATTCTACAATGCACAGAGTTTTTGAGTGCAATACAAAATTCATATTTCTTTTAATGCACGAGTTATTGTATTCAAGTTAATGTAGACGCACTAATCTCTCAATGCACAATGAGTTCTTGAATGTAATGCACAATTCATATTTCTTTAATGCACGAGTTATTGTGTGCAAGGCAATGCAAAGCACTGATCTCTCAATACACAATGCGTTCTTGAATGCAAATGCAAACGCACTAATCTCTTAAATTTAGAACGAATATTGTGTGCATTGCACTGCAAAATCAAAAATCTCTTCAATACACAAACAAGCTATTGTATGCAATTCAATGCAAAATAAATTTCTTCGATGCACAACGAGTTTTGTAGCATTGCAAAGCAAAGCAAAAATCTTCTTCAATGGAAACACGCTAATCTCTTTAATGCACGAGTTTTTATGCATTGCACTGCAAAAACACTAATCTCTTCAAAAAAATGATCCTACGAGTTTTGTCTGCATTGCATGCTAAACTCTTCACAACGAGTTCTTGAATGCAATGCAAAACTCATATTTCTTTAATGCACGAGTTATTGTATTCAAGTTAATGCAGACGCACTAATCTCTCAATGCACAATGAGTTTTGTGTGCAGGCAATGCAAAAGTACTAACTCTTCAATGCACAAAGAGTTCTTGTGTGCAATGCAAAATTCACATTTCTTTAATGCACGAGTTATTGTGTTCAAGTTAGTACAAAAAAGCACTAAACTCTTCAATGCACAACGACATTTGTATGCATAGCAATGCAAAAGCACTAATCCTTCAATGCACGAGTTTTGTATGCACTGCACTGCAAAAGCACTAAACTCTTCACAACGAGTTCTTGAATGCAATGCAAAACTCATATTTCTTTAATGCACGAGTTATTGTATTCAAGTTAATGCAGACGCACTAATCTCTCAATGCACAATGAGTTCTTGATTGCAATGCAAATTTGCACTAATCAATTCAATGCACAACGAGTTTTGTATGCATTGCAATGAAAAGTACTAATCTCTTCAATGCACAAAGAGTTCTTGTGTGCAATGCAAAATTCATATTTCTTTAATGCACGAGTTATTGTGTTCAAGTTAGTACAAAAGCACTAAACTCTCAATGCACAATGAGCTGTTAAATGCACTTCAAAATTAATATTTCTTTAATTCACGCATTCATTTATGCAATGCAATCAAAAGCGTACTAATCTCTTCAATGCATAAACAATTTATTGTATGCAATGCACGAGTTCTTGAATGCAATGCAAAATTTATATTTCTTTAATGCACGAGTTATTGTTTTCAAGTTAATGCAAAAGCACTTATCTCTTCAATGCACAAACGAGTTATTATATGCAATGCAATGCAAAAAGCACTAAATTCTACAATGCACAGCGTTTTTTGAGTGCAATACAAAATTCATATTTCTTTTAATGCACGAGTTATTGTATTCAAGTTAATGTAGACGCACTAATCTCTCAATGCACAACGAGTTCTTGAATGTAATGCACAATTCATATTTCTTTAATGCACGAGTTATTGTTTTCAAGTTAATGCAAAAGCACTTATCTCTTCAATGCACAAACGAGTTATTATATGCAATGCAATGCAAAAGCACTAAATTCTACAATGCACAGCGTTTTTGAGTGCAATACAAAATTCATATTTCTTTTAATGCACGAGTTATTGTATTCAAGTTAATGTAGACGCACTAATCTCTCAATGCACAACGAGTTCTTGAATGTAATGCACAATTCATATTTCTTTAATGCACGAGTTATTGTTTTCAAGTTAATGCAAAAGCACTTATCTCTTCAATGCACAAACGAGTTATTATATGCAATGCAATGCAAAAGCACTAAATTCTACAATGCACAGCGTTTTTGAGTGCAATACAAAATTCATATTTCTTTTAATGCACGAGTTATTGTATTCAAGTTAATGTAGACGCACTAATCTTTCAATGCACAATGAGTTCTTGAATGCAATGGAAACGAACTAATCTCTTCAATGCACAAATGACATTTGTATGCATTGCACTGCAAAAGCAAAAATCTCTTCAATGCACAACGAGTTCTTGAATGTAATGCACAATTCATATTTCTTTAATGCACGAGTTATTGTTTTCAAGTTAATGCAAAGCACTTATCTCTTCAATGCACAAACGAGTTATTATATGCAATGCAATGCAAAAGCACTAAACTATTCAATGCACAACGAGTTCTTTGAATGCAATGCAATTGTCCTAATCTCTTTACTCTTTGTTTTCAAGTTACTGCAAAAGCACTTATCTCTTCAATGCACAAACGAGTTATTATATGCAATGCAATGCAAAAGCACTAATTCTACAATGCACAGAGTTTTTGAGTGCAATACAAAATTCATATTTCTTTTAATGCACGAGTTATTGTATTCAAGTTAATGTAGACGCACTAATCTCTCAATGCACAATGAGTTCTTGAATGTAATGCACAATTCATATTTCTTTAATGCACGAGTTATTGTGTGCAAGGCAATGCAGAAGCACTGATCTCTCAATACACAATGCGTTCTTGAATGCAAATGCAAACGCACTAATCTCTTAAATTTAGAACGAATATTGTGTGCATTGCACTGCAAAATCAAAAATCTCTTCAATACACAAACAAGCTATTGTATGCAATTCAATGCAAAATAAATTTCTTCGATGCACAACGAGTTTTGTAGCATTGCAAAGCAAAGCAAAAATCTCTTCAATGGAAACACGCTAATCTCTTTAATGCACGAGTTTTTATGCATTGCACTGCAAAAACACTAATCTCTTCAAAAATGATCCTACGAGTTTTGTCTGCATTGCATGCTAAACTCTTCACAACGAGTTCTTGAATGCAATGCAAAACTCATATTTCTTTAATGCACGAGTTATTGTATTCAAGTTAATGCAGACGCACTAATCTCTCAATGCACAATGAGTTTTGTGTGCAGGCAATGCAAAAGTACTAACTCTTCAATGCACAAAGAGTTCTTGTGTGCAATGCAAAATTCACATTTCTTTAATGCACGAGTTATTGTGTTCAAGTTAGTACAAAAAAGCACTAAACTCTTCAATGCACAACGACATTTGTATGCATAGCAATGCAAAAGCACTAATCCTTCAATGCACGAGTTTTGTATGCACTGCACTGCAAAAGCACTAAACTCTTCACAACGAGTTCTTGAATGCAATGCAAAACTCATATTTCTTTAATGCACGAGTTATTGTATTCAAGTTAATGCAGACGCACTAATCTCTCAATGCACAATGAGTTCTTGATTGCAATGCAAATTTGCACTAATCAATTCAATGCACAACGAGTTTTGTATGCATTGCAATGAAAAGTACTAATCTCTTCAATGCACAAAGAGTTCTTGTGTGCAATGCAAAATTCATATTTCTTTAATGCACGAGTTATTGTGTTCAAGTTAGTTATTTTGTATAGTTATATGTATATTATGTATATTGTGTATAGTTAATGCACGAGTTATTGTATTCAAGTTAATGCAGACGCACTAATCTCAATGCACAATGAGTTCTTGATTGCAATGCAAATGCACTAATCAATTCAATGCACAACGAGTTTTGTATGCATTGCAAAATTCATATTTCTTTAATGCACGAGTTATTGTGTTCAAGTTAGTACAAAAGCACTAAACTCGTCAATGCACAATGAGCTCTTAAATGCACTTCAAAATTAATATTTAATTCACGCATTCATTTATATATGCATTCCAATCGAAACGTACTAATCTCTTCAATGCACAAACAATTTATTGTATGCAATGCAATGCAAAAGCACTAAACTATTCAATACACGACTAGCTCTTAATCCATTGCAAAAGCACTAAAAGAAGAAGTTCTTTCTCTTTAGGTTTTTAACTTCAGTTTTCTTTCTTAACCGTTCTTTCTTTAACCAACTATGTTCTCCTTCCCATCATTTGTTCCCTACCTGTACATCCCATCTTTCTACCTTCTGATCCTTCTTCTACTCCTTCAACAATCTTTCTCACCCTACCAGTGACTACAGTGAAGTTGAGACAATTTTACCAAATCGCACTGTGACCTTTAAAAGACACCAGATGAAAGGGATAAAACAATAGGACTTGAATCAGGGGGGAAGGGGGGAAAGGGAGGAGGAAGGAAGTAGAGAGGGGGAGAAGGTTATCGTCAGGGCGGTGTCCTACAGTTTCTCTGTGAGATCTTCTCTTCAGATTAAGTTTTATTGTTTTATTGCAGGGCGCTGGATCTCAGCTTTTGCCTTAGCAGTAAAACCGCTACTTACAGACGGCCCTGGCCCCTTTGGGACTAACTCATATGAGTTTCCAAGGGGACATATTTGGATATTCCTTGTTTCCATATTTTGGATGTTGTTTCCAGAGTGTTCATGGTGCTGATCCTTGTTAACAGCACAAGTCCATGGGTGCAGGAATCAAGTAGTCACCTGAAATAACAACATTAAGACAGGCTAAACATGAAGATGAAAACCCTGCAAAATACACCTCTGTGGCACAGTCCCTTTTTAGGTGTAGGCTACTGCGCTGACTGGATGCTGTCGCAATTGCACAGGATATCTATGATCCTGTTGGTCAGGTTTGCTTCCACCTGCACTTGATTGCAATAGTTTTCAGTCTGTAGAATGACTTGTTGTCCCAAGTCTGTTGTGTCCATTAGCATGAGCAGAAAGTGTCTTTACACTTTGAGGAAGCATCTGTGTCCTGTCCTCCCCAGGATTCTTAGCTATAGCTATAGACCCTTTGAGAAAGTCCTTGGTCACCTTCAAGCAGAAGGTTTGATTTGCCGGGCAGGTCAGATCTCCATGGGTGAAGGAATCATTTCACTGATGATGCTCCGTTGTGTGTGAGAAACCTGAACAACATCTGAATAACCATGCAATAATTGAACACTGATGAATTTCTGGTTATTGTAAGATGAGAAAAGAGAGTTGTTGGACAAACACAAGAACATAACATAACACACAGCTTTCATTACATTTCCAGTAAATAACTTCCCCAATCAGATCTCATGCCATCTAATGCTCCCAGAGAGGAGTTTGCTAAAACTTGCGCCACTTTGTTTGTGGTTGTATTACAATGGAAAAGCTTGCACCTTCTCTTTCTCCCTGGGTTTAAGATTGGAACGTAAATGATTAGGTCAATCATGTAAATGATTTGTTACAGCAATCAGGTTAATCATTTAACTGGGCATTGTAATTTTTCCCATTAAAGATTCTTGCAGAAATAGAAGGTAAAGAAGAAGTTCTTTCTCTTTAGGTTTTTAACTTCAGTTTTCTTTCTTAACCGTTCTTTCTTTAACCAACTATGTTCTCCTTCCCATCATTTGTTCCCTACCTGTACATCCCATCTTTCTACCTTCTGATCCTTCTTCTACTCCTTCAACAATCTTTCTCACCCTACCAGTGACTACAGTGAAGTTGAGACAATTTTACCAATCGCACTGTGACCTTTAAAAAGACACCAGACATGAAAGGGATAAAACAATAGGACTTGAATCAGGGGGGAAGGGGGGAAAGGGAGGAGGAAGGAAGTAGAGAGGGGGAGAAGGTTATCGTCAGGGCGGTGTCCTACAGTTTCTCTGTGAGATCTTCTCTTCAGATTAAGTTTTATTGTTTTATTGCAGGGCGCTGGATCTCAGCTTTTGCCTTAGCAGTAAAACCGCTACTTACAGACGGCCCCTGGCCCCTGGCCCCTTGGGACTAACTCATATGAGTTTCCAAGGGGACATATTTGGATATTCCTTGTTTCCATATTTTGGATGTTGTTTCCAGAGTGTTCATGGTGCTGATCCTTGTTAACAGCACAAGTCCATGGGTGCAGGAATCAAGTAGTCACCTGAAATAACAACATTAAGACAGGCTAAACATGAAGATGAAAACCCTGCAAAATACACCTCTGTGGCACAGTCCCTTTTTAGGTGTAGGCTTACTGCGCTGACTGGATGCTGTCGCAATTGCACAGGATATCTATGATCCTGTTGGTCAGGTTTGCTTCCACCTGCACTTGATTGCAATAGTTTTCAGTCTGTAGAATGACTTGTTGTCCCAAGTCTGTTGTGTCCATTAGCATGAGCAGAAAGTGTCTTTACACTTTGAGGAAGCATCTGTGTCCTGTCCTCCCCAGGATTCTTAGCTATAGCTATAGACCCTTTGAGAAAGTCCTTGGTCACCTTCAAGCAGAAGGTTTGATTTGCCGGGCAGGTCAGATCTCCATGGGTGAAGGAATCATTTCACTGATGATGCTCCGTTGTGTGTGAGAAACCTGAACAACATCTGAATAACCATGCAATAATTGAACACTGATGAATTTCTGGTTATTGTAAGATGAGAAAAGAGAGTTGTTGGACAAACACAAGAACATAACATAACACACAGCTTTCATTACATTTCCAGTAAATAACTTCCCCAATCAGATCTCATGCCATCTAATGCTCCCAGAGAGGAGTTTGCTAAAACTTGCGCCACTTTGTTTGTGGTTGTATTACAATGGAAAAGCTTGCACCTTCTCTTTCTCCCTGGGTTTAAGATTGGAACGTAAATGATTAGGTCAAATCATGTAAATGATTTGTTACAGCAATCAGGTTAATCATTTAACTGGGCATTGTAATTTTTCCCATTAAAGATTCTTGCAGAAATAGAAGGTAAAGAAGAAGTTCTTTCTCTTTAGGTTTTAACTTCAGTTTTCTTTCTTAACCGTTCTTTCTTTAACCAACTATGTTCTCCTTCCCATCATTTGTTCCCTACCTGTACATCCCATCTTTCTACCTTCTGATCCTTCTTCTACTCCTTCAACAATCTTTCTCACCCTACCAGTGACTACAGTGAAGTTGAGACAATTTTACAAATCGCACTGTGACCTTTAAAAAGACACCAGACATGAAAGGGATAAAACAATAGGACTTGAATCAGGGGAAGGGGGAAAGGGAGGAGGAAGGAAGTAGAGAGGGGGAGAAGGTTATCGTCAGGGCGGTGTCCTACAGTTTCTCTGTGAGATCTTCTCTTCAGATTAAGTTTTATTGTTTTATTGCAGGGCGCTGGATCTCAGCTTTTGCCTTAGCAGTAAAACCGCTACTTACGGCCCCTGGCCCTGGCCCCTTGGGACTAACTCATATGAGTTTCCAAGGGGACATATTTGGATATTCCTTGTTTCCATATTTTGGATGTTGTTTCCAGAGTGTTCATGGTGCTGATCCTTGTTAGCACACAAGTCCATGGGTGCAGGAATCAAGTAGTCACCTGAAATAACAACATTAAGACAGGCTAAACATGAAGATGAAAACCCTGCAAAATACACCTCTGTGGCACAGTCCCTTTTAGGTGTAGGCATACTGCGCTGACTGGATGCTGTCGCAATTGCACAGGATATCTATGATCCTGTTGGTCAGGTTTGCTTCCACCTGCACTTGATTGCAATAGTTTTCAGTCTGTAGAATGACTTGTTGTCCCAAGTCTGTTGTGTCCATTAGCATGAGCAGAAAGTGTCTTTACACTTTGAGGAAGCATCTGTGTCCTGTCCTCCCCAGGATTCTTAGCTATAGCTATAGACCCTTTGAGAAGTCTTGGTCACCTTCAAGCAGAAGGTTTGATTTGCCGGGCAGGTCAGATCTCCATGGGTGAAGGAATCATTTCACTGATGATGCTCCGTTGTGTGTGAGAAACCTGAACAACATCTGAATAACCATGCAATAATTGAACACTGATGAATTTCTGGTTATTGTAAGATGAGAAAAGAGAGTTGTTGGACAAACACAAGAACATAACATAACACACAGCTTTCATTACATTTCCAGTAAATAACTTCCCCAATCAGATCTCATGCCATCTAATGCTCCCAGAGAGGAGTTTGCTAAAACTTGCGCCACTTTGTTTGTGGTTGTATTACAATGGAAAGCTTGCACCTTCTCTTTCTCCCTGGGTTTAAGATTGGAATGTAAATGATTAGGTCAATCATGTAAATGATTTGTTACAGCAATCAGGTTAATCATTTAACTGGGCATTGTAATTTTTCCCATTAAAGATTCTTGCAGAAATAGAAGGTAAAGAAGAAGTTCTTTCTCTTTAGGTTTTAAACTCAGTTTTCTTTCTTAACCGTTCTTTCTTTAACCAACTATGTTCTCCTTCCCATCATTTGTTCCCTACCTGTACATCCCATCTTTCTACCTTCTGATCCTTCTTCTACTCCTTCAACAATCTTTCTCACCCTACCAGTGACTACAGTGAAGTTGAGACAATTTTACAATCGCACTGTGACCTTTAAAAAGACACCAGACATGAAAGGGATAAAACAATAGGACTTGAATCAGGGGAAGGGGGAAAGGGAGGAGGAAGGAAGTAGAGAGGGGAGAGAGAAGGTTATCGTCAGGGCGGTGTCCTACAGTTTCTCTGTGAGATCTTCTCTTCAGATTAAGTTTTATTGTTTTATTGCAGGGCGCTGGATCTCAGCTTTTGCCTTAGCAGTAAAACCGCTACTTACAGACGGCCCCCCCCCTGGCCCCTGGCCCTGGGACTAACTCATATGAGTTTCCAAGGGGACATATTTGGATATTCCTTGTTTCCATATTTTGGATGTTGTTTCCAGAGTGTTCATGGTGCTGATCCTTGTTAACAGCACAAGTCCATGGGTGCAGGAATCAAGTAGTCACCTGAAATAACAACATTAAGACAGGCTAAACATGAAGATGAAAACCCTGCAAAATACACCTCTGTGGCACAGTCCCTTTTTAGGTGTAGGCTTACTGCGCTGACTGGATGCTGTCGCAATTGCACAGGATATCTATGATCCTGTTGGTCAGGTTTGCTTCCACCTGCACTTGATTGCAATAGTTTTCAGTCTGTAGAATGACTTGTTGTCCCAAGTCTGTTGTGTCCATTAGCATGAGCAGAAAGTGTCTTTACACTTTGAGGAAGCATCTGTGTCCTGTCCTCCCCAGGATTCTTAGCTATAGCTATAGACCCTTTGAGAAAGTCCTTGGTCACCTTCAAGCAGAAGGTTTGATTTGCCGGGCAGGTCAGATCTCCATGGGTGAAGGAATCATTTCACTGATGATGCTCCGTTGTGTGTGAGAAACCTGAACAACATCTGAATAACCATGCAATAATTGAACACTGATGAATTTCTGGTTATTGTAAGATGAGAAAAGAGAGTTGTTGGACAAACACAAGAACATAACATAACACACAGCTTTCATTACATTTCCAGTAAATAACTTCCCCAATCAGATCTCATGCCATCTAATGCTCCCAGAGAGGAGTTTGCTAAAACTTGCGCCACTTTGTTTGTGGTTGTATTACAATGGAAAAGCTTGCACCTTCTCTTTCTCCCTGGGTTTAAGATTGGAACGTAAATGATTAGGTCAATCATGTAAATGATTTGTTACAGCAATCAGGTTAATCATTTAACTGGGCATTGTAATTTTTCCCATTAAAGATTCTTGCAGAAATAGAAGGTAAAGAAGAAGTTCTTTCTCTTTAGGTTTTTAACTTCAGTTTTCTTTCTTAACCGTTCTTTCTTTAACCAACTATGTTCTCCTTCCCATCATTTGTTCCCTACCTGTACATCCCATCTTTCTTTCTACCTTCTGATCCTTCTTCTACTCCTTCAACAATCTTTCTCACCCTACCAGTGACTACAGTGAAGTTGAGACAATTTTACAAATCGCACTGTGACCTTTAAAAAGACACCAGACATGAAAGGGATAAAACAATAGGACTTGAATCAGGGGGAAGGGGGGAAAGGGAGGAGGAAGGAAGTAGAGAGGGGAGAGAGGTTATCGTCAGGGCGGTGTCCTACAGTTTCTCTGTGAGATCTTCTCTTCAGATTAAGTTTTATTGTTTTATTGCAGGGCGCTGGATCTCAGCTTTTGCCTTAGCAGTAAAACCGCTACTTACAGACGGCCCCTGGCCCTGGCCCCTTTGGGACTAACTCATATGAGTTTCCAAGGGGACATATTTGGATATTCCTTGTTTCCATATTTTGGATGTTGTTTCCAGAGTGTTCATGGTGCTGATCCTTGTTAACAGCACAAGTCCATGGGTGCAGGAATCAAGTAGTCACCTGAAATAACAACATTAAGACAGGCTAAACATGAAGATGAAAACCCTGCAAAATACACCTCTGTGGCACAGTCCCTTTTTAGGTGTAGGCATACTGCGCTGACTGGATGCTGTCGCAATTGCACAGGATATCTATGATCCTGTTGGTCAGGTTTGCTTCCACCTGCACTTGATTGCAATAGTTTTCAGTCTGTAGAATGACTTGTTGTCCCAAGTCTGTTGTGTCCATTAGCATGAGCAGAAAGTGTCTTTACACTTTGAGGAAGCATCTGTGTCCTGTCCTCCCCAGGATTCTTAGCTATAGCTATAGACCCTTTGAGAAAGTCCTTGGTCACCTTCAAGCAGAAGGTTTGATTTGCCGGGCAGGTCAGATCTCCATGGGTGAAGGAATCATTTCACTGATGATGCTCCGTTGTGTGTGAGAAACCTGAACAACATCTGAATAACCATGCAATAATTGAACACTGATGAATTTCTGGTTATTGTAAGATGAGAAAAGAGAGTTGTTGGACAAACACAAGAACATAACATAACACACAGCTTTCATTACATTTCCAGTAAATAACTTCCCCAATCAGATCTCATGCCATCTAATGCTCCCAGAGAGGAGTTTGCTAAAACTTGCGCCACTTTGTTTGTGGTTGTATTACAATGGAAAAGCTTGCACCTTCTCTTTCTCCCTGGGTTTAAGATTGGAACGTAAATGATTAGGTCAATCATGTAAATGATTTGTTACAGCAATCAGGTTAATCATTTAACTGGGCATTGTAATTTTTCCCATTAAAGATTCTTGCAGAAATAGAAGGTAAAGAAGAAGTTCTTTCTCTTTAGGTTTTTAACTTCAGTTTTCTTTCTTAACCGTTCTTTCTTTAACCAACTATGTTCTCCTTCCCATCATTTGTTCCCTACCTGTACATCCCATCTTTCTACCTTCTGATCCTTCTTCTACTCCTTCAACAATCTTTCTCACCCTACCAGTGACTACAGTGAAGTTGAGACAATTTTACCAATCGCACTGTGACCTTTAAAAAGACACCAGACATGAAAGGGATAAAACAATAGGACTTGAATCAGGGGGGAAGGGGGGAAAGGGAGGAGGAAGGAAGTAGAGAGGGGAGAAGGTTATCGTCAGGGCGGTGTCCTACAGTTTCTCTGTGAGATCTTCTCTTCAGATTAAGTTTTATTGTTTTATTGCAGGGCGCTGGATCTCAGCTTTTGCCTTAGCAGTAAAACCGCTACTTACAGACGGCCCCTGGCCCTGGCCCCTGGGACTAACTCATATGAGTTTCCAAGGGACATATTTGGATATTCCTTGTTTCCATATTTTGGATGTTGTTTCCAGAGTGTTCATGGTGCTGATCCTTGTTAACAGCACAAGTCCATGGGTGCAGGAATCAAGTAGTCACCTGAAATAACAACATTAAGACAGGCTAAACATGAAGATGAAAACCCTGCAAAATACACCTCTGTGGCACAGTCCCTTTTAGGTGTAGGCATTACTGCGCTGACTGGATGCTGTCGCAATTGCACACAGGATATCTATGATCCTGTTGGTCAGGTTTGCTTCCACCTGCACTTGATTGCAATAGTTTTCAGTCTGTAGAATGACTTGTTGTCCCAAGTCTGTTGTGTCCATTAGCATGAGCAGAAAGTGTCTTTACACTTTGAGGAAGCATCTGTGTCCTGTCCTCCCCAGGATTCTTAGCTATAGCTATAGACCCTTTGAGAAAGTCCTTGGTCACCTTCAAGCAGAAGGTTTGATTTGCCGGGCAGGTCAGATCTCCATGGGTGAAGGAATCATTTCACTGATGATGCTCCGTTGTGTGTGAGAAACCTGAACAACATCTGAATAACCATGCAATAATTGAACACTGATGAATTTCTGGTTATTGTAAGATGAGAAAAGAGAGTTGTTGGACAAACACAAGAACATAACATAACACACAGCTTTCATTACATTTCCAGTAAATAACTTCCCCAATCAGATCTCATGCCATCTAATGCTCCCAGAGAGGAGTTTGCTAAAACTTGCGCGCCACTTTGTTTGTGGTTGTATTACAATGGAAAGCTTGCACCTTCTCTTTCTCCCTGGGTTTAAGATTGGAATGTAAATGATTAGGTCAATCATGTAAATGATTTGTTACAGCAATCAGGTTAATCATTTAACTGGGCATTGTAATTTTTCCCATTAAAGATTCTTGCAGAAATAGAAGGTAAAGAAGAAGTTCTTTCTCTTTAGGTTTTTAACTTCAGTTTTCTTTCTTAACCGTTCTTTCTTTAACCAACTATGTTCTCCTTCCCATCATTTGTTCCCTACCTGTACATCCCATCTTTCTACCTTCTGATCCTTCTTCTACTCCTTCAACAATCTTTCTCACCCTACCAGTGACTACAGTGAAGTTGAGACAATTTTACCAATCGCACTGTGACCTTTAAAAGACACCAGACATGAAAGGGATAAAACAATAGGACTTGAATCAGGGGAAGGGGGAAAGGGAGGAGGAAGGAAGTAGAGGGGAGAAGGTTATTATCGTCAGGGCGTGTCCTACAGTTTCTCTGTGAGATCTTCTCTTCAGATTAAGTTTTATTGTTTTATTGCAGGGCGCTGGATCTCAGCTTTTGCCTTAGCAGTAAAACCGCTACTTACAGACGGCCCTGGCCCTGGCTGGCCCTTGGGACTAACTCATATGAGTTTCCAAGGGGACATATTTGGATATTCCTTGTTTCCATATTTTGGATGTTGTTTCCAGAGTGTTCATGGTGCTGATCCTTGTTAACAGCACAAGTCCATGGGTGCAGGAATCAAGTAGTCACCTGAAATAACAACATTAAGACAGGCTAAACATGAAGATGAAAACCCTGCAAAATACACCTCTGTGGCACAGTCCCTTTTAGGTGTAGGCTTACTGCGCTGACTGGATGCTGTCGCAATTGCACAGGATATCTATGATCCTGTTGGTCAGGTTTGCTTCCACCTGCACTTGATTGCAATAGTTTTCAGTCTGTAGAATGACTTGTTGTCCCAAGTCTGTTGTGTGTCCATTAGCATGAGCAGAAAGTGTCTTTACACTTTGAGGAAGCATCTGTGTCCTGTCCTCCCCAGGATTCTTAGCTATAGCTATAGACCCTTTGAGAAAGTCCTTGGTCACCTTCAAGCAGAAGGTTTGATTTGCCGGGCAGGTCAGATCTCCATGGGTGAAGGAATCATTTCACTGATGATGCTCCGTTGTGTGTGAGAAACCTGAACAACATCTGAATAACCATGCAATAATTGAACACTGATGAATTTCTGGTTATTGTAAGATGAGAAAAGAGAGTTGTTGGACAAACACAAGAACATAACATAACACACAGCTTTCATTACATTTCCAGTAAATAACTTCCCCAATCAGATCTCATGCCATCTAATGCTCCCAGAGAGGAGTTTGCTAAAACTTGCGCCACTTTGTTTGTGGTTGTATTACAATGGAAAAGCTTGCACCTTCTCTTTCTCCTGGGTTTAAGATTGGAATGTAAATGATTAGGTCAATCATGTAAATGATTTTGTTACAGCAATCAGGTTAATCATTTAACTGGGCATTGTAATTTTTCCCATTAAAGATTCTTGCAGAAATAGAAGGTAAAGAAGAAGTTCTTTCTCTTTAGGTTTTTAACTTCAGTTTTCTTTCTTAACCGTTCTTTCTTTAACCAACTATGTTCTCCTTCCCATCATTTGTTCCCTACCTGTACATCCCATCTTTCTACCTTCTGATCCTTCTTCTACTCCTTCAACAATCTTTCTCACCCTACCAGTGACTACAGTGAAGTTGAGACAATTTTACAAATCGCACTGTGACCTTTAAAAAGACACCAGACATGAAAGGGATAAAACAATAGGACTTGAATCAGGGGGGAAAGGGGGAAAGGGAGGAGGAAGGAAGTAGAGAGGGGGAGAAGGTTATCGTCAGGGCGGTGTCCTACAGTTTCTCTGTGAGATCTTCTCTTCAGATTAAGTTTTATTGTTTTATTGCAGGGCGCTGGATCTCAGCTTTTGCCTTAGCAGTAAAACCGCTTACTACAGACGGCCCCTGGCCCTGGCCCCTTGGGACTAACTCATATGAGTTTCCAAGGGGACATATTTGGATATTCCTTGTTTCCATATTTTGGATGTTGTTTCCAGAGTGTTCATGGTGCTGATCCTTGTTAACAGCACAAGTCCATGGGTGCAGGAATCAAGTAGTCACCTGAAATAACAACATTAAGACAGGCTAAACATGAAGATGAAAACCCTGCAAAATACACCTCTGTGGCACAGTCCCTTTTTAGGTGTAGGCATACTGCGCTGACTGGATGCTGTCGCAATTGCACAGGATATCTATGATCCTGTTGGTCAGGTTTGCTTCCACCTGCACTTGATTGCAATAGTTTTCAGTCTGTAGAATGACTTGTTGTCCCAAGTCTGTTGTGTCCATTAGCATGAGCAGAAAGTGTCTTTACACTTTGAGGAAGCATCTGTGTCCTGTCCTCCCCAGGATTCTTAGCTATAGCTATAGACCCTTTGAGAAAGTCCTTGGTCACCTTCAAGCAGAAGGTTTGATTTGCCGGGCAGGTCAGATCTCCATGGGTGAAGGAATCATTTCACTGATGATGCTCCGTTGTGTGTGAGAAACCTGAACAACATCTGAATAACCATGCAATAATTGAACACTGATGAATTTCTGGTTATTGTAAGATGAGAAAAGAGAGTTGTTGGACAAACACAAGAACATAACATAACACACAGCTTTCATTACATTTCCAGTAAATAACTTCCCCAATCAGATCTCATGCCATCTAATGCTCCCAGAGAGGAGTTTGCTAAAACTTGCGCCACTTTGTTTGTGGTTGTATTACAATGGAAAGCTTGCACCTTCTCTTTCTCCCTGGGTTTAAGATTGGAATGTAAATGATTAGGTCAATCATGTAAATGATTTGTTACAGCAATCAGGTTAATCATTTAACTGGGCATTGTAATTTTTCCCATTAAAGATTCTTGCAGAAATAGAAGGTAAAGAAGAAGTTCTTTCTCTTTAGGTTTTTAACTCAGTTTTCTTTCTTAACCGTTCTTTCTTTAACCAACTATGTTCTCCTTCCCATCATTTGTTCCCTACCTGTACATCCCATCTTTCTACCTTCTGATCCTTCTTCTACTCCTTCAACAATCTTTCTCACCCTACCAGTGACTACAGTGAAGTTGAGACAATTTTACAAATCGCACTGTGACCTTTAAAAGACACCAGACATGAAAGGGATAAAACAATAGGACTTGAATCAGGGGAAGGGGGAAAGGGAGGAGGAAGGAAGTAGAGAGGGGAGAAGGTTATCGTCAGGGCGGTGTCCTACAGTTTCTCTGTGAGATCTTCTCTTCAGATTAAGTTTTATTGTTTTATTGCAGGGCGCTGGATCTCAGCTTTTGCCTTAGCAGTAAAACCGCTACTTACAGACGGCCCCTGGCCCCCTGGCCCCTGGGACTAACTCATATGAGTTTCCAAGGGGACATATTTGGATATTCCTTGTTTCCATATTTTGGATGTTGTTTCCAGAGTGTTCATGGTGCTGATCCTTGTTAACAGCACAAGTCCATGGGTGCAGGAATCAAGTAGTCACCTGAAATAACAACATTAAGACAGGCTAAACATGAAGATGAAAACCCTGCAAAATACACCTCTGTGGCACAGTCCCTTTTTAGGTGTAGGCTTACTGCGCTGACTGGATGCTGTCGCAATTGCACAGGATATCTATGATCCTGTTGGTCAGGTTTTCTTCCACCTGCACTTGATTGCAATAGTTTTCAGTCTGTAGAATGACTTGTTGTCCCAAGTCTGTTGTGTCCATTAGCATGAGCAGAAAGTGTCTTTACACTTTGAGGAAGCATCTGTGTCCTGTCCTCCCCAGGATTCTTAGCTATAGCTATAGACCCTTTGAGAAAGTCCTTGGTCACCTTCAAGCAGAAGGTTTGATTTGCCGGGCAGGTCAGATCTCCATGGGTGAAGGAATCATTTCACTGATGATGCTCCGTTGTGTGTGAGAAACCTGAACAACATCTGAATAACCATGCAATAATTGAACACTGATGAATTTCTGGTTATTGTAAGATGAGAAAAGAGAGTTGTTGGACAAACACAAGAACATAACATAACACACAGCTTTCATTACATTTCCAGTAAATAACTTCCCCAATCAGATCTCATGCCATCTAATGCTCCCAGAGAGGAGTTTGCTAAAACTTGCGCCACTTTGTTTGTGGTTGTATTACAATGGAAAGCTTGCACCTTCTCTTTCTCCCTGGGTTTAAGATTGGAATGTAAATGATTAGGTCAATCATGTAAATGATTTGTTACAGCAATCAGGTTAATCATTTAACTGGGCATTGTAATTTTTCCCATTAAAGATTCTTGCAGAAATAGAAGGTAAAGAAGAAGTTCTTTCTCTTTAGGTTTTAACTTCAGTTTTCTTTCTTAACCGTTCTTTCTTTAACCAACTATGTTCTCCTTCCCATCATTTGTTCCCTACCTGTACATCCCATCTTTCTACCTTCTGATCCTTCTTCTACTCCTTCAACAATCTTTCTCACCCTACCAGTGACTACAGTGAAGTTGAGACAATTTTACCAATCGCACTGTGACCTTTAAAAAGACACCAGACATGAAAGGGATAAAACAATAGGACTTGAATCAGGGGGGAAGGGGGGAAAGGGAGGAGGAAGGAAGTAGAGAGGGGGAGAAGGTTATCGTCAGGGCGGTGTCCTACAGTTTCTCTGTGAGATCTTCTCTTCAGATTAAGTTTTATTGTTTTATTGCAGGGCGCTGGATCTCAGCTTTTGCCTTAGCAGTAAAACCGCTACTTACAGACGCCCCCCCTGGCCCCTGGGACTAACTCATATGAGTTTCCAAGGGGACATATTTGGATATTCCTTGTTTCCATATTTTGGATGTTGTTTCCAGAGTGTTCATGGTGCTGATCCTTGTTAACAGCACAAGTCCATGGGTGCAGGAATCAAGTAGTCACCTGAAATAACAACATTAAGACAGGCTACATGAAGATGAAAACCCTGCAAAATACACCTCTGTGGCACAGTCCCTTTTTAGGTGTAGGCATACTGCGCTGACTGGATGCTGTCGCAATTGCACAGGATATCTATGATCCTGTTGGTCAGGTTTGCTTCCACCTGCACTTGATTGCAATAGTTTTCAGTCTGTAGAATGACTTGTTGTCCCAAGTCTGTTGTGTCCATTAGCATGAGCAGAAAGTGTCTTTACACTTTGAGGAAGCATCTGTGTCCTGTCCTCCCCAGGATTCTTAGCTATAGCTATAGACCCTTTGAGAAAGTCCTTGGTCACCTTCAAGCAGAAGGTTTGATTTGCCGGGCAGGTCAGATCTCCATGGGTGAAGGAATCATTTCACTGATGATGCTCCGTTGTGTGTGAGAAACCTGAACAACATCTGAATAACCATGCAATAATTGAACACTGATGAATTTCTGGTTATTGTAAGATGAGAAAAGAGAGTTTTTGGACAAACACAAGAACATTACATAACACACAGCTTTCATTACATTTCCAGTAAATAACTTCCCCAATCAGATCTCATGCCATCTAATGTTCCCAGAGAGGAGTTTGCTAAAACTTGCGCCACTTTGTTTGTGGTTGTATTACAATGGAAAGCTTGCACCTTCTCTTTCTCCCTGGGTTTAAGATTGGAATGTAAATGATTAGGTCAATCATGTAAATGATTTGTTACAGCAATCAGGTTAATCATTTAACTGGGCATTGTAATTTTTCCCATTAAAGATTCTTGCAGAAATAGAAGGTAAAGAAGAAGTTCTTTCTCTTTAGGTTTTTAACTTCAGTTTTCTTTCTTAACCGTTCTTTCTTTAACCAACTATGTTCTCCTTCCCATCATTTGTTCCCTACCTGTACATCCCATCTTTCTACCTTCTGATCCTTCTTCTACTCCTTCAACAATCTTTCTCACCCTACCAGTGACTACAGTGAAGTTGAGACAATTTTACCAATCGCACTGTGACCTTTAAAAAGACACCAGACATGAAAGGGATAAAACAATAGGACTTGAATCAGGGGGGAAGGGGGGAAAGGGAGGAGGAAGGAAGTAGAGAGGGGGAGAAGGTTATCGTCAGGGCGGTGTCCTACAGTTTCTCTGTGAGATCTTCTCTTCAGATTAAGTTTTATTGTTTTATTGCAGGGCGCTGGATCTCAGCTTTTGCCTTAGCAGTAAAACCGCTACTTACAGACGGCCCCTGGCCCCTGGCCCCTGGCCCCTTGGGACTAACTCATATGAGTTTCCAAGGGGACATATTTGGATATTCCTTGTTTCCATATTTTGGATGTTGTTTCCAGAGTGTTCATGGTGCTGATCCTTGTTAACAGCACAAGTCCATGGGTGCAGGAATCAAGTAGTCACCTGAAATAACAACATTAAGACAGGCTAAACATGAAGATGAAAACCCTGCAAAATACACCTCTGTGGCACAGTCCCTTTTTAGGTGTAGGCATACTGCGCTGACTGGATGCTGTCGCAATTGCACAGGATATCTATGATCCTGTTGGTCAGGTTTGCTTCCACCTGCACTTGATTGCAATAGTTTTCAGTCTGTAGAATGACTTGTTGTCCCAAGTCTGTTGTGTCCATTAGCATGAGCAGAAAGTGTCTTTACACTTTGAGGAAGCATCTGTGTCCTGTCCTCCCCAGGATTCTTAGCTATAGCTATAGACCCTTTGAGAAAGTCCTTGGTCACCTTCAAGCAGAAGGTTTGATTTGCCGGGCAGGTCAGATCTCCATGGGTGAAGGAATCATTTCACTGATGATGCTCCGTTGTGTGTGAGAAACCTGAACAACATCTGAATAACCATGCAATAATTGAACACTGATGAATTTCTGGTTTGTTGATGAGAAAAGAGAGTTGTTGGACAAACACAAGAACATAACATAACACACAGCTTTCATTACATTTCCAGTAAATAACTTCCCCAATCAGATCTCATGCCATCTAATGCTCCCAGAGAGGAGTTTGCTAAAACTTGCGCCACTTTGTTTGTGGTTGTATTACAATGGAAAAGCTTGCACCTTCTCTTTCTCCCTGGGTTTAAGATTGGAACGTAAATGATTAGGTCAATCATGTAAATGATTTGTTACAGCAATCAGGTTAATCATTTAACTGGGCATTGTAATTTTTCCCATTAAAGATTCTTGCAGAAATAGAAGGTAAAGAAGAAGTTCTTTCTCTTTAGGTTTTTAACTTCAGTTTTCTTTCTTAACCGTTCTTTCTTTAACCAACTATGTTCTCCTTCCCATCATTTGTTCCCTACCTGTACATCCCATCTTTCTACCTTCTGATCCTTCTTCTACTCCTTCAACAATCTTTCTCACCCTACCAGTGACTACAGTGAAGTTGAGACAATTTTACCAATCGCACTGTGACCTTTAAAAAGACACCAGACATGAAAGGGATAAAACAATAGGACTTGAATCAGGGGGGAAGGGGGGAAAGGGAGGAGGAAGGAAGTAGAGAGGGGGAGAAGGTTATCGTCAGGCGGTGTCCTACAGTTTCTCTGTGAGATCTTCTCTTCAGATTAAGTTTTATTGTTTTATTGCAGGGCGCTGGATCTCAGCTTTTGCCTTAGCAGTAAAACCGCTACTTACAGACGGCCCCTGGCCCTGGCCCCTGGGACTAACTCATATGAGTTTCCAAGGGGACATATTTGGATATTCCCTGTTTCTATATTTTGGATGTTGTTTCCAGAGTGTTCATGGTGCTGATCCTTGTTAACAGCACAAGTCCATGGGTGCAGGAATCAAGTAGTCACCTGAAATAACAACATTAAGACAGGCTAAACATGAAGATGAAAACCCTGCAAAATACACCTCTGTGGCACAGTCCCTTTTTAGGTGTAGGCTTACTGCGCTGACTGGATGCTGTCGCAATTGCAGGATATCTATGATCCTGTTGGTCAGGTTTGCTTCCACCTGCACTTGATTGCAATAGTTTTTTTGTCTGTAGAATGACTTGTTGTCCCAAGTCTGTTGTGTCCATTAGCATGAGCAGAAAGTGTCTTTACACTTTGAGGAAGCATCTGTGTCCTGTCCTCCCCAGGATTCTTAGCTATAGCTATAGACCCTTTGAGAAAGTCCTTGGTCACCTTCAAGCAGAAGGTTTGATTTGCCGGGCAGGTCAGATCTCCATGGGTGAAGGAATCATTTCACTGATGATGCTCCGTTGTGTGTGAGAAACCTGAACAACATCTGAATAACCATGCAATAATTGAACACTGATGAATTTCTGGTTATTGTAAGATGAGAAAAGAGAGTTGTTGGACAAACACAAGAACATAACATAACACACAGCTTTCATTACATTTCCAGTAAATAACTTCCCAATCAGATCTCATGCCATCTAATGCTCCCAGAGAGGAGTTTGCTAAAACTTGCGCCACTTTGTTTGTGGTTGTATTACAATGGAAAAGCTTGCACCTTCTCTTTCTCCCTGGGTTTAAGATTGGAACGTAAATGATTAGGTCAATCATGTAAATGATTTGTTACAGCAATCAGGTTAATCATTTAACTGGGCATTGTAATTTTTCCCATTAAAGATTCTTGCAGAAATAGAAGGTAAAGAAGAAGTTCTTTCTCTTTAGGTTTTAACTTCAGTTTTCTTTCTTAACCGTTCTTTCTTTAACCAACTATGTTCTCCTTCCCATCATTTGTTCCCTACCTGTACATCCCATCTTTCTACCTTCTGATCCTTCTTCTACTCCTTCAACAATCTTTCTCACCCTACCAGTGACTACAGTGAAGTTGAGACAATTTTACCAATCGCACTGTGACCTTTAAAAAGACACCAGACATGAAAGGGATAAAACAATAGGACTTGAATCAGGGGGGAAGGGGGGAAAGGGAGGAGGAAGGAAGTAGAGAGAGAGAGAAGGTTATCGTCAGGGCGGTGTCCTACAGTTTCTCTGTGAGATCTTCTCTTCAGATTAAGTTTTATTGTTTTATTGCAGGGCGCTGGATCTCAGCTTTTGCCTTAGCAGTAAAAAACGCTACTTACAGACGGCCCCTGGCCCCTGGCCCCTGGGACTAACTCATATGAGTTTCCAAGGGGACATATTTGGATATTCCTGTTTCTATATTTTGGATGTTGTTTCCAGAGTGTTCATGGTGCTGATCCTTGTTAACAGCACAAGTCCATGGGTGCAGGAATCAAGTAGTCACCTGAAATAACAACATTAAGACAGGCTAAACATGAAGATGAAAACCCTGCAAAATACACCTCTGTGGCACAGTCCCTTTTAGGTGTAGGCTTACTGCGCTGACTGGATGCTGTCGCAATTGCACAGGATATCTATGATCCTGTTGGTCAGGTTTGCTTCCACCTGCACTTGATTGCGATAGTTTTCAGTCTGTAGAATGACTTGTTGTCCCAAGTCTGTTGTGTCCATTAGCATGAGCAGAAAGTGTCTTTACACTTTGAGGAAGCATCTGTGTCCTGTCCTCCCCAGGATTCTTAGCTATAGCTATAGACCCTTTGAGAAAGTCCTTGGTCACCTTCAAGCAGAAGGTTTGATTTGCCGGGCAGGTCAGATCTCCATGGGTGAAGGAATCATTTCACTGATGATGCTCCGTTGTGTGTGAGAAACCTGAACAACATCTGAATAACCATGCAATAATTGAACACTGATGAATTTCTGGTTATTGTAAGATGAGAAAAGAGAGTTGTTGGACAAACACAAGAACATAACATAACACACAGCTTTCATTACATTTCCAGTAAATAACTTCCCCAATCAGATCTCATGCCATCTAATGCTCCCAGAGAGGAGTTTGCTAAAACTTGCGCCACTTTGTTTGTGGTTGTATTACAATGGAAAGCTTGCACCTTCTCTTTCTCCCTGGGTTTAAGATTGGAATGTAAATGATTAGGTCAATCATGTAAATGATTTGTTACAGCAATCAGGTTAATCATTTAACTGGGCATTGTAATTTTTCCCATTAAAGATTCTTGCAGAAATAGAAGGTAAAGAAGAAGTTCTTTCTCTTTTTAGTTTTTAACTTCAGTTTTCTTTCTTAACCGTTCTTTCTTTAACCAACTATGTTCTCCTTCCCATCATTTGTTCCCTACCTGTACATCCCATCTTTCTACCTTCTGATCCTTCTTCTACTCCTTCAACAATCTTTCTCACCCTACCAGTGACTACAGTGAAGTTGAGACAATTTTACAAATCGCACTGTGACCTTTAAAAGACACACCAGACATGAAAGGGATAAAACAATAGGACTTGAATCAGGGGAAGGGGGAAAGGGAGAGGAGGAAGGAAGTAGAGAGGGGAGAAGGTTATCGTCAGGGCGGTGTCCTACAGTTTCTCTGTGAGATCTTCTCTTCAGATTAAGTTTTATTGTTTTATTGCAGGGCGCTGGATCTCAGCTTTTGCCTTAGCAGTAAAACCGCTACTTACAGACGGCCCCTGGCCCTTTGGGACTAACTCATATGAGTTTCCAAGGGGACATATTTGGATATTCCTGTTTCTATATTTTGGATGTTGTTTCCAGAGTGTTCATGGTGCTGATCCTTGTTAACAGCACAAGTCCATGGGTGCAGGAATCAAGTAGTCACCTGAAATAACAACATTAAGACAGGCTAAACATGAAGATGAAAACCCTGCAAAATACACCTCTGTGGCACAGTCCCTTTTTAGGGTGTAGGCTTACTGCGCTGACTGGATGCTGTCGCAATTGCACAGGATATCTATGATCCTGTTGGTCAGGTTTGCTTCCACCTGCACTTGATTGCAATAGTTTTCGGTCTGTAGAATGACTTGTTGTCCCAAGTCTGTTGTGTCCATTAGCATGAGCAGAAAGTGTCTTTACACTTTGAGGAAGCATCTGTGTCCTGTCCTCCCAGGATTCTTAGCTATAGCTATAGACCCTTTGAGAAAGTCCTTGGTCACCTTCAAGCAGAAGGTTTGATTTGCCGGGCAGGTCAGATCTCCATGGGTGAAGGAATCATTTCACTGATGATGCTCCGTTGTGTGTGAGAAACCTGAACAACATCTGAATATAACCATGCAATAATTGAACACTGATGAATTTCTGGTTATTGTAAGATGAGAAAAGAGAGTTGTTGGACAAACACAAGAACATAACATAACACACAGCTTTCATTACATTTCCAGTAAATAACTTCCCCAATCAGATCTCATGCCATCTAATGCTCCCAGAGAGGAGTTTGCTAAAACTTGCGCCACTTTGTTTGTGGTTGTATTACAATGGAAAGCTTGCACCTTCTCTTTCTCCCTGGGTTTAAGATTGGAATGTAAATGATTAGGTCAATCATGTAAATGATTTGTTACAGCAATCAGGTTAATCATTTAACTGGGCATTGTAATTTTTCCCATTAAAGATTCTTGCAGAAATAGAAGGTAAAGAAGAAGTTCTTTCTCTTTAGGTTTTTAACTTCAGTTTTCTTTCTTAACCGTTCTTTCTTTAACCAACTATGTTCTCCTTCCCATCATTTGTTCCCTACCTGTACATCCCATCTTTCTACCTTCTGATCCTTCTTCTACTCCTTCAACAATCTTTCTCACCCTACCAGTGACTACAGTGAAGTTGAGACAATTTTACAAATCGCACTGTGACCTTTAAAAAGACACCAGACATGAAAGGGATAAAACAATAGGACTTGAATCAGGGGGAAGGGGGGAAAGGGAGGAGGAAGGAAGTAGAGAGGGGGGAGAAGGTTATCGTCAGGGCGGTGTCCTACAGTTTCTCTGTGAGATCTTCTCTTCAGATTAAGTTTTATTGTTTTATTGCAGGGCGCTGGATCTCAGCTTTTGCCTTAGCAGTAAAACCGCTACTTACAGACGGCCCCTGGCCCCTGGCCCCTTGGGACTAACTCATATGAGTTTCCAAGGGGACATATTTGGATATTCCTTGTTTCCATATTTTGGATGTTGTTTCCAGAGTGTTCATGGTGCTGATCCTTGTTAACAGCACAAGTCCATGGGTGCAGGAATCAAGTAGTCACCTGAAATAACAACATTAAGACAGGCTAAACATGAAGATGAAAACCCTGCAAAATACACCTCTGTGGCACAGTCCCTTTTTAGGTGTAGGCTTACTGCGCTGACTGGATGCTGTCGCAATTGCACAGGATATCTATGATCCTGTTGGTCAGGTTTGCTTCCACCTGCACTTGATTGCAATAGTTTTCAGTCTGTAGAATGACTTGTTGTCCCAAGTCTGTTGTGTCCATTAGCATGAGCAGAAAGTGTCTTTACACTTTGAGGAAGCATCTGTGTCCTGTCCTCCCCAGGATTCTTAGCTATAGCTATAGACCCTTTGAGAAAGTCCTTGGTCACCTTCAAGCAGAAGGTTTGATTTGCCGGGCAGGTCAGATCTCCATGGGTGAAGGAATCATTTCACTGATGATGCTCCGTTGTGTGTGAGAAACCTGAACAACATCTGAATAACCATGCAATAATTGAACACTGATGAATTTCTGGTTATTGTAAGATGAGAAAAGAGAGTTGTTGGACAAACACAAGAACATAACATAACACACAGCTTTCATTACATTTCCAGTAAATAACTTCCCCAATCAGATCTCATGCCATCTAATGCTCCCAGAGAGGAGTTTGCTAAAACTTGCGCCACTTTGTTTGTGGTTGTATTACAATGGAAAGCTTGCACCTTCTCTTTCTCCCTGGGTTTAAGATTGGAATGTAAATGATTAGGTCAATCATGTAAATGATTTGTTACAGCAATCAGGTTAATCATTTAACTGGGCATTGTAATTTTTCCCATTAAAGATTCTTGCAGAAATAGAAGGTAAAGAAGAAGTTCTTTCTCTTTAGGTTTTTAACTTCAGTTTTCTTTCTTAACCGTTCTTTCTTTAACCAACTATGTTCTCCTTCCCATCATTTGTTCCCTACCTGTACATCCCATCTTTCTACCTTCTGATCCTTCTTCTACTCCTTCAACAATCTTTCTCACCCTACCAGTGACTACAGTGAAGTTGAGACAATTTTACCAATCGCACTGTGACCTTTAAAAAGACACCAGACATGAAAGGATAAAACAATAGGACTTGAATCAGGGGAAGGGGGAAAGGGAGGAGGAAGGAAGTAGAGAGGGGAGAAGGTTATCGTCAGGGCGGTGTCCTACAGTTTCTCTGTGAGATCTTCTCTTCAGATTAAGTTTTATTGTTTTATTGCAGGGCGCTGGATCTCAGCTTTTGCCTTAGCAGTAAAACCGCTACTTACAGACGGCCCCTGGCCCCTGGCCCCTTGGGGACTAACTCATATGAGTTTCCAAGGGGACATATTTGGATATTCCCTGTTTCTATATTTTGGATGTTGTTTCCAGAGTGTTCATGGTGCTGATCCTTGTTAACAGCACAAGTCCATGGGTGCAGGAATCAAGTAGTCACCTGAAATAACAACATTAAGACAGGCTAAACATGAAGATGAAAACCCTGCAAAATACACCTCTGTGGCACAGTCCCTTTTAGGTGTAGGCTTACTGCGCTGACTGGATGCTGTCGCAATTGCACAGGATATCTATGATCCTGTTGGTCAGGTTTGCTTCCACCTGCACTTGATTGCAATAGTTTTCAGTCTGTAGAATGACTTGTTGTCCCAAGTCTGTTGTGTCCATTAGCATGAGCAGAAAGTGTCTTTACACTTTGAGGAAGCATCTGTGTCCTGTCCTCCCCAGGATTCTTAGCTATAGCTATAGACCCTTTGAGAAAGTCCTTGGTCACCTTCAAGCAGAAGGTTTGATTTGCCGGGCAGGTCAGATCTCCATGGGTGAAGGAATCATTTCACTGATGATGCTCCGTTGTGTGTGAAAACCTGAACAACATCTGAATAACCATGCAATAATTGAACACTGATGAATTTCTGGTTATTGTAAGATGAGAAAAGAGAGTTGTTGGACAAACACAAGAACATAACATAACACACAGCTTTCATTACATTTCCAGTAAATAACTTCCCCAATCAGATCTCATGCCATCTAATGCTCCCAGAGAGGAGTTTGCTAAAACTTGCGCCACTTTGTTTGTGGTTGTATTACAATGGAAAAGCTTGCACCTTCTCTTTCTCCCTGGGTTTAAGATTGGAACGTAAATGATTAGGTCAATCATGTAAATGATTTGTTACAGCAATCAGGTTAATCATTTAACTGGGCATTGTAATTTTTCCCATTAAAGATTCTTGCAGAAATAGAAGGTAAAGAAGAAGTTCTTTCTCTTTAGGTTTTTAACTTCAGTTTTCTTTCTTAACCGTTCTTTCTTTAACCAACTATGTTCTCCTTCCCATCATTTGTTCCCTACCTGTACATCCCATCTTTCTACCTTCTGATCCTTCTTCTCCTTCAACAATCTTTCTCACCCCCTACCAGTGACTACAGTGAAGTTGAGACAATTTTACAATCGCACTGTGACCTTTAAAAAGACACCAGACATGAAAGGGATAAAACAATAGGACTTGAATCAGGGGGGAAGGGGGGAAAGGGAGGAGGAAGGAAGTAGAGAGGGGAGAAGGTTATCGTCAGGGCGGTGTCCTACAGTTTCTCTGTGAGATCTTCTCTTCAGATTAAGTTTTATTGTTTTATTGCAGGGCGCTGGATCTCAGCTTTTGCCTTAGCAGTAAAACCGCTACTTACAGACGGCCCCCCTGGCCCCCTTGGGACTAACTCATATGAGTTTCCAAGGGGACATATTTGGATATTCCTTGTTTCCATATTTTGGATGTTGTTTCCAGAGTGTTCATGGTGCTGATCCTTGTTAACAGCACAAGTCCATGGGTGCAGGAATCAAGTAGTCACCTGAAATAACAACATTAAGACAGGCTAAACATGAAGATGAAAACCCTGCAAAATACACCTCTGTGGCACAGTCCCTTTTTAGGTGTAGGCATACTGCGCTGACTGGATGCTGTCGCAATTGCACAGGATATCTATGATCCTGTTGGTCAGGTTTGCTTCCACCTGCACTTGATTGCAATAGTTTTCAGTCTGTAGAATGACTTGTTGTCCCAAGTCTGTTGTGTCCATTAGCATGAGCAGAAAGTGTCTTTACACTTTACTTTGAGGAAGCATCTGTGTCCTGTCCTCCCCAGGATTCTTAGCTATAGCTATAGACCCTTTGAGAAAGTCCTTGGTCACCTTCAAGCAGAAGGTTTGATTTGCCGGGCAGGTCAGATCTCCATGGGTGAAGGAATCATTTCACTGATGATGCTCCGTTGTGTGTGAGAAACCTGAACAACATCTGAATAACCATGCAATAATTGAACACTGATGAATTTCTGGTTATTGTAAGATGAGAAAAGAGAGTTGTTGGACAAACACAAGAACATAACATAACACACAGCTTTCATTACATTTCCAGTAAATAACTTCCCAATCAGATCTCATGCCATCTAATGCTCCCAGAGAGGAGTTTGCTAAAACTTGCGCCACTTTGTTTGTGGTTGTATTACAATGGAAAGCTTGCACCTTCTCTTTCTCCCTGGGTTTAAGATTGGAATGTAAATGATTAGGTCAATCATGTAAATGATTTGTTACAGCAATCAGGTTAATCATTTAACTGGGCATTGTAATTTTTCCCATTAAAGATTCTTGCAGAAATAGAAGGTAAAGAAGAAGTTCTTTCTCTTTAGGTTTTAACTTCAGTTTTCTTTCTTAACCGTTCTTTCTTTAACCAACTATGTTCTCCTTCCCATCATTTGTTCCCTACCTGTACATCCCATCTTTCTACCTTGTTTTTGGCTGAGATGTTATCAGTTGCATTCTTTGGAGAATCTATTTGCATATGAAAAGAAAGTTTTGACAAACATAGGTCTGATGGAGAAAGACAACGTTTATCTTTGTTCTGTTAATTTTCTCAGTCTCTTTTGAGACACTAATGAAGACACAAAAAGTGCAGCGATTCCGATGTCTGAAATAAGACCATAGTAAAATGCTATATTTCACAACACCTTTATAATTGTGACATCAGTCCTGAATCAGTTTTGTCCACCTTCACATTTTACACACAAAGGATTGCAGAAAGATCTTTTTCAGTAAGATTTTATTCACAAGTTAACGTGGCCATTTGTTCTTTTTCGTTGCTATTTCTAACAGGCAAATAAGAATGGAGCTGAAGAAAGAGAAGGAAATCAAACCTCTTGCTTGTTGCAATCCCAATACTTCGCCGAAAAGACACTTTCGCATCCTGGAGATCCGGAGGTCCGGGTCACCATTTTGTAAGGTCCATCCGTTAGCCAAAGAACGGAATCTAACGGCCTGGTTGATTTAACTTGGTTAAATTTGTTATGTTTGTAATTTAATAGCTGATCATAATTTTAGTTGTGATTTAATTTGGATCGTTGATTTTTAATTATCTGTTAATCTCAAATATTCGTTCATCAAGGGACCCGATATATCGCACAGAGACGAAGCGTCCGGTTCCGCTCGCTCACGATCACAACCTAGCCAGTTCTGATATTAGTCAGAGGATTGCAGAGTGAATATTTCACCTTTAAGTGGTCGCACCTGCTTACTCAAACAAAAAGTAATTTTAGTAATAGTCACGAAAGCTGCAACTTGCTAATAGAGTAATAGTCAGAAATCAGATTATCCCGCATGCTGCGCCCATGCTTCAGTCGGGGTCCTCGGTTTGATCTATTCTGACAAAAGAATTGCGGAAATAAAGGACTCAATTGAGCCATACTAGAATAAATGGTTTCAGAATAATACAAGGTAAATCAAGACAAAAGTTTATTTTAGCCAGACAGAACTTAAATAACATAATTAATCATGAATCCATGTCCATATGAAAAATGTATTGAATGCAATGCAAAACTTATATTTCTTTAATGCACGAGTTATTGTATTCAAGTTAATGTAGACGCACTAATCTCACAATGAGTTCTTGAATGCAAATGCAAACACACAAATTTAGAACGAATATTTTGTGCATTGCACTGCAAAATCAAAAATCTCTTCAATACACAAACAAGTTATTGTATGCAATTCAATGCACGAGTTTTGTATGCACTGAGTTATTGTATTCAAGTTAATGCAGACACACTAATCTCTCAATGCACAATGAGTTCTTGATTGCAATGCAAATGCACTAATCAATTCAATGCACAACGAGTTTTGTATGCACTGCACTGCAAAAAAGCACTAAACTCTTCACAACGAGTTCTTGAATGCAATGCAAAACATATTTCTTAATGCACGAGTTATTGTATTCAAGTTAATGCAGACGCACTAATCTCTCAATGCACAATGAGTTCTTGATTGCAATGCAAATGCACTAATCAATTCAATGCACAACGAGTTTTGTATGCATTGCAATGCAAAAGTACTAATCTCTTCAATGCACAAAGAATTCTTGTGTGCAATGCAAAATTCATATTTCTTTAATGCACGAGTTATTGTGTTCAAGTTAGTACAAAAGCACTAAACTCTTCAATGCACAATGAGCTCTTAAATGCACTTCAAAATTAATATTTAATTCACGCATTCATTTATATATGCATTGCAATCGAAACGTACTAATCTCTTCAATGCACAAACAATTTATTGTATGCAATGCACGAGTTCTTGAATGCAATGCACGAGTTATTGTTTTCAAGTTAATGCAAAAGCACTTATCTCTTCAATGCACAAACGAGTTATTATATGCAATGCAATGCAAAAGCACTAAACTATTCAATGCACAACGAGTTCTTTGAATGCAATGCAAATGTCCTAATCTCTTGAATACTCAATGAGTTTTGTATGCATTGCAATGCAAAATAACCAATTTCTTAAATTTAGAACAAGTTTTACATTACACTGCAAAAGCACTAATCTCTTCAATGCACAAATAGTTCTTAATGCAATGCAAAATTCATATTTCTTTAATACAATGTTATTGTATGTTATGTTACAACGAGTTATTTGTATTCAAGTTAATGCAAAAAGCATAAACTCTTCAATGCACAAAGAGTTTGTATGCATTGCAATGCAAAAGCACTAAATTCTACAATGCAGAGTTTTTGAGTGTAATGCAAAATTCATATTTCTTTTAATGCACGAGTTATTGTATTCAAGTTAATGTAGACGCACTAATCTCTCTCAATGCACAATGAGTTCTTGAATGCAATGGAAACGAACTAATCTCTTCAATGCACAAATGACATTTGTATGCATTGCACTGCAAAAGCAAAAATCTCTTCAATGCACAACGAGTTCTTGAATGTAATGCACAATTCATATTTCTTTAATGCACGAGTTATTGTGTGCAAGGCAACGCAGAAGCACTGATCTCCAATACACAATGCCTTCTTGAATGCAAATGCAAACGCACTAATCTCTTAAATTTAGAACGAATATTGTGTGCATTGCACTGCAAATCAAAAATCTCTTCAATACACAAGTTATTGTATGCAATTCAATGCAAAAGAAATTTCTTCAATGCACAACGACTTTTGTAGCATTGCAAAGCAAAGCAAAAATCTCTTCAATGCAATGGAAACACGCTAATCTCTTTAATGCACAACGAGTTTTTGCATTGCACTGCAAAAACACTACTCTCTTCAAAAATGATCCAACGAGTTTTGTCTGCATTGCATGCTAAACTCTTCACAACGAGTTCTTGAATGCAATGCAAAACTCATATTTCTTTAATGCACGAGTTATTGTATTCAAGTTAATGCAGACGCACTAATCTCTCAATGCACAATGAGTTTTGTATGCAGTGCAATGCAAAAGTACTAACTCTTCAATGCACAAAGAGTTCTTGTCTGCAATGCAAAATTCATATTTCTTTAATGCACGAGTTATTGTGTTCAAGTTAGTACAAAAAGCACTAAACTCTTCAATCCACAACGACATTTGTATGCATAGCAATGCAAAAGCACTAATCTCTTCAATGCACGAGTTTTGGATGCATTGCAATGCAAAAGCACTAATTTTAAATTTAGAACGAATATTGTGTGCAATGCACTGCAAAAGCACTAAACTCTTCACAACTAGTTCTTGAGTACAATGCAAAACTCATATTTCTTTAATGCACGGAGTTATTGTATTCAAATTAATGCAAAAGCACTAATCTCTTCAATGCACAAACTATTTATTGTATGCAATGCAAAAGCACTAAACTATTCAATACACGACTAGTTCTTAATACAATGCAAAAGCACTAATCTCTTCAATGCACAACGAGTTTTGTATGCACTGCACTGCAAAAGCACACTAAACTCTTCACAACGAGTTCTTGAATGCAATGCAAAACATATTTCTTTAATGCACGATTTATTGTATTCAAGTTAATGCAGACGCACTAATCTCTCAATGTACAATGAGTTCTTGATTGCAATGCAAATGCACTAATCAATTCAATGCACAACGAGTTTTGTATGCATTGCAATGCAAAAGTACTAATCTCTTCAATGCACAACGAGTTCTTGAATGCAATGCAAAACATATTTCTTTAATACACGAGTTATTGTATTCAAGTTAATGCAGACGCACTAATCTCTTCAATGCACAAACTATTTATTGTATGCAATGCAAAAGCACTAAACTATTCAATACATGACTAGTTCTTAATACAATGCAAAAGCACTAATCTCTTCAATGCACAACGAGTTTTGTATGCACTGCACTGCAAAAGCACTAAACTCTTCACAACGAGTTCTTGAATGCAATGCAAAACATATTTCTTTAATGCACGAGTTATTGTATTCAAGTTAATGTAGACGCACTAATCTCTCAATGCACAATGAGTTCTTGATTGCAATGCAAATGCACTAATCAATTCAATGCACAACGAGTTTTGTATGCATTGCAATGCAAAAGTACTAACTCTTCAATGCACAAAGAATTCTTGTGTGCAATGCAAAATTCATATTTCTTTAATGCACGAGTTATTGTGTTCAAGTTAGTACAAAAGCACTAAACTCTTCAATGCACAATGAGCTCTTAAATGCATTTCAAAATTAATATTTAATTCACGCATTCATTTTATATATGCATTGCAATCGAAACGTACTAATCTCTTCAATGCACAAACAATTTATTGTATGCAATGCACGAGTTCTTGAATGCAATGCACGAGTTATTGTTTTCAAGTTAATGCAAAAGCACTTTTCTCTTCAATGCACAAACGAGTTATTATATGCAATGCAATGCAAAAGCACTAAACTATTCAATGCACAAAGAGTTCTTTGAATGCAATGCAAATGTCCTAATCTCTTGAATACTCAATGAGTTTTGTATGCATTGCAATGCAAAATAACCAATTTCTTAAATTTAGAACAAGTTTTACATTACACTGCAAAAGCACTAATCTCTTCAATGCACAAACTATGTATTGTATGCAATGCAAAAGCACTAAACTATTCAATACACGACTAGTTCTTAATACAATGCAAAAGCACTAATCTCTTCAATGCACAACGAGTTTTGTATGCACTGCACTGCAAAAGCACTAAACTCTTCACAACGAGTTCTTGAATGCAATGCAAAACATATTTCTTTAATGCACGAGTTATTGTATTCAAGTTAATGCAGACGCACTAATCTCTCAATGCACAATGAGTTCTTGATTGCAATGCAAATGCACTAATCAATTCAATGCACAACGAGTTTTGTATGCATTGCAATGCAAAAGTACTAATCTCTTCAATGCACAAAGAATTCTTGTGTGCAATGCAAAATTCATATTTCTTTAATGCACGAGTTATTGTGTTCTAGTACAAAAGCACTAAACTCTTCAATGCACAATGAGCTCTTAAATGCACTTCAAAATTAATATTTAATTCACGCATTCATTTATATATGCATTGCAATCGAAACGTACTAATCTCTTCAATGCACAAACAATTTATTGTATGCAATGCACGAGTTCTTGAATGCAATGCACGAGTTATTGTTTTCAAGTTAATGCAAAAGCACTTATCTCTTCAATGCACAAACGAGTTATTATATGCAATGCAATGCAAAAGCACTAAACTATTCAATGCACAACGAGTTCTTTGAATGCAATGCAAATGTCCTAATCTCTTGAATACTCAATGAGTTTTGTATGCATTGCAATGCAAAATAACCAATTTCTTAAATTTAGAACAAGTTTTACATTACACTGCAAAAGCACTAATCTCTTCAATGCACAAATAGTTCTTAATGCAATGCAAAATTCATATTTCTTTAATACAATGTTATTGTATGTTATGTTACAACGAGTTATTTGTATTCAAGTTAATGCAAAAGCATAAAGTCTTCAATGCACAACGAGTTTGTATGCATTGCAATGCAAAAGCACTAAATTCTACAATGCACAGAGTTTTTGAGTGTAATGCAAAATTCATATTTCTTTTAATGCACGAGTTATTGTATTCAAGTTAATGTAGACGCACTAATCTCTCAATGCACAATGAGTTCTTGAATGCAATGGAAACGAACTAATCTCTTCAATGCACAAATGACATTTGTATGCATTGCACTGCAAAAGCAAAAATCTCTTCAATGCACAACGAGTTCTTGAATGTAATGCACAATTCATATTTCTTTAATGCACGAGTTATTGTGTGCAAGGCAACGCAGAAGCACTGATCTTCAATACACAATGCCTTCTTGAATGCAAATGCAAACGCACTAATCTCTTAAATTTAGAACGAATATTGTGTGCATTGCACTGCAAATCAAAAATCTCTTCAATACACAAACAAGTTATTGTATGCAATTCAATGCAAAAGAAATTTCTTCAATGCACAACGAGTTTTGTAGCATTGCAAAGCAAAGCAAAAATCTCTTCAATGCAATGGAAACACGCTAATCTCTTTAATGCACAACGAGTTTTTATGCATTGCACTGCAAAAACACTACTCTCTTCAAAATGATCCAACGAGTTTTGTCTGCATTGCATGCTAAACTCTTCACAACGAGTTCTTGAATGCAATGCAAAACTCATATTTCTTTAATGCACGAGTTATTGTATTCAAGTTAATGCAGACGCACTAATCTCTTCAATCCACAACGACATTTGTATGCATAGCAATGCAAAAGCACTAATCGCTTCAATGCACCAGTTTTGCATGCATTGCAATGCAAAAGCACTAATTCTTAAATTTAGAACTATTGTGTGCAATGCAATGCAAAAGCACTAAACTCTTCACAACTAGTTCTTGAGTACAATGCAAAACTCATATTTCTTTAATGCACGGAGTTATTGTATTCAAATTAATGCAAAAGCACTAATCTCTTCAATGCACAAACTATTTATTGTATGCAATGCAAAAAGCACTAAACTATTCAATACACGACTAGTTCTTAATACAATGCAAAAGCACTAATCTCTTCAATGCACAACGAGTTTTGTATGCACTGCACTGCAAAAGCACTAAACTCTTCACAACGAGTTCTTGAATGCAATGCAAAACATATTTCTTTAATGCACGATTTATTGTATTCAAGTTAATGCAGACGCACTAATCTCTCAATGTACAATGAGTTCTTGATTGCAATGCAAATGCACTAATCAATTCAATGCACAACGAGTTTTGTATGCATTGCAATGCAAAAGTACTAATCTCTTCAATGCAAACGAGTTCTTGAATGCAATGCAAAACATATTTCTTTAATGCACGAGTTATTGTATTCAAGTTAATGCAGACGCACTAATCTCTTCAATGCACAAACTATTTATTGTATGCAATGCAAAAGCACTAAACTATTCAATACACGACTAGTTCTTAATACAATGCAAAAAGTACTAATCTCTTCAATGCACAAAGAATTCTTGTGTGCAATGCAAAATTCATATTTCTTTAATGCACGAGTTATTGTGTTCAAATTAGTACAAAAGCACTAAACTCTTCAATGCACAATGAGCTCTTAAATGCATTTCAAAATTAATATTTAATTCACGCATTCATTTTATATATGCATTGCAATCGAAACGTACTAATCTCTTCAATGCACAAACAATTTATTGTATGCAATGCACGAGTTCTTGAATGCAATGCACGAGTTATTGTTTTCAAGTTAATGCAAAAGCACTTTTCTCTTCAATGCACAAACGAGTTATTATATGCAATGCAATGCAAAAGCACTAAACTATTCAATGCACAAAGAGTTCTTTGAATGCAATGCAAATGTCCTAATCTCTTGAATACTCAATGAGTTTTGTATGCATTGCAATGCAAAATAACCAATTTCTTAAATTTAGAACAAGTTTTACATTACACTGCAAAAGCACTAATCTCTTCAATGCACAAATAGTTCTTAATGCAATGCAAAATTCATATTTCTTTAATACAATGTTATTGTATGTTATGTTACAACGAGTTATTTGTATTCAAGTTAATGCAAAAGCATAAAGTCTTCAATGCACAACGAGTTTGTATGCATTGCAATGCAAAAGCACTAAATTCTACAATGCACAGAGTTTTTGAGTGTAATGCAAAATTCATATTTCTTTAATGCACGAGTTATTGTATTCAAGTTAATGTAGATGCACTAATCTCTCAATGCACAATGAGTTCTTGAATGCAATGGAAACGAACTAATCTCTTCAATGCACAAATGACATTTGTATGCATTGCACTGCAAAAGCAAAAATCTCTTCAATGCACAACGAGTTCTTGAATGTAATGCACAATTCATATTTCTTTAATGCACGAGTTATTGTGTGCAAGGCAACGCAGAAGCACTGATCTTCAATACACAATGCCTTCTTGAATGCAAATGCAAACGCACTAATCTCTTAAATTTAGAACGAATATTGTGTGCATTGCACTGCAAATCAAAAATCTCTTCAATACACAAACAAGTTATTGTATGCAATTCAATGCAAAAGAAATTTCTTCAATGCACAACGAGTTTTGTAGCATTGCAAAGCAAAGCAAAAATCTCTTCAATGCAATGGAAACACGCTAATCTCTTTAATGCACAACGAGTTTTTATGCATTGCACTGCAAAACACTACTCTCTTTCAAAATGATCCAACGAGTTTTGTCTGCATTGCATGCTAAACTCTTCACAACGAGTTCTTGAATGCAATGCAAAACTCATATTTCTTTAATGCACGAGTTATTGTATTCAAGTTAATGCAGACGCACTAATCTCTTCAATGCACAACGAGTTTTGTATGCATAGCAATGCAAAAGCACTAATCGCTTCAATGCACCAGTTTTGGATGCATTGCAATGCAAAAGCACTAATTCTTAAATTTAGAACGAATATTGTGTGCAATGCACTGCAAAAGCACTAAACTCTTCACAACTAGTTCTTGAACAATGCAAAACTCATATTTCTTTAATGCACGGAGTTATTGTATTCAAATTAATGCAAAAGCACTAATCTCTTCAATGCACAAACTATTTATTGTATGCAATGCAAAAGCACTAAACTATTCAATACACGACTAGTTCTTAATACAATGCAAAAGCACTAATCTCTTCAATGCACAACGAGTTTTGTATGCACTGCACTGCAAAAGCACTAAACTCTTCACAACGAGTTCTTGAATGCAATGCAAAACATATTTCTTTAATGCACGATTTATTGTATTCAAGTTAATGCAGACGCACTAATCTCTCAATGTACAATGAGTTCTTGATTGCAATGCAAATGCACTAATCAATTCAATGCACAACGAGTTTTGTATGCATTGCAATGCAAAAGTACTAATCTCTTCAATGCACAACGAGTTCTTGAATGCAATGCAAAACATATTTCTTTAATGCACGAGTTATTGTATTCAAGTTAATGCAGACGCACTAATCTCTTCAATGCACAAACTATTTATTGTATGCAATGCAAAAGCACTAAACTATTCAATGCATGACTAGTTCTTAATACAATGCAAAAGTACTAACTCTTCAATGCACAAAGAATTCTTGTGTGCAATGCAAAATTCATATTTCTTTAATGCACGAGTTATTGTGTTCAAATTAGTACAAAAGCACTAAACTCTTCAATGCACAATGAGCTCTTAAATGCACTTCAAAATTAATATTTAATTCACGCATTCATTTTATATATGCATTGCAATCGAAACGTACTAATCTCTTCAATGCACAAACAATTTATTGTATGCAATGCACGAGTTCTTGAATGCAATGCACGAGTTATTGTTTTCAAGTTAATGCAAAAGCACTTTTCTCTTCAATGCACAAACGAGTTATTATATGCAATGCAATGCAAAAGCACTAAACTATTCAATGCACAAAGAGTTCTTTGAATGCAATGCAAATGTCCTAATCTCTTGAATACTCAATGAGTTTTGTATGCATTGCAATGCAAAATAACCAATTTCTTAAATTTAGAACAAGTTTTACATTACACTGCAAAAGCACTAATCTCTTCAATGCACAAATAGTTCTTAATGCAATGCAAAATTCATATTTCTTTAATACAATGTTATTGTATGTTATGTTACAACGAGTTATTTGTATTCAAGTTAATGCAAAAGCATAAAGTCTTCAATGCACAACGAGTTTGTATGCATTGCAATGCAAAAGCACTAAATTCTACAATGCACAGAGTTTTTGAGTGTAATGCAAAATTCATATTTCTTTTAATGCACGAGTTATTGTATTCAAGTTAATGTAGATGCACTAATCTCTCAATGCACAATGAGTTCTTGAATGCAATGGAAACGAACTAATCTCTTCAATGCACAAATGACATTTGTATGCATTGCACTGCAAAAGCAAAAATCTCTTCAATGCACAACGAGTTCTTGAATGTAATGCACAATTCATATTTCTTTAATGCACGAGTTATTGTGTGCAAGGCAACGCAGAAGCACTGATCTTCAATACACAATGCCTTCTTGAATGCAAATGCAAACGCACTAATCTCTTAAATTTAGAACGAATATTGTGTGCATTGCACTGCAAATCAAAAATCTCTTCAATACACAAACAAGTTATTGTATGCAATTCAATGCAAAAGAAATTTCTTCAATGCACAACGAGTTTTTAGCATTGCAAAGCAAAGCAAAAATCTCTTCAATGCAATGGAAACACGCTAATCTCTTTAATGCACAACGAGTTTTTATGCATTGCACTGCAAAAACACTACTCTCTTCAAAAATGATCCAACGAGTTTTGTCTGCATTGCATGCTAAACTCTTCACAACGAGTTCTTGAATGCAATGCAAAACTCATATATTTCTTTAATGCACGAGTTATTGTATTCAAGTTAATGCAGACGCACTAATCTCTTCAATCCACAACGACATTTGTATGCATAGCAATGCAAAAGCACTAATCGCTTCAATCTTCAATGCACCAGTTTTGGATGCATTGCAATGCAAAAGCACTAATTCTTAAATTTAGAACGAATATTGTGTGCAATGCACTGCAAAAGCACTAAACTCTTCACAACTAGTTCTTGAGTACAATGCAAAACTCATATTTCTTTAATGCACGAGTTATTGTATTCAAATTAATGCAAAAGCACTAATCTCTTCAATGCACAAACTATTTATTGTATGCAATGCAAAAGCACTAAACTATTCAATACACGACTAGTTCTTAATACAATGCAAAAGCACTAATCTCTTCAATGCACAACGAGTTTTGTATGCACTGCACTGCAAAAGCACTAAACTCTTCACAACGAGTTCTTGAATGCAATGCAAAACATATTTCTTTAATGCACGATTTATTGTATTCAAGTTAATGCAGACGCACTAATCTCTCAATGTACAATGAGTTCTTGATTGCAATGCAAATGCACTAATCAATTCAATGCACAACGAGTTTTGTATGCATTGCAATGCAAAAGTACTAATCTCTTCAATGCACAACGAGTTCTTGAATGCAATGCAAAACATATTTCTTTAATGCACGAGTTATTGTATTCAAGTTAATGCAGACGCACTAATCTCTTCAATGCACAAACTATTTATTGTATGCAATGCAAAAGCACTAAACTATTCAATACACGACTAGTTCTTAATACAATGCAAAAGCACTAATCTCTTCAATGCACAACGAGTTTTGTATGCACTGCACTGCAAAAGCACTAAACTCTTCACAACGAGTTCTTGAATGCAATGCAAAACATATTTCTTTAATGCACGAGTTATTGTATTCAAGTTAATGTAGACGCACTAATCTCTCAATGCACAATGAGTTCTTGATTGCAATGCAAATGCACTAATCAATTCAATGCACAACGAGTTTTGTATGCATTGCAATGCAAAAGTACTAACTCTTCAATGCACAAAGAATTCTTGTGTGCAATGCAAAATTCATATTTCTTTAATGCACGAGTTATTGTGTTCAAGTTAGTACAAAAGCACTAAACTCTTCAATGCACAATGAGCTCTTAAATGCATTTCAAAATTAATATTTAATTCACGCATTCATTTTATATATGCATTGCAATCGAAACGTACTAATCTCTTCAATGCACAAACAATTTATTGTATGCAATGCACGAGTTCTTGAATGCAATGCACGAGTTATTGTTTTCAAGTTAATGCAAAAAGCACTTTTCTCTTCAATGCACAAACGAGTTATTATATGCAATGCAATGCAAAAGCACTAAACTATTCAATGCACAAAGAGTTCTTTGAATGCAATGCAAATGTCCTAATCTCTTGAATACTCAATGAGTTTTGTATGCATTGCAATGCAAAATAACCAATTTCTTAAATTTAGAACAAGTTTTACATTACACTGCAAAAGCACTAATCTCTTCAATGCACAAACTATGTATTGTATGCAATGCAAAAGCACTAAACTATTCAATACACGACTAGTTCTTAATACAATGCAAAAGCACTAATCTCTTCAATGCACAACGAGTTTTGTATGCACTGCACTGCAAAAGCACTAAACTCTTCACAACGAGTTCTTGAATGCAATGCAAAACATATTTCTTTAATGCACGAGTTATTGTATTCAAGTTAATGCAGACGCACTAATCTCTCAATGCACAATGAGTTCTTGATTGCAATGCAAATGCACTAATCAATTCAATGCACAACGAGTTTTGTATGCATTGCAATGCAAAAGTACTAATCTCTTCAATGCACAAAGAATTCTTGTGTGCAATGCAAAATTCATATTTCTTTAATGCACGAGTTATTGTGTTCTAGTACAAAAGCACTAAACTCTTCAATGCACAATGAGCTCTTAAATGCACTTCAAAATTAATATTTAATTCACGCATTCATTTATATATGCATTGCAATCGAAACGTACTAATCTCTTCAATGCACAAACAATTTATTGTATGCAATGCACGAGTTCTTGAATGCAATGCACGAGTTATTGTTTTCAAGTTAATGCAAAAGCACTTATCTCTTCAATGCACAAACGAGTTATTATATGCAATGCAATGCAAAAGCACTAAACTATTCAATGCACAACGAGTTCTTTGAATGCAATGCAAATGTCCTAATCTCTTGAATACTCAATGAGTTTTGTATGCATTGCAATGCAAAATAACCAATTTCTTAAATTTAGAACAAGTTTTACATTACACTGCAAAAGCACTAATCTCTTCAATGCACAAATAGTTCTTAATGCAATGCAAAATTCATATTTCTTTAATACAATGTTATTGTATGTTATGTTACAACGAGTTATTTGTATTCAAGTTAATGCAAAAGCATAAAGTCTTCAATGCACAACGAGTTTGTATGCATTGCAATGCAAAAGCACTAAATTCTACAATGCACAGAGTTTTTGAGTGTAATGCAAAATTCATATTTCTTTTAATGCACGAGTTATTGTATTCAAGTTAATGTAGACGCACTAATCTCTCAATGCACAATGAGTTCTTGAATGCAATGGAAACGAACTAATCTCTTCAATGCACAAATGACATTTGTATGCATTGCACTGCAAAAGCAAAAATCTCTTCAATGCACAACGAGTTCTTGAATGTAATGCACAATTCATATTTCTTTAATGCACGAGTTATTGTGTGCAAGGCAACGCAGAAGCACTGATCTTCAATACACAATGCCTTCTTGAATGCAAATGCAAACGCACTAATCTCTTAAATTTAGAACGAATATTGTGTGCATTGCACTGCAAATCAAAAATCTCTTCAATACACAAACAAGTTATTGTATGCAATTCAATGCAAAAGAAATTTCTTCAATGCACAACGAGTTTTGTAGCATTGCAAAGCAAAGCAAAAATCTCTTCAATGCAATGGAAACACGCTAATCTCTTTAATGCACAACGAGTTTTTATGCATTGCACTGCAAAACTACTCTCTTCAAAAATGATCCAACGAGTTTTGTCTGCATTGCATGCTAAACTCTTCACAACGAGTTCTTGAATGCAATGCAAAACTCATAATTTCTTTAATGCACGAGTTATTGTATTCAAGTTAATGCAGACGCACTAATCTCTTCAATCCACAACGACATTTGTATGCATAGCAATGCAAAAGCACTAATCGCTTCAATGCACCAGTTTTGGATGCATTGCAATGCAAAAGCACTAATTCTTAAATTTAGAACGAATATTGTGTGCAATGCAATGCAAAAGCACTAAACTCTTCAATCAACTAGTTCTTGAGTGCAATGCAAAACTCATATTTCTTTAATGCACGGAGTTATTGTATTCAAATTAATGCAAAAGCACTAATCTCTTCAATGCACAAACTATTTATTGTATGCAATGCAAAAGCACTAAACTATTCAATACACGACTAGTTCTTAATACAATGCAAAAGCACTAATCTCTTCAATGCACAACGAGTTTTGTATGCACTGCACTGCAAAAGCACAAACTCTTCACAACGAGTTCTTGAATGCAATGCAAAACATATTTCTTTAATGCACGATTTATTGTATTCAAGTTAATGCAGACGCACTAATCTCTCAATGTACAATGAGTTCTTGATTGCAATGCAAATGCACTAATCAATTCAATGCACAACGAGTTTTGTATGCATTGCAATGCAAAAGTACTAATCTCTTCAATGCACAACGAGTTCTTGAATGCAATGCAAAACATATTTCTTTAATGCACGAGTTATTGTATTCAAGTTAATGCAGACGCACTAATCTCTTCAATGCACAAACTATTTATTGTATGCAATGCAAAAGCACTAAACTATTCAATACACAACTAGTTCTTAATACAATGCAAAAGTACTAATCTCTTCAATGCACAAAGAATTCTTGTGTGCAATGCAAAATTCATATTTCTTTAATGCACGAGTTATTGTGTTCAAGTTAGTACAAAAAGCACTAAACTCTTCAATGCACAATGAGCTCTTAAATGCATTTCAAAATTAATATTTAATTCACGCATTCATTTTATATATGCATTGCAATCGAAACGTACTAATCTCTTCAATGCACAAACAATTTATTGTATGCAATGCACGAGTTCTTGAATGCAATGCACGAGTTATTGTTTTCAAGTTAATGCAAAAGCACTTTTCTCTTCAATGCACAAACGAGTTATTATATGCAATGCAATGCAAAAGCACTAAACTATTCAATGCACAAAGAGTTCTTTGAATGCAATGCAAATGTCCTAATCTCTTGAATACTCAATGAGTTTTGTATGCATTGCAATGCAAAATAACCAATTTCTTAAATTTAGAACAAGTTTTACATTACACTGCAAAAGCACTAATCTCTTCAATGCACAAATAGTTCTTAATGCAATGCAAAATTCATATTTCTTTAATACAATGTTATTGTATGTTATGTTACAACGAGTTATTTGTATTCAAGTTAATGCAAAAGCATAAAGTCTTCAATGCACAACGAGTTTGTATGCATTGCAATGCAAAAGCACTAAATTCTACAATGCACAGAGTTTTTGAGTGTAATGCAAAATTCATATTTCTTTTAATGCACGAGTTATTGTATTCAAGTTAATGTAGATGCACTAATCTCTCAATGCACAATGAGTTCTTGAATGCAATGGAAACGAACTAATCTCTTCAATGCACAAATGACATTTGTATGCATTGCACTGCAAAAGCAAAAATCTCTTCAATGCACAACGAGTTCTTGAATGTAATGCACAATTCATATTTCTTTAATGCACGAGTTATTGTGTGCAAGGCAACGCAGAAGCACTGATCTTCAATACACAATGCCTTCTTGAATGCAAATGCAAACGCACTAATCTCTTAAATTTAGAACGAATATTGTGTGCATTGCACTGCAAATCAAAAATCTCTTCAATACACAAACAAGTTATTGTATGCAATTCAATGCAAAAGAAATTTCTTCAATGCACAACGAGTTTTGTAGCATTGCAAAGCAAAGCAAAAATCTCTTCAATGCAATGGAAACACGCTAATCTCTTTAATGCACAACGAGTTTTTATGCATTGCACTGCAAAAACACTACTCTCTTCAAAAATGATCCAACGAGTTTTGTCTGCATTGCATGCTAAACTCTTCACAACGAGTTCTTGAATGCAATGCAAAACTCATAATTTCTTTAATGCACGAGTTATTGTATTCACAGACGCACTAATCTCTTCAATCCAAAATTCATATTTCTTTAATGCACATTTATTGTGCATAGCAACTGCTCTTCAATCCACAACGACACTTGTATGCATAGCAATGCAATGCTAATCTCTTCAATGCACGAGTTTTGGATGCATTGCAATGCAAAAGCACTAATTCTTAAATTTAGAACGAATATTGTGTGCAATGCACTGCAAAAGCACTAAACTCTTCACAACTAGTTCTTGAGTACAATGCAAAACTCATATTTCTTTAATGCACGGAGTTATTGTATTCAAATTAATGCAAAAGCACTAATCTCTTCAATGCACAAACTATTTATTGTATGCAATGCAAAAGCACTAAACTATTCAATACACGACTAGTTCTTAATACAATGCAAAAGCACTAATCTCTTCAATGCACAACGAGTTTTGTATGCACTGCACTGCAAAAGCACTAAACTCTTCACAACGAGTTCTTGAATGCAATGCAAAACATATTTCTTTAATGCACGATTTATTGTATTCAAGTTAATGCAGACGCACTAATCTCTCAATGTACAATGAGTTCTTGATTGCAATGCAAATGCACTAATCAATTCAATGCACAACGAGTTTTGTATGCATTGCAATGCAAAAGTACTAATCTCTTCAATGCACAACGAGTTCTTGAATGCAATGCAAAACATATTTCTTTAATACACGAGTTATTGTATTCAAGTTAATGCAGACGCACTAATCTCTTCAATGCACAAACTATTTATTGTATGCAATGCAAAAGCACTAAACTATTCAATACATGACTAGTTCTTAATACAATGCAAAAGCACTAATCTCTTCAATGCACAACGAGTTTTGTATGCACTGCACTGCAAAAGCACTAAACTCTTCACAACGAGTTCTTGAATGCAATGCAAAACATATTTCTTTAATGCACGAGTTATTGTATTCAAGTTAATGTAGACGCACTAATCTCTCAATGCACAATGAGTTCTTGATTGCAATGCAAATGCACTAATCAATTCAATGCACAACGAGTTTTGTATGCATTGCAATGCAAAAGTACTAACTCTTCAATGCACAAAGAATTCTTGTGTGCAATGCAAAATTCATATTTCTTTAATGCACGAGTTATTGTGTTCAAGTTAGTACAAAAGCACTAAACTCTTCAATGCACAATGAGCTCTTAAATGCATTTCAAAATTAATATTTAATTCACGCATTCATTTTATATATGCATTGCAATCGAAACGTACTAATCTCTTCAATGCACAAACAATTTATTGTATGCAATGCACGAGTTCTTGAATGCAATGCACGAGTTATTGTTTTCAAGTTAATGCAAAAGCACTTTTCTCTTCAATGCACAAACGAGTTATTATATGCAATGCAATGCAAAAGCACTAAACTATTCAATGCACAAAGAGTTCTTTGAATGCAATGCAAATGTCCTAATCTCTTGAATACTCAATGAGTTTTGTATGCATTGCAATGCAAAATAACCAATTTCTTAAATTTAGAACAAGTTTTACATTACACTGCAAAAGCACTAATCTCTTCAATGCACAAACTATGTATTGTATGCAATGCAAAAGCACTAAACTATTCAATACACGACTAGTTCTTAATACAATGCAAAAGCACTAATCTCTTCAATGCACAACGAGTTTTGTATGCACTGCACTGCAAAAGCACTAAACTCTTCACAACGAGTTCTTGAATGCAATGCAAAACATATTTCTTTAATGCACGAGTTATTGTATTCAAGTTAATGCAGACGCACTAATCTCTCAATGCACAATGAGTTCTTGATTGCAATGCAAATGCACTAATCAATTCAATGCACAACGAGTTTTGTATGCATTGCAATGCAAAAGTACTAATCTCTTCAATGCACAAAGAATTCTTGTGTGCAATGCAAAATTCATATTTCTTTAATGCACGAGTTATTGTGTTCTAGTACAAAAGCACTAAACTCTTCAATGCACAATGAGCTCTTAAATGCACTTCAAAATTAATATTTAATTCACGCATTCATTTATATATGCATTGCAATCGAAACGTACTAATCTCTTCAATGCACAAACAATTTATTGTATGCAATGCACGAGTTCTTGAATGCAATGCACGAGTTATTGTTTTCAAGTTAATGCAAAAGCACTTATCTCTTCAATGCACAAACGAGTTATTATATGCAATGCAATGCAAAAGCACTAAACTATTCAATGCACAACGAGTTCTTTGAATGCAATGCAAATGTCCTAATCTCTTGAATACTCAATGAGTTTTGTATGCATTGCAATGCAAAATAACCAATTTCTTAAATTTAGAACAAGTTTTACATTACACTGCAAAAGCACTAATCTCTTCAATGCACAAATAGTTCTTAATGCAATGCAAAATTCATATTTCTTTAATACAATGTTATTGTATGTTATGTTACAACGAGTTATTTGTATTCAAGTTAATGCAAAAGCATAAAGTCTTCAATGCACAAAGAGTTTGTATGCATTGCAATGCAAAAGCACTAAATTCTACAATGCAGAGTTTTTGAGTGTAATGCAAAATTCATATTTCTTTTAATGCACGAGTTATTGTATTCAAGTTAATGTAGACGCACTAATCTCTCAATGCACAATGAGTTCTTGAATGCAATGCAAACGAACTAATCTCTTCAATGCACAAATGACATTTGTATGCATTGCACTGCAAAAGCAAAAATCTCTTCAATGCACAACGAGTTCTTGAATGTAATGCACAATTCATATTTCTTTAATGCACGAGTTATTGTGTGCAAGGCAACGCAGAAGCACTGATCTTCAATACACAATGCCTTCTTGAATGCAAATGCAAACGCACTAATCTCTTAAATTTAGAACGAATATTGTGTGCATTGCACTGCAAATCAAAAATCTCTTCAATACACAAACAAGTTATTGTATGCAATTCAATGCAAAAGAAATTTCTTCAATGCACAACGAGTTTTGTAGCATTGCAAAGCAAAGCAAAAATCTCTTCAATGCAATGGAAACACGCTAATCTCTTTAATGCACAACGAGTTTTTATGCATTGCACTGCAAAACACTACTCTCTTCAAAAAATGATCCAACGAGTTTTGTCTGCATTGCATGCTAAACTCTTCACAACGAGTTCTTGAATGCAATGCAAAACTCATATTTCTTTAATGCACGAGTTATTGTATTCAAGTTAATGCAGACGCACTAATCTCTTCAATGCACAATGAGTTTTTAATGCATGCAATGCAAAAGCACTAATCTCTTCAATGCACAAAGAGTTCTTGTATGCATTGCAATGCAAAAAGTACTAATTCTTAAATGCACACGAATATTTGTGTGCAATGCACTGCTAAACTCTTTTACAACTAGTTCTTGAGTGCAATGCAAAACTCATATTTCTTTAATGCACGAGTTATTGTATTCAAATTAAACTGCAAAAGCACTAATCTCTTCAATGCACAAACTATTTATTGTATGCAATGCAAAAGCACTAAACTATTCAATACACGACTAGTTCTTAATACAATGCAAAAGCACTAATCTCTTCAATGCACAACGAGTTTTGTATGCACTGCACTGCAAAAGCACTAAACTCTTCTTCACAACGAGTTCTTGAATGCAATGCAAAACATATTTCTTTAATGCACGATTTATTGTATTCAAGTTAATGCAGACGCACTAATCTCTTCAATACAATGAGTTCAATTGCAATGCAAATGCACTAATCTGCACAACGAGTTTTGTATGCATTGCAATGCAAAAGCACTAATCTCTTGCACAACGAGTTCTTGAATGCAATGCAAAACATATTTCTTTAATGCACGAGTTATTGTATTCAAGTTAATGCAGACGCACTAATCTCTTCAATGCACAAACTATTTATTGTATGCAATGCAAAAGCACTAAACTATTCAATACACGACTAGTTCTTAATACAATGCAAAAGTACTAATCTCTTCAATGCACAACGAGTTCTTGTGTGCAATGCACATATTTCTTTAATGCACGAGTTATTGTGTTCAATTAGTACAAAAGCACTAAACTCTTCAATGCACAATGAGCTCTTAAATGCATTTCAAAATTAATATTTAATTCACGCATTCATTTTATATATGCATTGCAATGCAAACGTACTAATCTCTTCAATGCACAAACAATTTATTGTATGCAATGCACGAGTTCTTGAATGCAATGCACGAGTTATTGTTTTCAAGTTAATGCAAAAGCACTTAATCTCTTCAATGCACAAACGAGTTATTATATGCAATGCAATGCAAAAGCACTAAACTATTCAATGCACAACGAGTTCTTTGAATGCAATGCAAATCCTAATCTCTTGAATACTCAATGAGTTTTGTATGCATTGCAATGCAAAATAACCAATTTCTTAAATTTAGAACAAGTTTTACATTACACTGCAAAGCACTAATCTCTTCAATGCACAAATAGTTCTTAATGCAATGCAAAATTCATATTTCTTTAATACAATGTTATTGTATGTTATGTTACAACGAGTTATTTGTATTCAAGTTAATGCAAAAGCATAAAGTCTTCAATGCACAACGAGTTTGTATGCATTGCAATGCAAAAGCACTAAATTCTACAATGCACAGAGTTTTTGAGTGTAATGCAAAATTCATATTTCTTTTAATGCACGAGTTATTGTATTCAAGTTAATGTAGCACTAATCTCTCAATGCACAATGAGTTCTTGAATGCAATGCAAACGAACTAATCTCTTCAATGCACAAATGACATTTGTATGCATTGCACTGCAAAAGCAAAAAACTCTTCAATGCACAACGAGTTCTTGAATGCAATGCACAATTCATATTTCTTTAATGCACGAGTTATTGTGTGCAAGGCAACGCAGAAGCACTGATCTTCAATACACAATGCCTTCTTGAATGCAAATGCAAACGCACTAATCTCTTAAATTTAGAACGAATATTGTGTGCATTGCACTGCAAATCAAAAATCTCTTCAATACACAAACAAGTTATTGTATGCAATTCAATGCAAAAGAAATTTCTTCAATGCACAACGAGTTTTGTAGCATTGCAAAGCAAAGCAAAAATCTCTTCAATGCAATGGAAACACGCTAATCTCTTTAATGCACAACGAGTTTTTATGCATTGCACTGCAAAACACTACTCTCTTCAAAATGATCCAACGAGTTTTGTCTGCATTGCATGCTAAACTCTTCACAACGAGTTCTTGAATGCAATGCAAAACTCATATTTCTTTAATGCACGAGTTATTGTATTCAAGTTAATGCAGACGCACTAATCTCTTCAATCCACAACGACATTTGTATGCATAGCAATGCAAAAGCACTAATCTCTTCAATGCACCAGTTTTGGATGCATTGCAATGCAAAAGCACTAATTCTTAAATTTAGAACGAATATTGTGTGCAATGCACTGCAAAAGCACTAAACTCTCACAACTTTCTTGAGTACAATGCAAAACTCATATTTCTTTAATGCACGGAGTTATTGTATTCAAATTAATGCAAAAGCACTAATCTCTTCAATGCACAAACTATTTATTGTATGCAATGCAAAAGCACTAAACTATTCAATACACGACTAGTTCTTAATACAATGCAAAAGCACTAATCTCTTCAATGCACAACGAGTTTTGTATGCACTGCACTGCAAAAGCACTAAACTCTTCACAACGAGTTCTTGAATGCAATGCAAAACATATTTCTTTAATGCACGATTTATTGTATTCAAGTTAATGCAGACGCACTAATCTCTCAATGTACAATGAGTTCTTGATTGCAATGCAAATGCACTAATCAATTCAATGCACAACGAGTTTTGTATGCATTGCAATGCAAAAGTACTAATCTCTTCAATGCACAACGAGTTCTTGAATGCAATGCAAAACATATTTCTTTAATGCACGAGTTATTGTATTCAAGTTAATGCAGACGCACTAATCTCTTCAATGCACAAACTATTTATTGTATGCAATGCAAAAGCACTAAACTATTCAATACACGACTAGTTCTTAATACAATGCAAAAGCACTAATCTCTTCAATGCACAACGAGTTTTGTATGCACTGCACTGCAAAAGCACTAAACTCTTCACAACGAGTTCTTGAATGCAATGCAAAACATATTTCTTTAATGCACGAGTTATTGTATTCAAGTTAATGCAGACGCACTAATCTCTCAATGCACAATGAGTTCTTGATTGCAATGCAAATGCACTAATCAATTCAATGCACAACGAGTTTTGTATGCATTGCAATGCAAAAGTACTAATCTCTTCAATGCACAAAGAATTCTTGTGTGCAATGCAAAATTCATATTTCTTTAATGCACGAGTTATTGTGTTCAAGTACAAAAGCACTAAACTCTTCAATGCACAATGAGCTCTTAAATGCACTTCAAAATTAATATTTAATTCACGCATTCATTTTATATATGCATTGCAATCGAAACGTACTAATCTCTTCAATGCACAAACAATTTATTGTATGCAATGCACGAGTTCTTGAATGCAATGCACGAGTTATTGTTTTCAAGTTAATGCAAAAGCACTTATCTCTTCAATGCACAAACGAGTTATTATATGCAATGCAATGCAAAAGCACTAAACTATTCAATGCACAACGAGTTCTTTGAATGCAATGCAAATGTCCTAATCTCTTGAATACTCAATGAGTTTTGTATGCATTGCAATGCAAAATAACCAATTTCTTAAATTTAGAACAAGTTTTACATTACACTGCAAAAGCACTAATCTCTTCAATGCACAAATAGTTCTTAATGCAATGCAAAATTCATATTTCTTTAATACAATGTTATTGTATGTTATGTTACAACGAGTTATTTGTATTCAAGTTAATGCAAAAGCATAAACTCTTCAATGCACAACGAGTTTGTATGCATTGCAATGCAAAAGCACTAAATTCTACAATGCACAGAGTTTTTGAGTGTAATGCAAAATTCATATTTCTTTTAATGCACGAGTTATTGTATTCAAGTTAATGTAGATGCACTAATCTCTCAATGCACAATGAGTTCTTGAATGCAATGGAAACGAACTAATCTCTTCAATGCACAAATGACATTTGTATGCATTGCACTGCAAAAGCAAAAATCTCTTCAATGCACAACGAGTTCTTGAATGTAATGCACAATTCATATTTCTTTAATGCACGAGTTATTGTGTGCAAGGCAACGCAGAAGCACTGATCTTCAATACACAATGCCTTCTTGAATGCAAATGCAAACGCACTAATCTCTTAAATTTAGAACGAATATTGTGTGCATTGCACTGCAAATCAAAAATCTCTTCAATACACAAACAAGTTATTGTATGCAATTCAATGCAAAAGAAATTTCTTCAATGCACAACGAGTTTTGTAGCATTGCAAAGCAAAGCAAAAATCTCTTCAATGCAATGGAAACACGCTAATCTCTTTAATGCACAACGAGTTTTTATGCATTGCACTGCAAAAACACTACTCTCTTCAAAATGATCCAACGAGTTTTGTCTGCATTGCATGCTAAACTCTTCACAACGAGTTCTTGAATGCAATGCAAAACTCATATTTCTTTTTAATGCACGAGTTATTGTATTCAAGTTAATGCAGACGCACTAATCTCTTCAATGCACAACGAGTTTTGTATGCAGTGCAATGCAAAAGTACTAACTCTTCAATGCACAAAGAGTTCTTGTGTGCAATGCAAAATTCATATTTCTTTAATGCACGAGTTATTGCAAAAGCACTAATTTTCCAAATTTGTATGCATAGCAATGCAAAAGCACTAATTCTTCAATGCACGAGTTTTGGATGCATTGCAATGCAAAAGCACTAATTCTTAAATTTAGAACAAATATTGTGTGCAATGCACTGTACACTGCAAAATGCAAAACTCATATTTCTTTAATGCACGGAGTTATTGTATTCAAATTAATGCAAAAGCACTAATCTCTTCAATGCACAAACTATTTATTGTATGCAATGCAAAAGCACTAAACTATTCAATACACGACTAGTTCTTAATACAATGCAAAAGCACTAATCTCTTCAATGCACAACGAGTTTTGTATGCACTGCACTGCAAAAGCACTAAACTCTTCACAACGAGTTCTTGAATGCAATGCAAAACATATTTCTTTAATGCACGATTTATTGTATTCAAGTTAATGCAGACGCACTAATCTCTCAATGTACAATGAGTTCTTGATTGCAATGCAAATGCACTAATCAATTCAATGCACAACGAGTTTTGTATGCATTGCAATGCAAAAGTACTAATCTCTTCAATGCACAACGAGTTCTTGAATGCAATGCAAAACATATTTCTTTAATACACGAGTTATTGTATTCAAGTTAATGCAGACGCACTAATCTCTTCAATGCACAAACTATTTATTGTATGCAATGCAAAAGCACTAAACTATTCAATACATGACTAGTTCTTAATACAATGCAAAAGCACTAATCTCTTCAATGCACAACGAGTTTTGTATGCACTGCACTGCAAAAGCACTAAACTCTTCACAACGAGTTCTTGAATGCAATGCAAAACATATTTCTTTAATGCACGAGTTATTGTATTCAAGTTAATGTAGACGCACTAATCTCTCAATGCACAATGAGTTCTTGATTGCAATGCAAATGCACTAATCAATTCAATGCACAACGAGTTTTGTATGCATTGCAATGCAAAAGTACTAACTCTTCAATGCACAAAGAATTCTTGTGTGCAATGCAAAATTCATATTTCTTTAATGCACGAGTTATTGTGTTCAAGTTAGTACAAAAGCACTAAACTCTTCAATGCACAATGAGCTCTTAAATGCATTTCAAAATTAATATTTAATTCACGCATTCATTTTATATATGCATTGCAATCGAAACGTACTAATCTCTTCAATGCACAAACAATTTATTGTATGCAATGCACGAGTTCTTGAATGCAATGCACGAGTTATTGTTTTCAAGTTAATGCAAAAGCACTTTTCTCTTCAATGCACAAACGAGTTATTATATGCAATGCAATGCAAAAGCACTAAACTATTCAATGCACAAAGAGTTCTTTGAATGCAATGCAAATGTCCTAATCTCTTGAATACTCAATGAGTTTTGTATGCATTGCAATGCAAAATAACCAATTTCTTAAATTTAGAACAAGTTTTACATTACACTGCAAAAGCACTAATCTCTTCAATGCACAAACTATGTATTGTATGCAATGCAAAAGCACTAAACTATTCAATACACGACTAGTTCTTAATACAATGCAAAAGCACTAATCTCTTCAATGCACAACGAGTTTTGTATGCACTGCACTGCAAAAGCACTAAACTCTTCACAACGAGTTCTTGAATGCAATGCAAAACATATTTCTTTAATGCACGAGTTATTGTATTCAAGTTAATGCAGACGCACTAATCTCTCAATGCACAATGAGTTCTTGATTGCAATGCAAATGCACTAATCAATTCAATGCACAACGAGTTTTGTATGCATTGCAATGCAAAAGTACTAATCTCTTCAATGCACAAAGAATTCTTGTGTGCAATGCAAAATTCATATTTCTTTAATGCACGAGTTATTGTGTTCTAGTACAAAAGCACTAAACTCTTCAATGCACAATGAGCTCTTAAATGCACTTCAAAATTAATATTTAATTCACGCATTCATTTATATATGCATTGCAATCGAAACGTACTAATCTCTTCAATGCACAAACAATTTATTGTATGCAATGCACGAGTTCTTGAATGCAATGCACGAGTTATTGTTTTCAAGTTAATGCAAAAGCACTTATCTCTTCAATGCACAAACGAGTTATTATATGCAATGCAATGCAAAAGCACTAAACTATTCAATGCACAACGAGTTCTTTGAATGCAATGCAAATGTCCTAATCTCTTGAATACTCAATGAGTTTTGTATGCATTGCAATGCAAAATAACCAATTTCTTAAATTTAGAACAAGTTTTACATTACACTGCAAAAGCACTAATCTCTTCAATGCACAAATAGTTCTTAATGCAATGCAAAATTCATATTTCTTTAATACAATGTTATTGTATGTTATGTTACAACGAGTTATTTGTATTCAAGTTAATGCAAAAGCATAAAGTCTTCAATGCACAACGAGTTTGTATGCATTGCAATGCAAAAGCACTAAATTCTACAATGCACAGAGTTTTTGAGTGTAATGCAAAATTCATATTTCTTTTAATGCACGAGTTATTGTATTCAAGTTAATGTAGACGCACTAATCTCTCAATGCACAATGAGTTCTTGAATGCAATGGAAACGAACTAATCTCTTCAATGCACAAATGACATTTGTATGCATTGCACTGCAAAAGCAAAAATCTCTTCAATGCACAACGAGTTCTTGAATGTAATGCACAATTCATATTTCTTTAATGCACGAGTTATTGTGTGCAAGGCAACGCAGAAGCACTGATCTTCAATACACAATGCCTTCTTGAATGCAAATGCAAACGCACTAATCTCTTAAATTTAGAACGAATATTGTGTGCATTGCACTGCAAATCAAAAATCTCTTCAATACACAAACAAGTTATTGTATGCAATTCAATGCAAAAGAAATTTCTTCAATGCACAACGAGTTTTGTAGCATTGCAAAGCAAAGCAAAAATCTCTTCAATGCAATGGAAACACGCTAATCTCTTTAATGCACAACGAGTTTTTATGCATTGCACTGCAAAAACTACTCTCTTCAAAATGATCCAACGAGTTTTGTCTGCATTGCATGCTAAACTCTTCACAACGAGTTCTTGAATGCAATGCAAAACTCATAATTTCTTTAATGCACGAGTTATTGTATTCAAGTTAATGCAGACGCACTAATCTCTTCAATCCACAACGACATTTTGTATGCATAGCAATGCAAAAGCACTAATCGCTTCAATGCACCAGTTTTGGATGCATTGCAATGCAAAAGCACTAATTCTTAAATTTAGAACTATTGTGTGCAATGCACTGCAAAAGCACTAAACTCTTCACAACTAGTTCTTGAGTACAATGCAAAACTCATATTTCTTTAATGCACGGAGTTATTGTATTCAAATTAATGCAAAAGCACTAATCTCTTCAATGCACAAACTATTTATTGTATGCAATGCAAAAGCACTAAACTATTCAATACACGACTAGTTCTTAATACAATGCAAAAGCACTAATCTCTTCAATGCACAACGAGTTTTGTATGCACTGCACTGCAAAAGCACTAAACTCTTCACAACGAGTTCTTGAATGCAATGCAAAACATATTTCTTTAATGCACGATTTATTGTATTCAAGTTAATGCAGACGCACTAATCTCTCAATGTACAATGAGTTCTTGATTGCAATGCAAATGCACTAATCAATTCAATGCACAACGAGTTTTGTATGCATTGCAATGCAAAAGTACTAATCTCTTCAATGCACAACGAGTTCTTGAATGCAATGCAAAACATATTTCTTTAATGCACGAGTTATTGTATTCAAGTTAATGCAGACGCACTAATCTCTTCAATGCACAAACTATTTATTGTATGCAATGCAAAAGCACTAAACTATTCAATACATGACTAGTTCTTAATACAATGCAAAAGTACTAACTCTTCAATGCACAAAGAGTTTTTGTATGCAAAATTCATGCACGAGTTATTGTGTTCAAGTTAGTACAAAGCACTAAACTCTTCAATGCACAATGAGCTCTTAAATGCATTTCAAAATTAATATTTAATTCACGCATTCATTTTATATATGCATTGCAATCAAACGTACTAATCTCTTCAATGCACAAACAATTTATTGTATGCAATGCACGAGTTCTTGAATGCAATGCACGAGTTATTGTTTTCAAGTTAATGCAAAAAGCACTTTTCTCTTCAATGCACAAACGAGTTATTATATGCAATGCAATGCAAAAGCACTAAACTATTCAATGCACAAAGAGTTCTTTGAATGCAATGCAAATGTCCTAATCTCTTGAATACTCAATGAGTTTTGTATGCATTGCAATGCAAAATAACCAATTTCTTAAATTTAGAACAAATTTACATTACACTGCAAAAGCACTAATCTCTTCAATGCACAAATAGTTCTTAATGCAATGCAAAATTCATATTTCTTTAATACAATGTTATTGTATGTTATGTTACAACGAGTTATTTGTATTCAAGTTAATGCAAAAGCATAAAGTCTTCAATGCACAACGAGTTTGTATGCATTGCAATGCAAAAGCACTAAATTCTACAATGCACAGAGTTTTTGAGTGCAATGCAAAATTCATATTTTTAATGCACGAGTTATTGTATTCAAGTTAATGTAGATGCACTAATCTCTCAATGCACAATGAGTTCTTGAATGCAATGGAAACGAACTAATCTCTTCAATGCACAAATGACATTTGTATGCATTGCACTGCAAAAGCAAAAATCTCTTCAATGCACAACGAGTTCTTGAATGTAATGCACAATTCATATTTCTTTAATGCACGAGTTATTGTGTGCAAGGCAACGCAGAAGCACTGATCTTCAATACACAATGCCTTCTTGAATGCAAATGCAAACGCACTAATCTCTTAAATTTAGAACGAATATTGTGTGCATTGCACTGCAAATCAAAAATCTCTTCAATACACAAACAAGTTATTGTATGCAATTCAATGCAAAAGAAATTTCTTCAATGCACAACGAGTTTTGTAGCATTGCAAAGCAAAGCAAAAATCTCTTCAATGCAATGGAAACACGCTAATCTCTTTAATGCACAACGAGTTTTTATGCATTGCACTGCAAAAACACTACTCTCTTCAAAATGATCCAACGAGTTTTGTCTGCATTGCATGCTAAACTCTTCACAACGAGTTCTTGAATGCAATGCAAAACTCATAATTTCTTTAATGCACGAGTTATTGTATTCAAGTTAATGCAGACGCACTAATCTCTTCAATCCACAACGACATTTGTATGCATAGCAATGCAAAAGCACTAATCTATTCAATGCACAAAGAGTTCTTGCATTGCAATGCAAAAGCACTAATTCTTAAATTTAGAACGAATATTGTGTGCAATGCACTGCAAAAGCACTAAACTCTTCACAACTAGTTCTTGAGTACAATGCAAAACTCATATTTCTTTAATGCACGGAGTTATTGTATTCAAATTAATGCAAAAGCACTAATCTCTTCAATGCACAAACTATTTATTGTATGCAATGCAAAAGCACTAAACTATTCAATACACGACTAGTTCTTAATACAATGCAAAAGCACTAATCTCTTCAATGCACAACGAGTTTTGTATGCACTGCACTGCAAAAGCACTAAACTCTTCACAACGAGTTCTTGAATGCAATGCAAAACATATTTCTTTAATGCACGATTTATTGTATTCAAGTTAATGCAGACGCACTAATCTCTCAATGTACAATGAGTTCTTGATTGCAATGCAAATGCACTAATCAATTCAATGCACAACGAGTTTTGTATGCATTGCAATGCAAAAGTACTAATCTCTTCAATGCACAACGAGTTCTTGAATGCAATGCAAAACATATTTCTTTAATGCACGAGTTATTGTATTCAAGTTAATGCAGACGCACTAATCTCTTCAATGCACAAACTATTTATTGTATGCAATGCAAAAGCACTAAACTATTCAATACACGACTAGTTCTTAATACAATGCAAAAGCACTAATCTCTTCAATGCACAACGAGTTTTGTATGCACTGCACTGCAAAAGCACTAAACTCTTCAATGCACAATGAGCTCTTAAATGCACTTCAAAATTAATATTTAATTCACGCATTCATTTATATATGCATTGCAATCAAAACATACTAATCTCTTCAATGCACAAACAATTTATTGTATGCAATGCACGAGTTCTTGAATGCAATGCACGAGTTATTGTTTTCAAGTTAATGCAAAAGCACTTATCTCTTCAATGCACAAACGAGTTCTTATATGCAATGCAATGCAAAAGCACTAAACTATTCAATGCACAACGAGTTCTTTGAATGCAATGCAAATGTCCTAATCTCTTGAATACTCAATGAGTTTTGTATGCATTGCAATGCAAAATAACAATTTCTTAAATTTAGAACAAGTTTTATGCATTACACTGCAAAAGCACTAATCTCTTCAATGCACAAATAGTTCTTGTGTGCAATGCAAAATTCATATTTCTTTAATGCACAATGTTATTGTATGTTATGTTACAACGAGTTATTTGTATTCAAGTTAATGCAAAAGCATAAACTCTTCAATGCACAATGAGTATGCATTGCAATGCAAAAGCACTAAAATCTACAATGCAGAGTTTTTGAGTGTAATGCAAAATTCATATTTTTTAATGCACGATTATTGTATTCAAGTTAATGTAGACGCACTAATCTCTCAATGCACAATGAGTTCTTGAATGCAATGGAAAAGAACTAATCTCTTCAATGCACAAATGAGTTTGTATGCATTGCACTGCAAAAGCAAAAATCTCTTCAATGCACAACGAGTTCTTGAATGTAATGCACAATTCATATTTCTTTAATGCACGAGTTATTGTGTTCAAGGCAATGCAGAAGCACTGATCTCCAATACACAATGCCTTCTTGAATGCAAATGCAAACGCACTAAATCTCTTTAAATTTAGAACGAATATTGTGTGCATTGCACTGCAAATCAAAAATCTTTCAATACACAAGTTATTGTATGCAATTCAATGCAAAAAGAAATTTCTTCAATGCACAACGACTTTTGTAGCATTGCAAAGCAAAGCAAAAATCTCTTCAATGCAATGGAAACACGCTCTATCTCTTTAATGCACAACGAGTTTTTATGCATTGCACTGCAAAACACTACTCTCTGCAAAAATGATCCAATTTGTCTGCATTGCATGCTAAACTCTTCACAACGAGTTCTTGAATGCAATGCAAAACTCATATTTCTTTAATGCACGAGTTATTGTATTCAATTAATGCAGACGCACTCAATGCACAATGAGTTTTTATGCAAATGCAAAAGTACTAACTCTTCAATGCACAAAGAGTTCTTGTCTGCAATGCAAAATTCATATTTCTTTAATGCACGAGTTATTGTCATTCAAAAGCACTAATCAATCCCATAACGACATTTGTATGCATAGCAATGCAAAAGCACTAATCTCTTCAATGCAAAGTTTTGGATGCATTGCAATGCAAAAGCACTAATTCTAAATTTAGAACGAATATTGTGTGCAATGCACTGCAAAAGCACTAAACTCTTCACAACTAGTTCTTGAGTACAATGCAAAACTCATATTTCTTTAATGCACGGAGTTATTGTATTCAAATTAATGCAAAAGCACTAATCTCTTCAATGCACAAACTATTTATTGTATGCAATGCAAAAGCACTAAACTATTCAATACACGACTAGTTCTTAAATACAATGCAAAAGCACTAATCTCTTCAATGCACAACGAGTTTTGTATGCACTGCACTGCAAAAGCACTAAACTCTTCACAACGAGTTCTTGAATGCAATGCAAAACATATTTCTTTAATGCACGATTTATTGTATTCAAGTTAATGCAGACGCACTAATCTCTCAATGTACAATGAGTTCTTGATTGCAATGCAAATGCACTAATCAATTCAATGCACAACGAGTTTTGTATGCATTGCAATGCAAAAGTACTAATCTCTTCAATGCACAACGAGTTCTTGAATGCAATGCAAAACATATTTCTTTAATACACGAGTTATTGTATTCAAGCAATGCAGACGCACTAATCTCTTCAATGCACAAACTATTTATTGTATGCAATGCAAAAGCACTAAACTATTCAATACATGACTAGTTCTTAATACAATGCAAAAGCACTAATCTCTTCAATGCACAACGAGTTTTGTATGCACTGCACTGCAAAAGCACTAAACTCTTCACAACGAGTTCTTGAATGCAATGCAAAACATATTTCTTTAATGCACGAGTTATTGTATTCAAGTTAATGTAGACGCACTAATCTCTCAATGCACAATGAGTTCTTGATTGCAATGCAAATGCACTAATCAATTCAATGCACAACGAGTTTTGTATGCATTGCAATGCAAAAGTACTAACTTTCAATGCACAAAGAATTCTTGTGTGATGCAAAATTCATATTTCTTTAATGCACGAGTTTTGTGTTCAAGTTAGTACAAAGCACTGTCTTCAATGCACAATGAGCTCTTAAATGCATTTCAAAATTAATATTTAATTCACGCACAATTTTATATATGCATTGCAATCGAAACGTACTAATCTCTTCAATGCACAAACAATTTATTGTATGCAATGCACGAGTTCTTGAATGCAATGAAGTTATTGTTTTCAAGTTAATGCAAAAGCACTTTTCTCTTCAATGCACAAACGAGTTATTATATGCAATGCAATGCAAAAGCACTAAACTATTCAATGCACAAAGAGTTCTTTGAATGCAATGCAAATGTCCTAATCTCTTGAATACTGGAGTTTTGTATGCATTGCAATGCAAAATAACCAATTTCTTAAATTTAGAACAAGTTTTACATTACACTGCAAAAGCACTAATCTCTTCAATGCACAAACTATGTATTGTATGCAATGCAAAAGCACTAAACTATTAATACAAGGTACAATGCAAAAGCACTAATCTCTCCTCAATGCACAACGAGTTTTGTATGCACTGCACTGCAAAAGCACTAAACTCTTCACAACGAGTTCTTGAATGCAATGCAAAACATATTTCTTTAATGCACGAGTTATTGTATTCAAGTTAATGCAGACGCACTAATCTCTCAATGCACAATGAGTTCTTGAAGAGCAATGCATTGCACTGTCAATGCAATGCACAACGAGTTTTGTATGCATTGCAATGCAAAAGTACTAATCTCTGAATAACAAAGCATTCTTGTTGCAACACAAATGAATTTCTTTAATGCACGAGTTATTGTGTTCTAGATACAAAAGCAGAAACTCTTCAATGCACAAACTCTTAAATGAACATCAAAATTAACATTTACAGCTTTCATTTATATATTTGCAATCGAAAACTAATCTTTCAATCAGATCTATTGCCAATCTAATGCAATGCACGAGATTGTTTTCAAGTTTGCTAAAACTTCTCTTCAATGCACTGTTTGTATATGCATTGCAATGCAAAGCTTGCACCTTCTATTCAATGCACTGGAGTTCTTTGAATGCAAATGCAAATGATCCTTTTGAATACTCAATGAGTTTTGTTGCACAGCAATGCAAAATAATCATCTTAAATTTAGGGCATTGTAATTTTTCCAAATTAAAGATTCTTGCAATGAACTAGAAGGTAAAGCAAGAAAATTCTTTCTCTTTAGGTTTTAATCTTCAGTGTTTTCTTTCTTAAAACGATTATTTCTTTAACCAACTATGTTCTCCACTTCCCATCATTTGTTCATCTACCTTCTACATCCCATCTTTCTACCTTCAATGATCCTTCAATCTACTTTGCAATGCTTCAACAATCTTTCTCACCCTACCAGTGACTACAGTGAAGTTGAGACAATTTTACCAATCGCACTGTGACCTTTAAAAAGACACCAGACATGAAAGGATAAAACAATAGGACTTGAATCAGGGGAAGGGGGAAAGGAGGAGGAAGGAAGTAGAGGGAGGAGAAGGTTATCGTCAGGGCGGTGTCCTACAGTTTCTCTGTGAGATCTTCTCTTCAGATTAAGTTTTATTGTTTTATTGCAGGGCGCTGGATCTCAGCTTTTGCCTTAGCAGTAAAACCGCTACTTACAGACAGCCCCTGGCCCCTTGGGATTAACTCATATGAGTTTCCAAGGGACATATTTGGATATTCCTGTTTCTATATTTTGGATGTTGTTTCCAGAGTGTTCATGGTGCTGATCCTTGTTAACAGCACAAGTCCATGGGTGCAGGAATCAAGTAGTCACCTGAAATAACAACATTAAGACAGGCTAAACATGAAGATGAAAACCCTGCAAAATACACCTCTGTGGCACAGTCCTTTTTAGGTGTAGGCATACTGCGCTGACTGGATGCTGTCGTCGCATTGCACAGGATATCTATGATCCTGTTGGTCAGGTTTGCTTCCACCTGCACTTGATTGCGATAGTTTTCGCTGTCTGAAATGACTTGTTGTCCCAAGTCTGTTGTGTCCATTAGCATGAGCAGAAAGTGTCTTTACACTTTGAGGAAGCATCTGTGTCCTGTCCTCCCCAGGATTCTTAGCTATAGCTATAGACCCTTTGAGAAAGTCCTTGGTCACCTTCAAGCAGAAGGTTTGATTTGCCGGGCAGGTCAGATCTCCATGGGTGAAGGAATCATTTCACTGATGATGCTCCGTTGTGTGTGAGAAACCTGAACAACATCTGAATAACCATGCAATAATTGAACACTGATGAATTTCTGGTTATTGTAAGATGAGAAAAGAGAGTTTGGACAAACACAAGAACATAACATAACACACAGCTTTCATTACATTTCCAGTAAATAACTTCCTCAATCAGATCTCATGCCATCTAATGCTCCCAGAGAGGAGTTTGCTAAAACTTGCGCCACTTTGTTTGTGGTTGTATTACAATGGAAAGCTTGCCTTCTCTTTCTCCCTGGGTTTAAGATTGGAATGTAAATGATTGGGTCAATCATAAATGATTTGTTACAGCAATCAGGTTAATCATTTAACTGGGCATTGTAATTTTTCCCATTAAAGATTCTTGCAGAAATAGAAGGTAAAGAAGAAGTTCTTTCTCTTTAGGTTTTAACTTCAGTTTTCTTTCTTAACCGTTCTTTCTTTAACCAACTATGTTCTCCTTCCCATCATTTGTTCCCTACCTGTACATCCCATCTTTCTACCTTCTGATCCTTCTTCTACTCCTTCAACAATCTTTCTCACCCCTACCAGTGACTACAGTGAAGTTGAGACAATTTTACAAATCGCACTGTGACCTTTAAAAAGACACCAGACATGAAAGGGATAAAACAATAGGACTTGAATCAGGGGAAGGGGGAAAGGGAGGAGGAAGGAAGTAGAGAGGGGGAGAAGGGTTATCGTCAGGGCGGTGTCCTACAGTTTCTCTGTGAGATCTTCTCTTCAGATTAAGTTTTATTGTTTTATTGCAGGGCGCTGGATCTCAGCTTTTGCCTTAGCAGTAAAACCGCTACTACAGATTTACCCTGGCCCTTGGGATTAACTCATATGAGTTTCCAAGGGGACATATTTGGATATTCCTGTTTCTATATTTTGGATGTTGTTTCCAGAGTGTTCATGGTGCTGATCCTTGTTAACAGCACAAGTCCATGGGTGCAGGAATCAAGTAGTCACCTGAAATAACAACATTAAGACAGGCTAAACATGAAGATGAAAACCCTGCAAAATACACCTCTGTGGCACAGTCCCTTTTTAGGTGTAGGCTTACTGCGCTGACTGGGATGCTATGCTGTCGCAATTGCACAGGATATCTATGATCCTGTTGGTCAGGTCTGCTTCCACCTGCACTTGATTGCGATAGTTTTTCGGTCTGTAGAATGACTTGTTGTCCCAAGTCTGTTGTGTCCATTAGCATGAGCAGAAAGTGTCTTTACACTTTGAGGAAGCATCTGTGTCCTGTCCTCCCCAGGATTCTTAGCTATAGCTATAGACCCTTTGAGAAAGTCCTTGGTCACCTTCAAGCAGAAGGTTTGATTTGCCGGGCAGGTCAGATCTCCATGGGTGAAGGAATCATTTCACTGATGATGCTCCGTTGTGTGTGAGAAACCTGAACAACATCTGAATAACCATGCAATAATTGAACACTGATGAATTTCTGGTTATTGTAAGATGAGAAAAGAGAGTTTTGGACAAACACAAGAACATAACATAACACACAGCTTTCATTACATTTCCAGTAAATAACTTCCCCAATCAGATCTCATGCCATCTAATGTCCCAGAGAGGAGTTTGCTAAAACTTGCGCCACTTTGTTTGTGGTTGTATTACAATGGAAAGCTTGCACCTTCTCTTTCTCCCTGGGTTTAAGATTGGAATGTAAATGAATAGGTCAATCATGTAAATGATTTGTTACAGCAATCAGGTTAATCATTTAACTGGGCATTGTAATTTTTCCCATTAAAGATTCTTGCTGAAATAGAAGGTAAAGAAGAAGTTCTTTCTCTTTAGGTTTTATCTTCAGTTTTCTTTCTTAACCGTTCTTTCTTTAACCAACTATGTTCTCCTTCCCATCATTTGTTCCCTACCTGTACATCCCATCTTTCTACCTTCTGATCCTTCTTCTACTCCTTCAACAATCTTTCTCACCCTACCAGTGACTACAGTGAAGTTGAGACAATTTTACCAATCGCACTGTGACCTTTAAAAAGACACCAGACATGAAAGGGATAAAACAATAGGACTTGAATCAGGGGGGAAGGGGGGAAAGGGAGGAGGAAGGAAGTAGAGAGGGGGAGAAGGTTATCGTCAGGGCGGTGTCCTACAGTTTCTCTGTGAGATCTTCTCTCAGATTAAGTTTTTATTGTTTTATTGCAGGGCGCTGGATCTCAGCTTTTGCCTTAGCAGTAAAACCGCTACTTATAGACGGCCCCTGGCCCCTTGGGATTAACTCATATGAGTTTCCAAGGGGACATATTTGGATATTCCCTGTTTCTATATTTTGGATGTTGTTTCCAGAGTGTTCATGGTGCTGATCCTTGTTAACAGCACAAGTCCATGGGTGCAGGAATCAAGTAGTCACCTGAAATAACAACATTAAGACAGGCTAAACATGAAGATGAAAACCCTGCAAAATACACCTCTGTGGCACAGTCCCTTTTTAGGTGTAGGCTTACTGCGCTGACTGGATGCTGTCGCAATTGCACAGGATATCTATGATCCTGTTGGTCAGGTCTGCTTCCACCTGCACTTGATTGCGATAGTTTTCGGTCTGTAGAATGACTTGTTGTCCCAAGTCTGTTGTGTCCATTAGCATGAGCAGAAAGTGTCTTTACACTTTGAGGAAGCATCTGTGTCCTGTCCTCCCAGGATTCTTAGCTATAGCTATAGACCCTTTGAGAAAGTCCTTGGTCACCTTCAAGCAGAAGGTTTGATTTGCCGGGCAGGTCAGATCTCCATGGGTGAAGGAATCATTTCACTGATGATGCTCCGTTGTGTGTGAGAAACCTGAACAACATCTGAATAACCATGCAATAATTGAACACTGATGAATTTCTGGTTATTGTAAGATGAGAAAAGAGAGTTGTTGGACAAACACAAGAACATAACATAACACACAGCTTTCATTACATTTCCAGTAAATAACTTCCCCAATCAGATCTCATGCCATCTAATGCTCCCAGAGAGGAGTTTGCTAAAACTTGCGCCACTTTGTTTGTGGTTGTATTACAATGGAAAGCTTGCACCTTCTCTTTCTCCCTGGGTTTAAGATTGGAATGTAAATGAATAGGTCAATCATGTAAATGATTTGTTACAGCAATCAGGTTAATCATTTAACTGGGCATTGTAATTTTTCCCATTAAAGATTCTTGCTGAAATAGAAGGTAAAGAAGAAGTTCTTTCTCTTTAGGTTTTATCTTCAGTTTTCTTTCTTAACCGTTCTTTCTTTAACCAACTATGTTCTCCTTCCCATCATTTGTTCCCTACCTGTACATCCCATCTTTCTACCTTCTGATCCTTCTTCTACTCCTTCAACAATCTTTCTCACCCTACCAGTGACTACAGTGAAGTTGAGACAATTTTACAAATCGCACTGTGACCTTTAAAAAGACACCAGACATGAAAGGGATAAAACAATAGGACTTGAATCAGGGGAAGGGGGAAAGGGAGGAGGAAGGAAGTAGAGAGGGGGAGAAGGTTATCGTCAGGGCGGTGTCCTACAGTTTCTCTGTGAGATCTTCTCTTCAGATTAAGTTTTATTGTTTTATTGCAGGGCGCTGGATCTCAGCTTTTGCCTTAGCAGTAAAACCGCTACTTATAGACGGCCCCTGGCCCCTTGGGATTAACTCATATGAGTTTCCAAGGGGACATATTTGGATATTCCCTGTTTCTATATTTTGGATGTTGTTTCCAGAGTGTTCATGGTGCTGATCCTTGTTAACAGCACAAGTCCATGGGTGCAGGAATCAAGTAGTCACCTGAAATAACAACATTAAGACAGGCTAAACATGAAGATGAAAACCCTGCAAAATACACCTCTGTGGCACAGTCCCTTTTTAGGTGTAGGCTTACTGCGCTGACTGGATGCTGTCGCAATTGCACAGGATATCTATGATCCTGTTGGTCAGGTCTGCTTCCACCTGCACTTGATTGCGATAGTTTTCGGTCTGTAGAATGACTTGTTGTCCCAAGTCTGTTGTGTCCATTAGCATGAGCAGAAAGTGTCTTTACACTTTGAGGAAGCATCTGTGTCCTGTCCTCCCCAGGATTCTTAGCTATAGCTATAGACCCTTTGAGAAAGTCCTTGGTCACCTTCAAGCAGAAGGTTTGATTTGCCGGGCAGGTCAGATCTCCATGGGTGAAGGAATCATTTCACTGATGATGCTCCGTTGTGTGTGAGAAACCTGAACAACATCTGAATAACCATGCAATAATTGAACACTGATGAATTTCTGGTTATTGTAAGATGAGAAAAGAGAGTTGTTGGACAAACACAAGAACATAACATAACACACAGCTTTCATTACATTTCCAGTAAATAACTTCCCCAATCAGATCTCATGCCATCTAATGCTCCCAGAGAGGAGTTTGCTAAAACTTGCGCCACATTGTTTGTGGTTGTATTACAATGGAAAGCTTGCACCTTCTCTTTCTCCCTGGGTTTAAGATTGGAATGTAAATGATTAGGTCAATCATGTAAATGATTTGTTACAGCAATCAGGTTAATCATTTAACTGGGCATTGTAATTTTTCCCATTAAAGATTCTTGCAGAAATAGAAGGTAAAGAAGAAGTTCTTTCTCTTTAGGTTTTAACTTCAGTTTTCTTTCTTAACCGTTCTTTCTTTAACCAACTATGTTCTCCTTCCCATCATTTGTTCCCTACCTGTACATCCCATCTTTCTACCTTCTGATCCTTCTTCTACTCCTTCAACAATCTTTCTCACCCTACCAGTGACTACAGTGAAGTTGAGACAATTTTACCAATCGCACTGTGACCTTTAAAAAGACACCAGACATGAAAGGGATAAAACAATAGGACTTGAATCAGGGGAAGGGGGAAAGGGAGGAGGAAGGAAGTAGAGAGGGGGAGAAGGTTATCGTCAGGGCGGTGTCCTACAGTTTCTCTGTGAGATCTTCTCTTCAGATTAAGTTTTATTGTTTTATTGCAGGGCGCTGGATCTCAGCTTTTGCCTTAGCAGTAAAACCGCTACTTACAGACGGCCCCTGGCCCCTTGGGATTAACTCATATGAGTTTCCAAGGGGACATATTTGGATATTCCCTGTTTCTATATTTTGGATGTTGTTTCCAGAGTGTTCATGGTGCTGATCCTTGTTAACAGCACAAGTCCATGGGTGCAGGAATCAAGTAGTCACCTGAAATAACAACATTAAGACAGGCTAAACATGAAGATGAAAACCCTGCAAAATACACCTCTGTGGCACAGTCCCTTTTTAGGTGTAGGCTTACTGCGCTGACTGGATGCTGTCGCAATTGCACAGGATATCTATGATCCTGTTGGTCAGGTTTGCTTCCACCTGCACTTGATTGCGATAGTTTTCGGTCTGTAGAATGACTTGTTGTCCCAAGTCTGTTGTGTCCATTAGCATGAGCAGAAAGTGTCTTTACACTTTGAGGAAGCATCTGTGTCCTGTCCTCCCCAGGATTCTTAGCTATAGCTATAGACCCTTTGAGAAAGTCCTTGGTCACCTTCAAGCAGAAGGTTTGATTTGCCGGGCAGGTCAGATCTCCATGGGTGAAGGAATCATTTCACTGATGATGCTCCGTTGTGTGTGAGAAACCTGAACAACATCTGAATAACCATGCAATAATTGAACACTGATGAATTTCTGGTTATTGTAAGATGAGAAAAGAGAGTTGTTGGACAAACACAAGAACATAACATAACACACAGCTTTCATTACATTTCCAGTAAATAACTTCCCCAATCAGATCTCATGCCATCTAATGCTCCCAGAGAGGAGTTTGCTAAAACTTGCGCCACTTTGTTTGTGGTTGTATTACAATGGAAAGCTTGCACCTTCTCTTTCTCCCTGGGTTTAAGATTGGAATGTAAATGATTAGGTCAATCATGTAAATGATTTGTTACAGCAATCAGGTTAATCATTTAACTGGGCATTGTAATTTTTCCCATTAAAGATTCTTGCAGAAATAGAAGGTAAAGAAGAAGTTCTTTCTCTTTAGGTTTTAACTTCAGTTTTCTTTCTTAACCGTTCTTTCTTTAACCAACTATGTTCTCCTTCCCATCATTTGTTCCCTACCTGTACATCCCATCTTTCTACCTTCTGATCCTTCTTCTACTCCTTCAACAATCTTTCTCACCCTACCAGTGACTACAGTGAAGTTGAGACAATTTTACAAATCGCACTGTGACCTTTAAAAGACACCAGACATGAAAGGGATAAAACAATAGGACTTGAATCAGGGGAAGGGGGAAAGGGAGGAGGAAGGAAGTAGAGAGGGGAGAGAAGGTTATCGTCAGGCGGTGTCCTACAGTTTCTCTGTGAGATCTTCTCTTCAGATTAAGTTTTATTGTTTTATTGCAGGGCGCTGGATCTCAGCTTTTGCCTTAGCAGTAAAACCGCTACTTACAGACGGCCCCTGGCCCCTTGGGATTAACTCATATGAGTTTCCAAGGGGACATATTTGGATATTCCCTGTTTCTATATTTTGGATGTTGTTTCCAGAGTGTTCATGGTGCTGATCCTTGTTAACAGCACAAGTCCATGGGTGCAGGAATCAAGTAGTCACCTGAAATAACAACATTAAGACAGGCTAAACATGAAGATGAAAACCCTGCAAAATACACCTCTGTGGCACAGTCCCTTTTTAGGTGTAGGCTTACTGCGCTGACTGGATGCTGTCGCAATTGCACAGGATATCTATGATCCTGTTGGTCAGGTTTGCTTCCACCTGCACTTGATTGCGATAGTTTTCGGTCTGTAGAATGACTTGTTGTCCCAAGTCTGTTGTGTCCATTAGCATGAGCAGAAAGTGTCTTTACACTTTGAGGAAGCATCTGTGTCCTGTCCTCCCCAGGATTCTTAGCTATAGCTATAGACCCTTTGAGAAAGTCCTTGGTCACCTTCAAGCAGAAGGTTTGATTTGCCGGGCAGGTCAGATCTCCATGGGTGAAGGAATCATTTCACTGATGATGCTCCGTTGTGTGTGAGAAACCTGAACAACATCTGAATAACCATGCAATAATTGAACACTGATGAATTTCTGGTTATTGTAAGATGAGAAAAGAGAGTTGTTGGACAAACACAAGAACATAACATAACACACAGCTTTCATTACATTTCCAGTAAATAACTTCCCCAATCAGATCTCATGCCATCTAATGTTCCCAGAGAGGAGTTTGCTAAAACTTGCGCCACTTTGTTTGTGGTTGTATTACAATGGAAAGCTTGCACCTTCTCTTTCTCCCTGGGTTTAAGATTGGAATGTAAATGAATAGGTCAATCATGTAAATGATTTGTTACAGCAATCAGGTTAATCATTTAACTGGGCATTGTAATTTTTCCCATTAAAGATTCTTGCTGAAATAGAAGGTAAAGAAGAAGTTCTTTCTCTTTAGGTTTTATCTTCAGTTTTCTTTCTTAACCGTTCTTTCTTTAACCAACTATGTTCTCCTTCCCATCATTTGTTCCCTACCTGTACATCCCATCTTTCTACCTTCTGATCCTTCTTCTACTCCTTCAACAATCTTTCTCACCCTACCAGTGACTACAGTGAAGTTGAGACAATTTTACAAATCGCACTGTGACCTTTAAAAGACACCAGACATGAAAGGGATAAAACAATAGGACTTGAATCAGGGGAAGGGGGAAGGGAGGAGGAAGGAAGTAGAGAGGGGGAGAAGGTTATCGTCAGGGCGGTGTCCTACAGTTTCTCTGTGAGATCTTCTCTTCAGATTAAGTTTTATTGTTTTATTGCAGGGCGCTGGATCTCAGCTTTTGCCTTAGCAGTAAAACCGCTACTTACAGACGGCCCCTGGCCCCTTGGGATTAACTCATATGAGTTTCCAAGGGGACATATTTGGATATTCCCTGTTTCTATATTTTGGATGTTGTTTCCAGAGTGTTCATGGTGCTGATCCTTGTTAACAGCACAAGTCCATGGGTGCAGGAATCAAGTAGTCACCTGAAATAACAACATTAAGACAGGCTAAACATGAAGATGAAAACCCTGCAAAATACACCTCTGTGGCACAGTCCCTTTTTAGGTGTAGGCTTACTGCGCTGACTGGATGCTGTCGCAATTGCACAGGATATCTATGATCCTGTTGGTCAGGTTTGCTTCCACCTGCACTTGATTGCGATAGTTTTCGGTCTGTAGAATGACTTGTTGTCCCAAGTCTGTTGTGTCCATTAGCATGAGCAGAAAGTGTCTTTACACTTTGAGGAAGCATCTGTGTCCTGTCCTCCCCAGGATTCTTAGCTATAGCTATAGACCCTTTGAGAAAGTCCTTGGTCACCTTCAAGCAGAAGGTTTGATTTGCCGGGCAGGTCAGATCTCCATGGGTGAAGGAATCATTTCACTGATGATGCTCCGTTGTGTGTGAGAAACCTGAACAACATCTGAATAACCATGCAATAATTGAACACTGATGAATTTCTGGTTATTGTAAGATGAGAAAAGAGAGTTGTTGGACAAACACAAGAACATAACATAACACACAGCTTTCATTACATTTCCAGTAAATAACTTCCCCAATCAGATCTCATGCCATCTAATGCTCCCAGAGAGGAGTTTGCTAAAACTTGCGCCACTTTGTTTGTGGTTGTATTACAATGGAAAGCTTGCACCTTCTCTTTCTCCCTGGGTTTAAGATTGGAATGTAAATGATTAGGTCAATCATGTAAATGATTTGTTACAGCAATCAGGTTAATCATTTAACTGGGCATTGTAATTTTTCCCATTAAAGATTCTTGCAGAAATAGAAGGTAAAGAAGAAGTTCTTTCTCTTTAGGTTTTTAACTTCAGTTTTCTTTCTTAACCGTTCTTTCTTTAACCAACTATGTTCTCCTTCCCATCATTTGTTCCCTACCTGTACATCCCATCTTTCTACCTTCTGATCCTTCT